>BOPP01000018.1:6538872-6604598 GCA_017312745.1 Gryllus bimaculatus | reverse complement strand
CGGCGGCGGGCGGGCGGCCGGCGGCGGCGGCGGCGGCGGCGGCGGCGGCGGCGGCGGCGCGCGGCGCGGGGCAGTTATGTCCCGTAATTGTAGTGCATGTTTCATAACGTGAGGTAGCGGTGCTCTTGCCGCGAACAGCGAGATCCGGGCCGACCGACACGACTCGTCTTGCGCGGTATTACCACCATCCAAATATCTTCCCACAGCGGCACACGCCCCCAGGTTGAACAAGGACTACGCGCGCTCGACATGTCTGGAGAAGGGTCGGCGTGGTAGTGATGGTGTATATAAATTGATTAGTGATTCCGGTCTTGTCAACAGATGATCATTAGTCCCGTCAACAGGAGTGCATGTTTTCCTCATTGGGACGGTGGAGCCGTTGCATTATTTGTCCCGGTTGGATTGGTGGAGATCTAGCATGACCTACCGTCGGCTAGCGGGATTTCCCACCAGGATCTCCCCATAGATGCGGACCACCACACCAGTCGAGGACACCTCTGAAAGCTCCCCGAGTGATCCCCCGGCAGGTCTGCAAGTGTAAGTGCATGTAAGTAAGTAGTGTGTAAGTAAGGGGTGAAGGATGGGAAATACAAAAGAGAAAGGAAAGCTCAGCTGCCGCCGTCGTAGTCCGTTTGTTAGAGTGCTGCTATACCGGCATTCGCTGGTATTGTTAGAAGGAACCTTTGAAAAAGAGTCAAGAGCAACCGGACGCTCAGAGATTCTTTCTCAGATAGCGACTGCACCGACTCCCGTATCTAGCGGCCTCCCGATCAGAGGCACGCTCACAGTATCATGAATTGAGAATGTCATCAGTTGACTCACCCTCTCCGATGTAAGATTCCCATTGATTAGGGATTCAGGGCACAATCAACTGTTAAGGGGAATCTCACGCTCCACCGTATGTGGTGTCCCGTACGTCCTCCACGTTTTCGCCTCGCTCCTCTCTCTCCTATCCATCTCTCCCTCTCTTCCGCTCTCGTCTCCTCTCTCCCTCTCTCTCTCCACTCTCTCTTCCTTCTCTCCCCTCTCTCGCCTCTCTTCTTCTCCTCCCTCTCCCTCTCTCCCTCCCTCGTCTCCCGTCGTCCTCCCCTCTCTCCTTCTTCCTTCCTCTCTTCCTCTCTCCTCTCTCTCCGTTCTCTGCTCCTCTTCGTCGCCTCTCCTCCTCCCTGTATCTCCCTCTCTCTCCCTCCCTCTCTCCCTCTCTCTCCCTCTTCCCCTATCTATCCTCTTCTCCCTCTCTCTCCCTGCTCGTTATCCTTCTCTTCCCTCTCCCTCCTTTCTCTCCCTCCCTCTCTCTGCCTCTCTCCTCTCGTCTCTGCTCCTTCTCCCTCTCTCGTCACTCTCCCTCCTTCCTAATCTCGTTCTCTCTCCCTCTGCCTCTCTCTCCCTTCTGCCTTCTCTGCCTGTCCTCTCTCCCACTCTCTCGCTCGATCCTTACCTCTATCCACCCTCTCTCGCTCAATCTCTCCCTCTCTCTTAGACTCTCTATCTCGCTCTCCCCCTCTCTCCCCGTCTCTACCTCCCTCTCAGTCCTCTCTCTCACCTCTCCCTATCTTTTTTTTCCCCTCTCTCTTCCATATATGTCTCCTCTCCCGCCTCTCTTCTGCTCTCAATACCCTCTCATCTGCCTACATTCTCTCCCTGCCGCGTCCACTGCCCTCCCTCTCCTTCTCTCCCTCTCCTTCTCTCCGCTCTCTCGCCTGCTCTTTACCTCTCTCCCCATCATGCTCCCCATCTCTCTCCCTCGTCTCTCCGTCTAATCTCCCACTCTCTGCCCTATCTCTCCTTCTCTCTCCCTCTCTCTCTCTCGCTCTCTCTTCTCGTTCGCCTCTCCCTCCCTCTATCTCGTCCTCTTCTCTCATATCTCTTTCCCTTCTCTCTCCCTCTCACTCCCTCCTCCTCTCCCTCCCTCTCCTCCCTCTCCCTCTCCCTCCCTCTCCCTCCCTCTCCCTCCTCTCCTCCCTCTCCCTCTCTCCTCCCCCTTCTCCCCCTCTCGCCCCTCTCTCCCCTCTCTCTCCTCTTCTATCTGCACCTTCATTCCCTCTCTATCTCTTCTCCCTCTCTCCTCTCGTCGCTCTCTCTTTCTCCGTTCCCTCTCTCTTCCCCTCATCTCCCCCGCTTCTCCCTCCTCATCTCCTCTCCCCCTCTCCCCTCCTCTCCTCTTCCCCTCTCCCCTCACTCTCGCCTCTTTCCTCTTCTCTCCCTCCCTCCGCCCTCTCCCCTCGCTGGCTGCCCTCTCTGCCCACTCTCTCCCTTTGTCCTCCTCTCTCTCCCTGCTCTCCTATCTATCCCTCTCTCCCTCTCACTCCCTCTCTCCTTCTCTTTCCCTCTCCCTCCTTCTCTTTCCCTCTCCTCCTTCTCTTTACCATTCCATTCTTCTCTCTCCCTCTCTCTGCCTCCTCTGCTCGCTTACTCTCTACCATCCCTCTCTCCCTTCCCTCTCTCTTACTCTCTATCTCCGCGTCTCTCTTCCTCTCTCTTCCTCTCTCTCTCTCTCTCCCTCTCTTCCCTTCTCTCCCTTCGTCTCCTCCCTCTCTCTCCTCTCTCTCCCTCCTCTCTGCCTCCGTCTCTCCTTCCCTCTCTCGTTCCCTCTCTCTCCATATCTCTCCCTCTCTCTCCCTCTCTCCTCTCCTCTCTCTCCCTTTCTCTCCCTCTCATCTTTCCTCTCTCTTCCTCTCTTCTTCCCTCTCTCTTCCTCTCTCTTCTCTCTCTTCCCTCTCTCTCTCCTTCTTCCTTCTCTTCCTCTCTCTTCCTCTCTCTTCCTCTCTCTTCCTCTCTCTTCCTCTCCTCTTCCTCTCTCTTTCCTCTTCTGCTTCCTGCTCTTTCCTCTCTCTTTCTCTCTCCTCTCTCTTCGCTCTCTCTTCCTCTCTCTTCCTCTCTCTTCCTCTCTCTTCCTCTCTCCCCGCTCTCTCCCTCTCTCTCCTCTCTCTCCCTCTCTCTCCCTCTCTCTCCCCTCTCTCTCCCCTCTCCTCCCCCTCTCTCCCCCTCTCTCGCCCCCTCTCCCCCTCTCTCCCCTTCTCCCCTCTCCCCTTCTAACCCCCTTGTCTCCTCCCTCTCCACCTCTCTTCCCCTCTAGTCTCTCTCCCTCTCTCTTCTCGCTCTCTGCATCTCCTTCTCGTTCCCTCTCTCTCCTCGCCCTTCTCCTTCCCCTTCTCCCTCTTTCCCCTCTCCCCCTCTCTCCTCTTTCCTCTCTCCCTCTCACTCTCAGCCCTCTTTCCCCTCTCTACCTCCTCCTCGCCCTCTCCCTCCTGGCTCCCTCTCTCTCCCCACTCTCTCGCCCTTTGTCTCCTCTCTCTCCCTCTCCTCCCTATCGTATCCCCTCTCTTCACTCCCCACCCTCGTCTCGTCTCCTTCTCTCTCTCTCTCCCCTCTCTCCCCCTCTCTCGTCCCCTCTCTCTCTTACTCTAAGAAGGTGGCTGTGATCTTCCCCCGTGGGATGGTAAGATCCGACACCGATCCACCTCTCACCTATCGGTGTTTTGCTCTACCAAGTATCTCCCACCCGCGGGGCACTGCCCCATCCGGGACACGTTACTAGTTCCTGACTGGGCTCCTAGCATATGTGGTAGTTTATTGCATGAATATGTAAGTGTGTGTGTGTAAAGTAAGGCGTGAGGAGAGAACAAAGAAAGGGAAGGAAAGGTTTCACACTGCCTGTAGCCGATTTGTTAGGGTACAACCCCAGTATTTGGCTGGTGTGAAGTAAGGGATGAGGAGAGTCAAAGAAGAGGAAGGAAAGATAGCGCGCTGCACGCGGCTTGTTTCTTTGGGTTCTGCTCCAGCAAACGCCAGGTGTTTATCGCAGAAATCACGGAAAACTACCGAGCAGAGCATCCGGTGACTATAATTCTCCTCTAGACCATAGCTGAACTAGTACCGATGCCGTAATCCGCCACCGGCCGTATTCGAACCCTTGAATCCCCAAGTCAAAGGCACTGCAATGACATCAGTATATGCCCTTAATCACCTCAGCCTGTCGGTCTTATTGGAAAGCCGCGGATTTTTTGTATGTAGTCGTACGGTTTGCACAAAGAATCCTGTAATCCTCTTGGTAACGTGTTTTCGTAATACAATTTGAGGTCATGTCTACATCAAGAGTTGTTGTGGACTCGCCTTCGGACTTCTACTATTGTACGGATCTATATTATTTACACCCCAAAAATGTATCCGTACTTCAAATTTCACTTATTTTTTAATGTAACTAACCTAAACAATGTTACTCCATTTATAGTAAAAATAGACACTATATTGAATTTTCCATGAGGTAAATTTGTTGCCCCCTTCACTATACGAAGTAAGCAAAACAAATCTTGGTAGTCAAAGGTCTAAGACTTGGAGAGTACGGGTGCCGAACATCAGCGCTGTAACATAATATACAGAATGTCCGGCGAGGAAACATCGAAAATTGGAAAATAAGCTTTTAAGACAATTTTAAGCATATTTTGCCTAATAAACTACTCGGATATTCTGAATGGCTATGTCGCAATACCCTTGCTTTGAAAAAATGCTTTCTAGGCAAACATTCTAGTCCATCAACATCTAGTTCATTAGACGAATTTTCGACGTTTCCTCCGCAGACAACTGTAAATGTAAGTTAGTGAAAAGCGTAGGGCTACCCCCCAAAAAAGTACGCTGCATAAAAAATAAAATTCGAGGGTTAGATTTGAACTGAAGGAAATAAAACGTAATTAAACATTTTCCTTCGCCTCTGAATTCGATAAAAAACTTACGCAATTATTTTAACCCACGAAATAGTTACTATAACAAAGTGAAAACATGAAAAGCGTCGCTTTAGAGCTGTATTATCCTATGAATGTGTCTTTATAACCAACACTTTCATGGATCTGTGTTATTTCGCAGACGTCAAATATTCTACGAAGGGAACAGCAGATGCTACATTTACCGTTTTCCTTAATCGGACACACTACAAAATTTGATACTTGAATAAAATTCCAATGGAATTTTCCTGGAACTGTCGAAGCATCGTTTTTCTTGCTGCAGGAAACACTATACGTAATGCCTTGGAGCTCCGCCTCAGGAACGCTATATTTAATACTCGCTAGCTCATTCCTACAATTTTGATAAAACTGCTCTGGACGGTGCTCTCTCTCTCTCTCTCTCTCTCTCTCTCTCTCTCTCTCTCTCTCTCACTCTCTCTCTCACTCACTCACACACACACACACACACTTTCGCTAGCTCTCTTTCGCACTCTGTAGCTCTCTCTCGCTCTTTCGCTCTCTCTTTCGCTCTCTTTCGCTCGCTAGCTTGCATGCACGCGTGCGCGCGCACCCACACATAGAGCTCAGAACTGTTCCGGCCCCGCTGGCAGTTACCTGGAGGTGGAAATACCTGTAAGCCGACGTGTCGAATATCACGATCTAGAACACAACCACCTCATTGAATATAACACACTCCCTGGCGTGGAAACTTCTAGAGTCATTAGTCTCGTTAGTGTAGTGTGTATTTTTGTTGCGGGAGAGTGCGTGTGTGTGAGTGTTGGAGTGTGAGCGTTCTTCCCCCGTTTGATGGTGAGGTCCAGCGTCGACCTACACATCAGATTGCGGGGCTTTCCTTATCCAGGTGTCTCTCACCAGCGGAGCATCGCCCAAGTTGGGTCAAGCTTTAAGCTCCCGACATGTGTGGTATGACCCGACATGATGAGTAAATAAGGGGTGAGAATAGGACAAGAAAGATAAAAGCAACTGGTGGCTAGAAATTTCCCCAAGATTGATTTGGACGAATTCGACCTCCTTATCCAATGTTGATAATCCGGTCATCGACGAGACTCGAACCCCCTCCCGGTCAGAGGCACTGCAGTGACATTAGTACGACATGCCTCTCTGATATGGTACTGCTCCGGCATTCGCCTAGTCTTGATGGGAGAAATGACGAAAAACTACAGATCATAGCAGACGGAATGTTGAATTCTCCTCCAAACAGCGGCTGAACTCGACTAGGTAGCATCTATGTAGCTAGTGTGGAAAATCTTACCACTGTGGGGACGCGAACCCTAGGACATCAATTGACCACCTAACCCGATGCATAAGGTAGAAATAATGCAAGAAATTGTGTCGTTTGTAGCACACCTAGGTTACATATAGACGTCTCTTACAGCAACCTGGTAACCAATAACATTTTTAAAGAGTAAAGGATAACTATACTTACTACACACATTCCCTTTTTATATTATTTGTTTGGTTCTTAAAACATTTTTTTCCTAAAGGCCACTGTTAGTTTTTCCTTTCTCCCTACACAGTAGAGAGGAACTAAAACATTCCGATTTTCTGCTAAACCACTGAACCGATTTTCTTCAAAATTGATATCCCCAATCGATCTGGCTGCTGTCGCGGCCCTTACAATTAGAAACCAAGATATTTTCCAAATTTTCAAACAAATGCCTCCATCACTTTTCATTATTTTTGGTTGTTGGTAGATAATGTGAAGGACGAGAAAAGATAATAGTGCAGGTCTCACATTCCATTTAGATTTAGATTTATTTAGTCAAAAATCAGTAAAAACTGTATCTGACGTAGTGGCAGAAGATTATCTGCGCACGTTTTCTTGAGTTCCAAAATCGCTCCCCATTATTTTAACTATAAATAGTTCAAAGATGAGTAAAGCTGTAAAGAAATTTAAATAAAAATTAATGTTAAAAATCGCAAAATTGTCAATGTTTGAAAAATAGTCATTTTCCTTGCCTTTTGATTTACGAATCCGTGCTTTTTGTCGAAAATGATTTATTCAAGGAGGGAACATATTTTCAGCCAATACATATATCGATAACTGTAATATTTGATGTAGTAATCATATTCATCAAATGTCAGAATGAACAGCTTACTACAAAACATTATCATGCAAAACCTGTACTTACATAATTTTAAAACACACTGCCAAATGCCATTAAATGGTTAAAATCGATACACTAGTTTATGTGCCAAGTACAATATTTTCTGCTGTATAACTGTAACTAACTTCTGAGCATCAAAAAGGAAACGAATATTGGTTATAACAATAATATATGATGTATTAATTACTATCACTTCTGTATAAATCTAAAAGGCGAAGTAAGTATTGTACTCATCAGTGTATCATTCACTCCATCTCGACCAGGTTCTTCGGCCAGTTTCTCTGATCTTTTAAGCAAATGCTGAAATGGACCCTTGTTTTGCTTTTGGACATGTAGCTTCATGACACATAACGAGAATTAACTATCTACGTTCGTTTTCTTGAACCCATTTTGGAAACAAGTTATTAAAGTAATCGTACTCGATGTTCTCGCTTCGATTCCGTCACGATCAGCACTACTTGTATAGAGGATAATAATCAAAATATGTAGCTCGTTTGCCTTTGCAAATAGATTGTATTACACGGCAGCAAATATGTTCATACCTTTTCTTGCTACGAACGCTCGTTGTTACTTATATTCCTAATTCAGAAGCCGAGCTCAGAAAACCATGCACACATTGCACTTTTCCACATACCACGTCACACTTTTGAACTTTTTTTGGCGTTAAATAAAATTAAAAACTAACTGCGGATGTAATAAATAATATACAGAAATGTTTCTGTTTCGTTACCATGTTCCGACATGTTCCGACACCATCTGTTACCTCAACTCGTGGAGCTACAAATGGCGTACATTTTCTCGAAATTGTTATCTAATTGTTTTGGTCTGATCTCGCTTTTCGGACTTCCCACATACTCTTACCAGCTGCCATCGCCGCCGAAATACATTGTTTAAAATTGTTCAATTTATTCTGTTTCTTAATGGAAGAACTTATTACTTAAAGAATAATACAGAAGAGTAAATGTTCGTACTAGAAGGAAATTTTCGTTCAAAAATTTGGAGCCGTTTTTGAGAAAATATTGTTTAAGCTATAATGTAAATGTCAAATTTGAAGCTTTTCAAAGAAATCTTTTCAGTTTTCGAAACACTTTATTGGAAGTCATTTGAAACACAAATGATGTATACAAATTGCTGAAAATGCGCATATTAAAGGTGTGAGAGGTATTTAAAAAAATACATTTATATATTTTTTAAAACAAAAGAATCCAGTAATGAATTTTATGTAATTTTAAACAGAGCAATTCGCACTACCGTACAAAATGTTTGAAAAAATTGGAGACGTTTCTGAGAAAAAAGCTTTTGAGCGTTTCTGAAAATGCGTAATAAGCAACCCTTTTGCTGCTGCAGGCCACTGATAGTGACTAATATCGTTCTATAACCTAAGACATTTAATGTTATTCATACGTTTTCTCTTTCTGGAAAATATTACAAATATTTAACTCCGTAATTAATGTAACATAGAGGAAGAAGTTAATCATTAGGGAACTTCTAGCATCGTCATTGCCATTCGATATTCTAAAAAACTTTACCCATTGTTCTGCAGACGTCGGTATTGTATTTGGTAACGTGAGTCGCTTTTGGGAAACATATGAAGACCTGCAACACGACACTTACTTTCTACTGCGTACGTGTACAGAATAGTTAACAATTATATTCTTCCAGAACTTTCAGAAATACGATATGCAGCGCAGATGGTTTGCGCGTATATATATACTCGTATTATATTATACGTAGAATTCCACAAGCAGTATTCAAGAAATGTGAATCGAGAATCTAGTGTTTAGAAAATCTCGAATATTACTCAAATTAGTGGTGTTAAAACTTGTTATATTAATAACGCTACATAGCATTATAATATTAGGTGGACTCCTGCGGACATTCCGCACTTTTCAATCCATTGTTTTAGAAGTAAAGATAACGACGAGAATTGGGGCATAAATCATAGCAACATTTTTTTGTGAGAATACGAACACGAGTGGGAAATATGAAATATACACATGAAAGGAGAAAGTATGGACTTAGTGCAAGGACATTTAATGACTCGGTAATATTGTTTTTCTCTTATTTATAAAGGTATTTGAAATGACGGTACTGGTTTCATGTCCCTTAGCAATTTAGAACATACGAGTTCACAACATTGCAAAGGCATTCCAAACCCCGTTCTAAAGGCCCGATTAGCCAGATCGAATCCCGTACGTGCGACGTCGGTCCACACACTCACAAGTCGTCACGTGCTTTGCTGATCACTGATTGCTACGCGTCCTCGCAGAAACTCTCCTGCCCACCTCGCGACTGTCCGATATGAAAGGGCATTATTGTCAGGAGCTTCCACCAATTCCCTGTGACTTTCTCGGGCATTTTTCCAATGGAGAACGGCTATCTTGCTGTATCGATTGGTTGGTTAGCGATTCTAGACGCGCCAACGGCTAAGGTAATTAATCCCGTAAGCGTGGTGCGTGTTTTATTCGGAGAGGTGATCGTCCCCCGCTGGGTGGCCAGATTCGGCTCCGATTTACCGTAGGCTAGTGGGGTTTTCCTCAAGCAGGTATCTCCCAACTGCAGGGCACCGCCCCAGCCGGGACAAGCTCTAAGCTCTCGACTGTTCTCCCGGCACGTGTGGTAGTGTAGTGCATAGTAGAATGTAAGTAATAGTGTTTAAGTAAGGGGTAAGGATTGCGCGCGGGCCGTGGCCTGATTTTTAGGGTACTGCTGCGGCATTCGCCTGGTATTGATCGTGTGACAAGCTAGTGTCGAAAATCCTGCCACCACCGCTGGGACTCAAACCAAGGACACCCCGGTCATGGTCACTGCAGTGACATCTCTCTTATCATGCATTATTACATTCATCTCGCCCGGCGGTTTTCCGACAATTAATTTCACATCACTCTCTATGTTAATAGAAACACTCCCAGAGCCAAATGTTGTAAACACTCATTAGTACAGCGTTTCTTCTACGCGACAAATTGAATTGAGTCATCTGATAACATTTCTTTTAGATAAAAATAAATTCCCTGACTTCTGCCCAAGCCATCGTAGATCTTGGAAATCAAAATCAAACATTTTTGACAACCGCTGCTTCGAAGTGGGGGGGTTCTCTCTACAAATGAAATAAATCGCCCCTAAATGATTTTTTTACACGCTGCGCGCGAATCGCGGTTTCTGGTGCTTATTTTCCGTGTGCGAAACAGTTACGTTTTTCTCAGAGTGTGCCAAATATTGTGAAGCGTATGCGAAACATTGCGGAGCGTATTCGAAACATCGCGGAGCGTGTGCAAAACATCTGTAACGATTCACAATTGTCTTTCGTCTTGACGACATCTTTGTTTATTATTTACAAACAATAGTGTTATGACACTGAAATTCATTTAGTTTTTTACAAGTAAAGTATTATTTGTTATTTGATATTTAATTTATATTCCTTTACTTGACGCATTGCGTTTTGCTCACTGAGTGTTAAAATAGTATACGCAAGACGGACTCGAGGTGATTTCCGCACTCGTCTCTTTGCCGTCCGAGCCTAGCTCGACTCGTGCCTGTATCACCTGGTTCGCTTCCTTGTTACGTTACCTACTATATTGTGATAGGGCATGCTCTCCACGACACAAAACCAAATGACACAAACATTTTATGACCCTAGAACGCATTGTTTCCGAGGTATCCGTGATGAAGCGTCCGTTGTAGTGTAACGTGGGTGGTGGTCTGCGTGAGTGACTGCTGTTAGCTCTACATCAGAACTTACAACCTTCAATTTTTTCATCTTAAATCTATTTGTATGACTGGGTGATAATTCCCTACCCAGAAGTAGCATGTTTACGAAATTTGTTGACGATGTTTTTTTATAAATGGTGCAAAACCAATACCTTTCCTTTTTACATAGAGAGGATTGCAACTTCAATCCTAATAAATCTTCAACAATCTAGTGAAAATCTCTCTCTTAAATAAATGGAGCGCGAGAAATTTGAATGTTCAATTATTAACTTTTAAGATTTACTAATTTCAAAATTTTAAATGTTTTAATGAAAATCGAACATATAGCGCATTTTTAAGCGCGCTTTACTCCACTCGACCAAAACAAATTAAAGAATAAATGGAGATGTTTTTTTAAAATATATTTCTTGGGCATTTTGAAAAAAATCCTCAAAATTTGACTCAGAATTACTGCGAAAAATACTCATACTTTCAAACAATTTTACATAACATTATTTAATGATCTTACTTTGGAAAATAAATATAATTTCTAACAAATTGTATCTTTTATGCGTGGGTTCGAGAAACTTTCTGATATTTTCGAAATTTGAGAGGTTTGACTAAAAGTCAAGCATATCCATTATTGTAAATGTACTTCTCCCAATCGAGAAAAAATGAAGAAAATGAAGAGGAGTTTCTGAGAAAAATTTCAAGATATAATTGGGGTATTGAAAAGAAAAGGACTTAGTGAAACAAAAACTAAATACCGGTTGCATAATTTGGACTCATAGTCACCTACGTTGGGACTATAAAGAAATGCACGTGTGACAACAGCCAATTTGGAAAAACGAATCAGTTCACTGAGCATAATATTAAGACAACATACACTAGTCCACAAACCTCATTTTAATGAATAATATTATCTTTAGGGGATGAATAATATAATATTTTTATTATTATACCTTTTTCATATTTTAAACTGAAACTTAACTTTCCTGCCAAGTTTAAAATATTCCAAATTAATGAAAAGACGGTGTATCACAACAAATTAAGGAAACCAATGTGGTTAATTCACCAGAAATTCCTGCATTTCTTATTCCGTAAAATATATCTAATAGTCTGTAAAGAAAAGTGAAGACACAACACGCTGGCCAGTACCTTGCACATCATAAGAGATATTTTTCTTAACGCTGAGTTTTTAATTCACCGATTGTGAAACTTTAATCTACATCCTAGACACTACCGTATCTTACTTTAATGAAGTTTCTTTCCCTTTCCACGACTTTCTCGCCTACAACGTACTTACGCAATAAAGATAAAGTATTGTAAAAATTATACGCAATATGGTGATCTTTCAACAAAAAATCGTATTGTTATAAAAAAAGTGAATAAATCGTGCTTCTATATATAGTAAATTGGTTCTTCAAACACGTTGCGTAGTCAGTTACCACGTTTTGTGAGTTCATGAAACAGAAAAATTGGTTTTACAGAAAATATCAGTCCGTCAGTCCTTTTGTGATCAATACCAGCGCCTCCACCGTTCACACGATTTTCTCCAAAATTAATATCTCACAAATGATCTTCCAAAATTCGATTCGCTAAATGGATGTTTTGATTATAGGGGTTTCTTTACAAGAAGTCTCAACATTTTCAACGTTTCTTAAAAATAGCTCCAAATTTGTACTTTTTTTCTCGGATAGAGCAATACGTTAAACTATGTTAGGGAAATCATTTTCGTTGACTTCTCTATTTTAGCAAAAGTTATAATAGTTATAAAAGTTATAATAGCAAAAGTTCAAATGTTTTATGCGTTTTCCTACAAATACAGAATTGAAGATAGAGATTTTTTTTTATGAAATCTGTTCTTCAAAGATATCTTTAAATAAGGTCATGTAAAATTGTTCGAAAATATGAGTAGTTTTTGTGTAATTTTGGCTTGAAATAAAGGTAATTTAAACGCATATTTTCTCAATGACTGTTCCAGATTGTCCTTTATTTTTTCTCAAAAAGCAAAATACCTTTACGAAAATGGCGCAAGAATTCTCCTTCAAACAGCGAATGATTTCGACCTTGCTGTGTAGCTAATGACAAGAGTCCTGCCACCGTCGGGACTCAAAACCTCGGACCTCCCGGTCACAAGCACGGCATCAATTGATGTTATGAGCTACCAAAGCGTGTATAAATGTTATAGATTTCAATATAATGTTAATAAATTTTTGTGACCTTCGTATCACCGAAATTCCTGTTAGAAAATTATTTCCTGTACAACAATATTTATTAATAACCAGTTAAAACCAATTTATTTAAACCAGCTAGCACATTTAATGATTTCTTGAAAATAATTACGCAAGATTCCGATGTGTTTTGCCCTCTCTTTAATTGTATTTTATCCGTTGTAGGGAAAAATTATCCTGTTTCTAGAAGTTTTTTAGAGTAAATACGTGACCAATGTCAATATAGGTTTTTAATTGATTATTTTGTAGCAAGACAAGTTTCAGAAGAATACAGTAATCAAAGTATATGAAATGCAATTGAGAATACTACCTCCAAAGGAAAGGCAAAGAAAGTCACAGAAACAAGTCTTCGAACTCATCGCATAAAAATCTTCTTTCAGCTTAAACCATGATATCAAGACAATATTTGGATATCAAAACAATGGTTCAACGGAGGAAATAATATCAGTTTCTGGGATCGAATAATTTTTTTAATTATTACAATAATAAAATGCCTTAGTTAAGTGTTATTCAAACTGTGAGGCGCGCCTCCCCTGGTTGGCGCGAAAGTTTAAGAGAGGAGATGCAAGAACTTCGTAATAATTGAAAGAAGTAGTGACCTATTGCTCTAATTATTTCCAAATTTTACTACGGAAGAAGAACAACAACAACTCATTGATGTTTCGTCAGAGAACATACTGTTATATTGCCCTAAATTTTGTGATCCCTCAGGAATAGAATTCAGAGATAAGTAAGGTCTTACGAGTTCTGCTTCCTTGTGCCACTTCCTACGTACTACCTACAGGATTTTCAGCCATGGCACTAATCAAGGCAAAATATAGATCAAGAATAAATCTCCAGAATTAGATGGGTATTGCTATTTCTAAATTAGTATCGAGATTCGATGAACTGTGTGTCACCAAACAAGCCCTTCTATCTTACTGACCTCTCTGAATAATAAATATGTTCGTTTTTTATAGTTTTCTTCACTTTGTCAAACATTAATTAAACTCCGTAATTACAACAGTGAATAGTGCAAATAACTTTCAATAATTATTTTGTGCACTACAAGTATATAATAAAAAATATACAAGATTGCCAGATTTAGAGAAAAATATTTAGTTGTTATTAACAATTCAATTTTAATTTGGAGAGACGAGTGCAAAATTTGTAACCTGAACGTAGTCAAGGCAGCAAAAACTTCAAAAACCACTTACTCAGTATATTAAGTAGGCGGTATATTTCAATTAGCACTTTTTTTTATTTTTCAAAGAAATGAAATAATATAGATAAATTTATTCTTTTAATCAGCCTAATTACAAATTAAACGAGATCTGATCACCAATAAAGTAGTTTACAAATGCCTTCCCATACATTTCTACAAACGTACATCTGAATTTATTTCGAACTAAAACTGTCCCATTTTATTCTCGAAGTTGTGTATCTTATAATTCAAATCTATATTTTAGCAAATGTGTTAGATAAATTTATTGATTGATTAGTAATTAGCTGACCGTAGATTTTTAGGTTTTAAAATATACGTTTCAGTTGCCTAAAGTAGGTTCTTTCAGAAACTTATTTAGGCTTTTTAAATGGTAGAATAGGCACAAATAAAACAGGAACACAAAAAAACACATGAGTCATTCCACGTCAAATCACACACTCACAACACATCACTATTTTTAGCGAACTGAATACTTTTTTGAGTTCTAAGGTTGAAAATAGGTGACACGTATTTTTTCTTTTTTTCCTTCTTTTTCTAATCCATCTCTTTTAGAAATATTACCACTTACTTTTTCCGAAGAATCATGCACACGCTAATGTTTAAATTTTTTGCGCAAATACCCTCTCATACAGAAAAATAAAATTAAGTTAAATTTAACTTAAAAAGATGTACTTTCATGAAATGTATATATCTTTTTTGAAAACATATTATTTAAATATTTAAAATATACTTTAATTTTTAAAAAGCAAATTTTTAGTTTTGGTCAACACTTAAATTAATTATAAAAATACTCTTAGTAATTAATTATAAAAATACTCACTATACAAATTTTGAATAGATATGCCACATTTCAAAGTGGGGCACACATAAATAACATTTCAATAGTTTGTTCACTGACGTACAAACATAATGGAAACATAATGCACATCGTGACGTCCAAACATAATGGAACCGCGAGACTTATGTCATGCAATGGAACACACATACGGTCTCAAATGGAAGTCGCCTTACGAAATGCGACTATTAAGTTTATTTATAAACTGACACTTCTTTCTCAGATATACTGAGTCAGTTGTGTAAACTGAGGCATCCATGAAACATGTGCGTTGTTCTAAATAAGTTAATAATCAAAGATAGGCTTAAAATAATTTTAATACTATCGTTATTTGCATTTTCTTAATATGAAAATCTATAATTGCAGAAGATGTTACGATTAGGTTATTACACCCAATATTCTTGAGAAGTTAAAAATTGACTGTTTGCCGTAAAAAAGTTATATTATTGGAAAAACTAATTTTGAAAATTCCTTCTCGTGACGATCAAGTGAAGTTTCTTCAAGAAAGAGAGAATCGTCTATACTATGGCGCAAATATGTTGGGCAGTGAGAATGATGAATAACGTACTCTGCTGATCTTGGTCACCCTAACGTCTCACCTGATGCGTGTATTAAAGATACTAAGTTCGTGTTGTGTTTCTTTTGCTGTCTTCACTCATTGTTTACCGTCTTATCCTCGCTTCAAGAACCAGAAATAAAATTTGACGCTGGAAATTTTCATTGTCCAGTATGATTTAAAAAAAAAAATTCTTAGTTCAAGATGTAGTTAAGTGACTGCTGTGAATTAATGTTTTCGCTACTCTGAATGATTTTGTGCTATACTTCAGAGAAAGCAAAGAATTAAAAAATATTGATGTGATAGGCTTCCGCGGCCACAGTCATCATCTGCTATTAAAATTGAATTGTTAATAACAACTAAATATTTTTCTCTAAATCTGGCAATCTTGTATATTTTTTATTATATACTTGTAGTGCACAAAATAATTATTGAAAGTTATTTGCACTATTCACTGTTGTAATTACGGAGTTTAATTAATGTTTGACAAAGTGAAGAAAACTATAAAAAACGAACATATTTATTATTCAGAGAGGTCAGTAAGATAGAAGGGCTTGTTTGGTGACACACAGTTCATCGAACCGATAGTCCACTGCTTTTCTGCGTGCCTGAAACACAACCCGCATTCAATCACATGCAGTGAAACTCAGAACACTACAAGTAAGTTTATGACATGTTAACAGACACATTATTCCCTCTTGTGTTTCTACAACACTCTGGCCTCCTGCCTGATTGGCGCTCTACCGCGGGTGTTGTGTGTGAGTTCGTATCAGCCCCTGCCTCGTATGCACAAGGCTTGCAAAAAAGCTCTTGCATTACTTTGTCCATTTAATTTGCGTCGCGAGACGCGGCAGAGTTGCTTTGTTTGATTTATTGAATTGAAGTTTGAATGTATGAAATAGTATAAGAGTTTGGAGGGTATTGCCAGTGTATAACTCATAACACTTCACAGAAGTTTATGACAGTGTTAACAGACACATTATTCCCTTGTGGTTTCTTACACACTCTGGGCGTCCTGCGCCCTGATGCTGGCTTACCGCCGGGGTGTTGTGTGGTGAGTTCTGTATCGAGCCCCTGCCTCGTATGACAAGGCCTTGCAAAAAAGGCTCTTGCATACTTTGTCCATTTATTTGCGTCGCGAGACGCGGCAGAGTTGCTTTGTTTGGTGATTTGATTGAATCAAGTTTGAATGTATTGAGAAATAGTATAAGAGTTTGGAGGGTATCCGAGTTTAAAACTCATAACACTTTCACAAGTAAGTTTATGACGTGACCTTAACAGACAGCACACTTTTCTCTTGTGGTCTTACAACTCTGGCTCCTGCCCCTGACTTGCGCTCTAACCGCCGGGCGTGTTGTGGTGTAGTCGTCATCAAGAGCCCTGCCATCGTATGCAAGGCCTTGCAAAAAAGCTCTTGCATACTTTTTGTCCATTTATTGCGTCCGAGAGCGGCCAGATTGCTGTTTGGTGATTTGATTGAATGAAGTTTGAATGTATTGAGAAATAGTATAAGAGTTTGGAGGGTGTGGAACAGGTTTAGAAAAAATAGCTTGGGGCTAGTCCGCTCCACGTGAATTAAAGAGTGGAGTTTTATTAGGCCATTAAGTAGTTACTTTTTCTTGATAAGGCGTTTAGTTAGACTTTTTAGGAGGTTGTAGGCAGCGGGCTTCAGTTCCTGGATTTGCAAATATCTTTTGTAATTTGATCTGTTGCTGAGGCTAGTATAAAGTGGTCGATAGGTGGTAGTTCTAGCTGTTTCAGGTAATTATTGTATGTGCGGCTTGGTTCTCGACGACATGCAGCTCCGCGCTCAGCTTTCGTGAGGAATCTAATGTTTCATTTCGCTGCTGTAGCCCAAGGCACGCGTACGTGCTCGCGCTGCGAACACATGCTTTATGGAGAAGAGCTTTTGTTTTACTTGCAATTGATTTAGTGCTTAGGGTAGGGGAGAGCCTAACTATCCGCGAGCCGATTTTCTTGGTAACTTCTCTGCATTACGTAATCCAGAGTAATTAGCTGTCCAATGTTATTTCGAGGCACGGAACTTTCTGTCCTTATGTCAAGCGAACTCCGTTAACTCAAAGTGGCGAAGCTGGATTTTCTCTTCGCCAGCTAAATAAAATAGCCTGGCACCTATTATGATTTATGGTGATTCCATTTAGCTTGCACCAATTCGCTAGGTCGTTGGTGGCATCTTGAATGCGTCGAACTGCGTTCTTTGCTTTTGAAAAAAAAGTGGCCTGTTGACAGTATTTCTCCAAAAACGTTTTCAATATTGCGTTTTCTAATTTCCTGAATGGGATATTAGCTGATACCATAGCGTGATACAACGTTTCACAAACTGGTTCTTTTTGGCGGATTCCCCATGTTTATGTTAACTATTGGCTTTAATTCGCATTTGAGTGTAATATTTGCCGTATATAACGCTCTTTCTACAAGCTGAGTTAAATGGTATTTCTTGCCACTTGAAACCTAAACAAAAAGCATTAAAAACTAAAAAATTAATTATCATCTGTATGCATTAAAATTGAGTTTCAAATAATAAAAGTGTACCGGTTAACTTTGGAAATTTTTAGCACCTATGTAGAGTAAGTTAAATACCGTTGATCTGACACCACGATAGCGCATCATCATTTTTAATACTTTAATACTGCACAAATTGGTCAATTTTGTGAAGTCATTGCTATATGGCATTGCTACGCACAATTGGCGATATTGGCATTGCTGCACACGACTGAACGTAGTTCAACTCAAAGAACCACATTGTTTCTGTTAAATCCAACAACTTAATTTCTTCTAAACAGCTCATGAACTAAAGTATACGTAAGAAACATCAATAAGCAAAGATAAGTCCTCAGCTGGCGTAATTGGATCCATGCAACCACGATCATTTTCTTTTGCGAATATTCAATCGTTTAATCTTAGAAGCGGAGGCAGGCTTTTCCACGAAGTCAGGAAGTAATGGCATGGAGACTTATCGTAAGATCCTTGTCTTGTATATTGATATCTCCGTATCTTACACATTAACGTAACTTAAAATTAGTATCATCCGTGTCTATTTTGCTGACCCAGACGAAAAAAGTTAAAAGAAGCCACAGACAAAAGAAATTAGGCAAATTATTCTCATTTTATGTTTTTAAAAGTAAAATAGGCACAATTAAGCTCTAATGTTGAAATAGGCGCGATGAAATTCACAGGTTTTTGTTCAATAATTCTAATATGTATATATAATACTTCATTTAATACAAGGCACACACAGAAAATAGGTTTTTACCTAAATATCCGCGGTGTAGTGATTAGCTGATGTAATTAGTCCTGCATGTGTGGTGAAAGTTTTATTGTGGGAGATGGCGGTGATTTCTCGCTAGTTGAAGAGACAGGCGCCGACATACACGTCGGCTAGCGGGATGTCATGAACCAGGTATCACCCGCCTGCTGGGCACCGCCCCAGCCGGGACAAGCTCACAGCTCACGATTGGTCTCCCAACGTGAGTCGTAATGTACTGTATGTAAATGTAAGTATGTGTAACTAAGGGGTGAGTGTAGGACAAGGAAGAGGAAGGAAAGATCGCGCGGTCCGTTTCTTAGGTTACTGCACCGGCATTCGTCTGGCGTCGATCGGAGAAACCACGTAAAACTACCGATCAGATTAGCCGTCCGCTAAAATTCTCCTCCAGACAACGACAGAATTCGGCCTCGCTGTGTATCTAGTATCGAAAATCATGCCACCGTCGGGACTCGAACCATACGACATCTCTGTCACAGACACTTCTCAGACCTCAATTGGTTCCCTGAATCACCTAAGCCTGTCGTCGTGTTACATAAATAAATGTATGTATGGTGATAATTCTATGACAATCAATCCTAGAGCAACGTGTGAACGGTTTTTTTAGATAAAATCAACTCTTATTGTTAATTTTTTTCTACATCAAAAGAACTGCAATTGAACCTACAATCTTACATCTGTTTTACTACATTCAATAACCTTATTAAAATTCTTAATTACTAAATATGAAATAGACAAAATGGAAAAGTTTTGGAAACACACATCATGTCAAAATTTTTAGGGGTAATGTCTGGTATTGAATTTTGGCCGTTCGTAAGATCAACCGAAATTGTCGAAAAACATATGTTGTAGAGAGTAGCCACTGTTGCCGGATCATTCACTTCTACCATTATCATTTAACAACATTCTCTACTAAGGTTTCTAGTTGATGAGTCCGTCTTTTGAATGACTTGCATGACATACACACGCGGATCCCAAAACTTTTGAGAACTCAGTGAAGTAGTTTGTTATAGGGTCAATCCATTTTAAGTTGCCCAGCACTGTTCGCTCAACCATATAAAAAAATCATATTTTTTACATTACGTTCTTTATGTTTCGGTTGTTCAAAAAATATCTTTTATTTATTTATTGTACTCGGTTCACAAATGGCGGCAATTATTGTTTTACGCAGTGCGCCATTTTTCGCGTTTGTAGACACTTACTCTTTTCTAAATCTTTTTGTTTCGGGTTGTTCTAGCATTCTAGAATAAAAGGCATTGGATTCAATATGCTCTGGCTTACAAATTGAAATATTATTTATCCACCTTCTATATTTTGTTTGAATAGAATTGAATAGAATCACAGCCTTAATTTTTTCTGTGCTTTTACACATAACACTTTAGTTACTTTTTGTAAAATATCATTGGTAAATAACGCATCACTTGAAAATTACATCCTCTCAAAAATTGGAATGTTTTATTTTTTCCACATTTTCAACTGTAATATCTTTGTTAGGGGACCTGATAAAAATATGAAAACTTCACAAATACTACATAACTGTGATATCAAACGTCAGTAAAAAATTCAACTTTTAGATTTAATTCGAATTAATTATTTTTTAATTGTAAACTTATGAATTCTTTTCTTGTCTTCGTATCCACATTAGGGATACATTGTACCAAGTAGTAATCATATTATTTTGATGCTATGTACCATTGATATTTTACAAAAAGTAACTATACTGTTATGTGTAAAAGCATAGAAAAATTTAAGGCTGTGATTTTACTCTTTCTTTGAAAAAGGTTTCCACCATTAGGTAAGTCAATTTTGACAAAATCTACAGATTCCTAAATAAATAGGCAAGGCAATGGGCAAGAAATAGGCAAGGCAAGATTCAAAGATCAACGAAAAGAGGCTTGCAGAAATCACAGGATGGTATGTGCCTTATTTGAACAATTTTTGCTGCAACCTAAAGGTCTCAGGCGGGAATGGACATTCGAAAAATTCACGCAACAAGCGGCATGAAGACTAACTGAATTTGAAAGAATTCTGAATAAAGTAATGAACTTAATTTAGTGTTTAATGCATTTATATATTTATTTCCATTCAGGTTTATCTGAATTGAGATATCCCGAAATTTTGTTACCTCAACATCAGCCAATTGCATTTGGTTCATTTTCAATGGGGCATGCGATATCCTGTTTGAAACGCAGACATTATTGAAATCGTTTTTCATTCATTTACTGTTGACATGTTATTACGAAACCAATTTGAAACATATTCCATTGTACTATTAATTTTTCTTTATTGGAAAGAATATTCGTGTCATCAGCAAACAGTGCTCTGCCGTTTGTAATGGACGAGAGCATATCGTTTACGTAGAAGAGGAAGAGGGTATGGCATACAGATCACCGTTCGGAAACCAATAGTTGAAAATAAATTTTTTAAAAGATGAGTAAATAGTGTTATTTCGTTCCAGTACAATATTTCTACTATTTGTAATCAATTTTTGAAGTACGAGGATATTCTTAGGAGAAAGTATAGGTATTCCCTAACACAAGAAAACATGCGTAAAATTGTTTTTCTCTGTACGTCACATAGTTTTTCTGCCGATAAATAAACCAGCAAATATAGAAACTAAATAAATTAATTGATAGATAAATGAAAATCACTTGTGAATTATATTTGTAATTTTAGGGCATTTATTGTATTGCAGATATTCCATAGCAAGAATGAGTGATTATTATCCAGACCGAGATCCACCTATGCCTGGATTTAGTGGTATGTAAATATTTTCGTTTTATTTAAATTTTATATTTTATGCAGTTTTATACATATGTGTAATTTTCTTATCGGTGTGATGCTAATTATACGAAACATAAGATTCACATGCAATAAATTATCAATTTTAAATATCAGCAAAGCAAATATTAGTAAAGTATTAGCAAGAGTGCCATATATTTAACGACAAACATTCCTCTTACGATTTATTCACTAACAACAAATGAAACTTCGAAAAAAAATGACATCGAAAAACCAGAGACCGGTGACAAGAGTTTTTATGGCGATAATTCACCGTTTTCAGGCGCACTTTTACATAATTATTTTCTTACGAAGTATTCGTAAGTCGAAAACATAAAAATTACGTTACGTTTTTAATAGCTTCCTCCCAATGTAAAGGCATACAATCTGTCCTATTAATGAGGCATAAGATATTCATGTGAGATAACTCATGTTGGCATTGTACAGCTTGGATGTCGGGAACAGTATTCATTTTCTAATGCTGTTTAATATAAAATTATTTTATTGATTCTTATACTTTATTTGGTAAAAAATAAATAGAAAGTTTTTTTAAAAATAATACGTGTCCATATTTATTGTCAGTTGTAGAATTAATATACGGCACATTCGGATTTAATAAATATCTGTATTTATTCTTCTTTCACTGTTAATAACACTTTTTGGTGTCATACATTTTTATAGGCCAGCAACGTGCACCAGCATCAGCTCGTGACTATTCACGCGGGGGTCACTACAGTGGACACTCAAATGCTCCAGCAGCTTCAACTTCCCACAACGTGCAGCAGTATCCAACACCATCATCGCGTACTTACAACGCTCAAAACATTCCTCCAAATGAAAACCATGAGCTAAATCTTAATGAAATATCTGGTCCCCATAACAACAGTTACTCTGATCTTCCAGATGACCAATCTTCTCCTCGATTCATTGGAAACTCAAGTAACATTGGTCACTCTGTTCAGCAGTTCCCTCCACGGGACGACTATCAGCATTCATCTTCTGATATGTCTCAACCTCAAACATCTTCAGATGAACAAAATCCAGCCCCAAATGTGAGGAATCAAACTCACTTTAAAGAACTATTCGATTATCTTGAAAGGCTGCGTAACTATCATTTTTACTGGCATCAACAATCTCTGCACTACCGACATTATATACAATCTCAATTAAAGCGTTTACAAGAGGAGTGGAGACATTACACTCAAGTACAACAAGATCTCTACATTCAGCAGAAGCAATGTCAAGCACAACTAAAACATATTCAGCAGCATGGCCCACGCCAGTTCAATGTCTCTCATCAACTTCACTCAAATGCTATTGAAAAACGCATTGATCAGCTCGAAAAACAGCGTTTGGAGCAGATGCGATTGCAAGACCTTCTTCTTGTGAAACAAAACCAGTTACATCAACAAATCCAAGAAATGGACCAGTACCGACAAGTAAATGTTCATGAAAGTTTACATCAACAATTTCACGAGCTACAATGTGGAATTCAGCAGTTCTATCTTCAGCTGGAGAAAGATAGGAGAGAATTCCACTCGGAGTATGAAGAGCAGAAATTTCAATTGCAAGAAACCATACGGTTTGAGAACAATGAAATATTAAGGCAGCTTCGTGAATTTGAAGGTAATGTATACGCTCAGATTGAACATATCCAACGACAGCAGGAACATGAAAATGATTTTACACAACAGCTTCATCAAATGCAACAGGATTTGCTAGCGCGGGTTCAGGAACTTGAACAGGCCGCACAAGAGGATGTGCAAGAAGAGCAACTGCAAGTACAACCTCAGATTGTTCCTCTTAATGTCCCGGATCAGATCCACGCTCATGGTGGCCTTGGATTAGATGTGGAGATGGATCCACCGGCAGTTGATGATCGAGACCCCAACGCTCTACATTATCTGGAACAAGGCCTCCAACAATGGTTTCAATGGATCCAGCAAAACCCACAACCATTAGTTGGCCATGTAGCCAACATTCACGCGATGTTGGAAAACAACCCACAAAACCAGCTGTCTCTTCAATTGCTGGTGCTGCAGTACGTGATGAATTTCAGGGCTTACATGAAGCAAATACGTCGCGACGTGATGACACAGCACCAAATTAATGTTCTTCAGAATGACCGCTTAGAGAGATTAGTAAAGCAATTACAACACCAAGTGGCTGCCCTATGGCACCAAGTAGCTAATCATCATAGAATACTCACTCAACTGCAAGAAAGGCAGAATCGTCAAAATTAATTCACGTGTAAGCCTTGAGTTTTTCAGTGTTTTTCAGATGCCGCACGTAAAGGCAATATACTAATTACACCTTTTCTTATTTCTCATTAATGCTATATTCTTTAGTATAGAGTATATGTGATTTTGTACCCAATCCAGCAATCCTATCAGATTATTTATCTGTAACATCTGAGAGAGAGCGTGGAGAGAGAGAGAGAGACTACATATCTAAAATCCTGCAAGCTCAACATTGCAAACCTGTAACAAATTATTTACTCGTGAGATATTCCTATACCTAGCAAATTAATAATTGTATTTCAGAACCATTGCTATTGCTAACCAAAACCATGTATAAATGTTGCATTTACGTATGCTTAAATTGCTTTTAATATTTTTTCACTGTCCTTTCAAAAGAATGACAAAAATTAGAGCTTGAAAGGTACGAAATGGGATATAATAATAAAATCAAAGTGTCACCGTCAGTCCGAAGAGCAAACTGTCTGTGTTGTCTGGGTTATAAACCATATATGTACTTGCCATCCAGAAGCATGCAACAGAGCTCTAAAATTCATCTCACGGAAGGT
The DNA here is from genome assembly GCA_017312745.1 of Gryllus bimaculatus. Taxonomy (NCBI): domain Eukaryota; kingdom Metazoa; phylum Arthropoda; class Insecta; order Orthoptera; family Gryllidae; genus Gryllus; species Gryllus bimaculatus. Next base: position 6,580,362 of record BOPP01000018.1, on the reverse strand, counting down.
GGGAAATTACAAACACGCGTAGTAGAAATGCTATCAAAGGCGCGGCAGTATAAAACAAATAAGTGAAAATTCAATTTTTTCCTCAATAAATGTCATTAATTCAAACTACAACAATAGCAATAATAATAATAACAATGATAATGATTACTGAAGGAAGAATGATTATAAAACATTTACATATTGAAACTGTCAAATTTGGAACAGCAATAAAAGAAAATTTAAGTTATTAAACGTTGTATACCCAGAGTTAAAAAAACTAGTTTTAATAATTTAATGAATTTTAAAAGTTTACCTGCATGTTGAATCAAATTTTAATTAATTGTTTTAGATTGGCAAATAATTATATACCTGGGCATTGTATATAAAATAATGAAGCAATTATAAGTGTCAAGTGAATTATATATTGTAATTTCAGATGTTATGTATCAGTGTTCTCTCAACTCTTGTATTTTTGTGTTCCAATAAATATCAAAATGCATATTTTCTTTTATTTAGCTAATGATCACTAGACAATTCAGGATAGTTATGTAATTTTCGTCTGTAATAAAACAATATCTAATTAGTAAGACCGGATGACCCTATTAAAGTTATGATTTCTGAAGAGTATAATCATCACTCACTTTCAATTTGCATGTATCATAACAGGTTTTACTGCAATTAAATGTTCATAAAATTAGCCAACTTCATTTCATAAGAAATGGGTAAACCACAGAATTAATTAGATTGGAAATATATTAAATATATTGTTAAAAAGCCCATTGTTTGTACGACCTAAAAACCTCCTATTTGACACCTCTGTTTTCACTCTCAATCCACTATCAATGTCTTTCATATGATGATTTTCAGAAATGATTCCCAGCACCTGGTGCCATGCTCGTCACGTGAGCCTCCTGCTAGAAATTGTTCCACATGACAAGCTTGAATCACAATCTCTTCTTCATTGCGGCTAACAATTTTTAGAGGATCCTTTACTTCCTCACCTTTAACAATAAACTGGAATGTGCGAAATCTTAAACTGTATTTTAATTAGTATCTTCAGAAATGTCCTTAGATGTTTTAAGACGTATGTAAAGAGTCCGATTTTTCCCCATCGAATGTTTTTTTTTGTAAACTGTGTTCCGCAAAAAAGTAATTATCTGCGAGGGTTGTATTAGTGTTTCGCGTTTTGTACCAGCCTCATGTATCTTTACAGCATTATCATTGAAATTCTATGAGATTTAGATAACATTAAGGTGACCTTTTCTATATGAAACATGGTTATCGTATAATACATCAATAAAACAAGTACGAATATAGATTTAGTTCCGCCAACTGACACCAGTGTCCAACTGACAAAAACAAGAAATATTAATCACATTGTATTTCAACATTTCAATTTATCGTGCCGATGGTTTAATTTTGGGAGTAATTCATTTTATTAAAAAAATTGTTTTATTAAAAAAGCGCCATTGGATGTGATAATTTAAAACATTTATTTAAGAAAATAGTACAAAAGTGTCTATTATTGTTGCACTTATTCTAATATATCACAACATTGAATGATTGTTCCACTCTGACACAGAGTTCAGTATCTATTCTGTCAAACGAAAAGTGTTCCATCCAAAGTTTTTAACATTGGAGAAGAGGGAGTGAGTATTAGTTCCGAACGCATCCACTACTCATGTCATTAGTCGCATTAAGGCAGTGCATGTTATATTCCCCGGGACGCCGAATTGTCCGTTCTTTCGACTTTCACGATTGCTAGAGGGGTTTTCTCCTCCAGGTATCTCCAGATGCGAAACACCGCCGAAGCCGGGAGACTCTCTATGCTCCAGACTGGTTTCCTGACATCTATGGTACTATAGTGCATGTGTGTATGTATGTAAGGGAAGAGAGAACGAAAAAGATGAAGAAAAGATCGCGCGCTGTCCGTGGCCCTTTTATTAGGGTTACGGTTCTGGCATTTATCTGGTGTTGATCGAAAACTATTAATCAGAGCAGCCGGCTACTGGAATTCTCCAGACAGCGGTTAAATTCGACCTATCTGTATAGCTAGTGTAGAATATCCGCCACGGGTACCACATGACGGGTTTGTACCACATGACCTCCCGATTGAAAACGATACATAAACACTGGTCGAAAATTATTTACTCGTATTAAAGTAATCCTTATCACGTTGCCTTTGGGCGCGGAAATCACGCCTTCCTGCACATTCTTACCCAAATACGCCAACTCCTGCACACAAACTGGATTAGTAAACCGCATTACAACAGACTGTCAACAGAAGTACAAGGGTCTACGTTTTTTACTCCGGCGGTAAATGGCTCATTTCTGCACAAAATGTACAGTCATATGTGAAAATAATGTCGTAACATGATATTAATAGAAAGGTGCTGATATCCATGTGTTTTTCAAAATTACATAAATAAGTAAAATTGTGTAAGCAAAATGTTTCAACAGTTCGGAAGTCGCTATCAGAATTTGTCATCAGCATATTGCCAGGAAGTGTCTTCAAAGGAAACAGATTTTTAAATTGTGACGGATTGTCCCGAAATAGACAGGTGTAAATGCCGGGGTGGCCATTCTTTTCTTGGAACACATTTCACTTTTTTTTTCTTCAGAATTTCAGTACTTCTTTTATTTATCCATAATAAGATTTATTGAGTATTTCTCAGACCAAAACAAATTTTGTGGTCTTTCAACAGTTATAATAAAGTTTTCTCATTAAATTTATTATTTTACAGTTTAAAGCTATTCCATAAATACCTTAATCTATTTTTGCAATTAATCACATCTAAATAATAACTAGGATCTCGTAACTTTTACTTAAAAACATAACCTACATTATATGTTAAGTAAATTCAATTTAAAAGACATTATTTTAGGCTACAGTGTTATACTTCTCTGGGATCTTATTTATTTTTATATTTACCGCTCACTGAAATATGCATTCGTGACCTGGTAACTATTCCCTCTACGCTTTCTATTCTACACACTCTCAAAGCCGATCTTTTAAAAGCCTTCACACATGTGAACATTAAATTAGAACAATATATCAGAAGGCACGAAGAGCTTGTTTGTACACAGAGGGTTGGACAACAATAGGCAACACCCTGGAACATTTCATCGTCCATCCGCGAAAACAAAAACACTTTCACCACTACCAATCATGACTGAAAAAGTGTTTTCTGAATTAGAATACGACACTGAGTTTCGTTGCTTTTCTAGTCCTCAGCTTTTCTAGTCCTCCGATTATACTCAGGTCTATCTACAAATCAGTACAAATAAGCTAACAAGTGTAAACAAAGTAATGAACTATTATCGTAACTTCGCCCGCCAATGAACAAGGACATTTCCACAGAACCCTTTAAAAAGTTACTAAGTATCGCTGTCTGCCACTGCCAGCCTACGTGTTCAGTGGAAAGTTTCATCCAAGTGTGTGTTTAAACCTAACAGGTTTGCCGACGTGACCAGTAAGTTGGACAGACATACACAGACAAAAACTCTTAACAAACGGGACCCAATCAGCATCACAGGAGAACAGAATGACATTAACTTGGGTAGTCACTTTACACCTGACCAACATGTTGATTAACTACAACTTGTTGCGTAATCACACACACACACATTATAGTCTGGACTCTGCCGTTCTGGTTCAACAAACCCACACAGTGCAACGAATAAAACACGCCAACAACAAATTCAATCTCTAGGCACAAATATTAAACAATCTGAGCTTAGGTTTCGGCCGGCAATGAGCGAGCCGGCGGGTATAAAATATGCCGACTCGCTCACGCCGGCGGGTTTTGCTCTTGAAAACCTCGCGCTTTGGTCAAAACGCACACCCAGGCTGGCGCGTATTCGTGAGTTGCACGGGTGACGAGTCACATGAGTGGCGGGGAAGAAGGGGGCACTCGAGAGGTAAATGTGTATCCACAGGTGTGTATGATGGCAGCTGGCGGTCAGGAAATACCGGAATGTGTGTACGGGGGTCGTCAATGATGTGCATTATTTTGTAAATAAACTTGAATATACTGTTCATGTTTGTGTTGCGTACTTCCACGACGCCACACACATCCTTTCACATCCTTCGCAGTGTCTTGCCCAAGACCCATCTCCATTCTCCCCTAGTTCTCTTCCGTCTTTCGGACCTCTTTCGAATCCACTTTTACCTAATCCCTGTAACTAATCCTTGTACTTCCTTTTCTAATATTTATCCCTCTTCACCTGTCGCCTTACCTACCTCTCTGCACTTGGGGTAAAAACGAGACAAATAATGACTATAGTAGTCAGATGAAGAAGAAGAAAAATATACGTGTAGATACACTAAAAAATCGTATAATGAATAGTAATATTCTATTTCTCTCAAATAAAATTGATTTTGTTCCGGCAGCATTACTCTGCGTTCCAAGACAAGTAGATGCTATACAGAACATCGGTTACCTCAAAATGAAATTAATTATCTCAAATTTCTAGTTGTTATCTTGCATAATCCTATTTCAGAGCGAGGGAATAAAGTAAGGACCTTGCAGAATCCTATTGCAGAGCGAGGAAATACAATAAGGCCTTGCAGACGGAGGTTCGTGTTAAAAATTATATTGATTCTACCTTCTCCTCAGAATTCAATCTCAATTAAGTTGCAAATACTTTTTAAATAACCGTCGTACATTTTTCTACGCTCAAAATTATATTGGTATCTTTCTTCTTCAACCAAGCGATCCCTAGAGTACTTAATTTCTTTACAAAACATAGAATTAACTTTGAACAAAATTAATAATCGCTCTTTTGAATCCACTGTTGAGTGTGTGGAGGTATCAACATAGATTTTCTGAGTGAATATCGCAAAAAAAAAGGAATTTTCACGATTTAATTCATTAATTTAGGTATTTCTGTGAATGTTGGGTAATATTTCGAAATTGAGTATATTTTTTCTGCCCCACCCTCTACTTCCGTTTCAATCGACAATAATATAATCTGGGAAAGAGTTCTGCCCAATCAGACGATTTCTAGCCGACCTCCAAAAGTCTTAAATTTTGAACTTAGTACACGCAACAACAAAAATTCTATTAAAAAGCGGGAATCTGTTATCCACCGAGACAATTTCCATTTTCTTGTTTCACAATTTTTGTGACTCATTCAAGCATACCCAGAAATTGTTTAAAAACATTCAAAATAAAATGTCTCAAGAGTTCATTCAATGAGTTCTTAAATAACATAAACAATTAAAGAAATATTAGCGGCCGTCCGAGGACTGGCAAATTGGCTTTGCAGCTCAAGAGATAGAAACCTGAAAAACGCTATTCTTAACTAATATGTATCTACATAAACAAATTAATTATAGATTTCATTCAATTTTTTTTCACCAGGCAATGTTAATAGCCGGCCATATTTCTTTGAATGTATTCTTAGACTACGTTCATTTCTGTTACGTATCAATAGCATAGTGTATAAACATTGTATGTCCATTAAGGGTAATTTTACAGTTAATTTAACTTTTGGAGACCTCTCGTTCTAACCTACCTGGTGTGCAAAGATTGCCAGTTCATATAAGAGGTATAGTTTTACTCAAAAGCAAATATTGTCGCTCCATAAGTGGCATTACCTTAACAAACTATTAAGCAGAATTTTCTCGAAACTAGGAATTCTGAGCATACAATTAGTACGCACTAAGCCATTGATATACATTCAGAAACTTCCAGAAAGCAAATTTTGTCGATAAAATTCAGGTTAAGCTGTTCAACAATGTTCTCGATTCTCATATAAATCAGAGGAGAATCATAAGGAGAAAACTCGAAATCCTGCACCCTTTTCGCCACGGCGATTCATTGCGATCATCATTGAAAACGTCCAAAGAACGCAGCTCGTACAGATCAACAATTTCTTGCCTCTAACACAGGATGAAGTGACTTTGAATCACGACAGTGGCAAATTTTCGACTCTAGCAGCTACGGAAAACTCAACCGCTGAGAAAAAAATGTAGCGGTCGGCTGCTCTGATCGATAATTTTCCGTGGTTAATACCACGAAATATTTCTGTGGCTAATACTCCGATTAATACCAGGCCAATGCTGGAGTACCCTAACAAATGAGCTACGGACCGTGCGCGATCTTTCCTGTCTCTTCTTTCTCCTATCCTCACCCCTCGCTTACGCACACACACACACACATTTCACCAAGATCAGTGGGGAACTTAGAGCTCGTCCCGCCTGGGGCGGTGCCCACTGGTGGGAGATATCTAGATGAAGAAATCCCCGCAACGTGTTGTTCTGTGCCGGATCACACCATCTAGTGGGGGGAGAAGGTCGCCTCATTTGAAAACAAATAAACACTACATTTACGGGACTAACGATAATAACTTTTGACGCGCCCGGAAACACGAAATTATTCTTGTTCTAACACGAAGTAATAGGGACGAGAAGACCAAGACGATATATCAAAGAACCCCGGTTCGAAAATGCCTCTTGGGAGGTGTCCAGAAGCACTTCCCCGCGCAGAGTACGGCGCGGCGGGGGTTCAGCCCGCAGAGGGTGGGGGGGGGGAGGATGTGAAAAAATCCTGATCGGAGATCATCGCGGTACTCTTAATTCACATGAATCGTTTGGCGAAGTTACCCCTCACGTACGCTCTCCACGATTTTTCAGAAGGAAACAAAACTGAATCACTTTACAGCCGATTCTGCACAAAACGAAAACTTTAGTCAGATGTTATACCCACAGTTCGCGGCGGACATATTATATTGGGTGATTAACATATCTCAAAATCCCTAGAAAAAGGACTTGAGGGGTTTCTGCACCAAGCGATTCACACACTGTGTCTTTTCAGAGGCAAAATTAAAAACTTACTATTAAAACCAGTGACAGGAGTTAAAATTGTTTAATCGCCCTGAACATTCATTACATTACATATCATTGACTTTTAAAAATGTATAGCATTCCATAATAGGATTTTTCTAATATAGGATAGTTATAATAAGATAGTTCTTTGGTAAAATGTTAATAATTTGCATCTTAATGGTCAGACATTCAAAGCTTTACATTTTTCGGGAAATAAACATTCAATAATAATTCATTTGCAATGAACAAATTTTGATAGTATGCTCTACACGAAATGTAGACGAATTTTAACGGTAACGGTACTTTTTACTTTCTTGCCCTACGAACTCTTTGTAAGAAGAAAACGTTATGTAATCGTTCGCCAGAAAAGGCCAAAATTTCGCCATAAAAATTTATTTTATTATAAAACTTACTAATGATGCGTTCAAACTTGGGATTTATTAACCACATAACGAAAAATGTTCGTGACTATGGTACATCTTGTATACTACTTAAAAACCCTGAAACGACACAAACTTCAGTATGCCTCTGTAGTTTTGCTCCGTCTTTTAATTGAAACATATTAACAATATTAAAGCAGTTCAACATAACTTTTGAAAGCGTCTCGTATGTCAATAATTGGGCGATGTTTATTTCGGAGACCATGATCAGATTTTAAAATCTGTACCACTGCAGTAATGGAACTGAAAGAAAATTATTAATGATTTACCTATTTATTTACCTATTTTGTATCAAATAATCAATGGTTATATTGACGGCGAATTAATTCATCTGGTTAACTTTGAAGTTGCATGTAATACATTTAAATCTTTTCCCACTTTTCCCATTTAACTAATGAGATTCAAATTATGTAATAATTCCTTAATATAAAGAATGTTGCGGACAGGTATTTTGGGGAAATATATTTGAGAGTAAGATTGCTTTGGCATGTCCTTTGGAAGACTTTTTTAAGTGTTTGAAGCGCTTGGATTACGATAGTATCGATTCTTTTCATTGCAACATTGTTTCTCGCTCCAGTTTACTTAATTATTTTTTTATTACTGTGGCTTGTTATTTTTATTTATTTTACTTATGTACCTCTACCTTTATTATTTCCTTTTGCCTTATTACCTTTTTTATTACTTTGTCCACCTTAAGTACGTTACTCCCACTTAAAAATAATAACGTCCCTGACACATCATAAAGCAGTATATAGAGTGATTTATTGTTTACCCATGGTGTTATTGTAGTATTTACTTTAAGGATTGAGAAAACTATTCTCAAATTAATAATACTGAATATTTTCTCAAAAAACGAGTAATTACATTCTATGCAATGTCATAATGCTATTAAGAAGGTTACCTAGAGAAGTACAGTATGAGAGGGAACTGCTGGAAAACTACTTATGTTTTTTGCACCCACAGCTTAAAAGTATATTTTTTATTGTGAGTATTAGTGCTCTCAAATGGAAATACATATTTCCGCTTAATATCCATTTCACAAAATATAGTGTTTATTTTCATTTATAATGAAATTTTAATTCAAAACATAATTTGTAAAAAAAATATTTTAAAAGCTTTTTTATTAACTAACAGATTCCAAAAAAATACACATTGTCGAGGTTTCTTGTTTTTAATTTCAGCCCGTGTAAATCCACAGAGAGAAATGTCTTTTGAGAAAGATTCGAGAATGGATATCCTTACACCTTCGTGGCTGCAAACAAAATGATCAGTGGGTCAAGAAATTCAAACCAGTTGCCAAAATGGGTAGCGGGATAGAGTAGCCATCAGGTAAAATAGCCTTATCAAGTTAAAAACTTTACATATACTCACACATAAACGAAATCAAGAAATTACTCATTGACTTGATTATGTTTTACGTAAACTCTTCTGATGTACCTTTTCTTGGATATGTTACTTGGTAGAATAAAAACGAAATAGTGTTCTTATACAACAAAAACGGGAGATAAATTTCATTGATCATCAATACATTTTGTTTGAAAACGTAACGCAACTTTAACCTTTGTGTGTTCTGGTGAAAAATACTAACGTAAGTTCTGACAGAGCCGACAAAATAATTTACTACACAGATTTGTTTGATTCCAAATTGTTTCCGATAACTCAGCAATTTCAATGTTTATATTTACAAATTAAAAGAAAAAGAAAACTTTCGGATATGTACAGAAATGAATTATTATACTTCGTATATATCTTACATTCGCTTTCGAGTATAATTGGGTTATACACACGCCCCAATATTTAAAACATGTAATAAAATATATTTGAAACAAATAATTGTTAATTACATAGTATACTACACTAAACGTTTGTATTTAAAAATTATGTTAAATTATATATTAAAAATGTAGAATTGTTCCGGAGGGATGTCCCAAAACGGTTTAGAGTTCAGGGGCTGCAATACATTCGGTCGATAAAGAAGAGTTAAAGCTAGTGGCGCCAATAATTGGAACTTTTCTCATTATAGATTATAAAATTATCATTTGTTAAAAACATTTTTACATGTTTTATAATAAGGTATTTTTTCATTTAAATATATTGGTAAGTTCTCTCCCATCCAATTTATATTTTGTTCTTCTTAATTACATTTTTCACTTAAACTCGAACTTCAATGATTTGCATTCCCTGTCATTGTTTTTTCTTTTTTGTTAATGGTTTAAAAATTGTATTTAATACCTTCAAGGTAGTATTTCCTAATCTAGCGAAACTTTTCAGCTAGACCACGTTAAGCCGCTGGAGAACTCTAGAGCCCGGCTGCTCTGATCGATAGTTTTCTGTAGTTTCTCCAATGAACACCACGCGAATGCCGGAGCAGTTACCCTAACAAAGAGGCCACTGCTCTTGCGCTATCTGTGCTTCCACTTTCTTGTACTTTCTTCACACTTTACTTACACACATACAATTACAAGTACTTCACTACCACACTTGTTGGGAGCTAGCGTTTTTCCCTGCTGGGTCGGTGCCCCGCTGGTGGGAGATACCTAGTTAAGAAAAATCCCCGCAAGCCGACGGTAAATCGGTGCCGGATCTCGCCAACCTGCGGGGGGAAATCACCGCCACTTGCCGCGACAAACAACATGTACTACACTTACTGGGCTAATGACCTTAGCCGTTGACACTCGTAATCAGCAATCAATCAATCGATCAGCCATTAATGAACCCCCACATCTTGTTAGCATGCTCCGACACTGGGTCATGTACAATTTTTTGAAAATCAAAGTAGTTTTCGTGTAATTTTGTCAATGTAATATAGTCAATTTTTCATAAAGAAGTTTGACAAGAACGGCTCATTTTTTTCCTTCACTTCTTTCTCGAATAATGTACGTTCACAAAACGGGCGCAGATCCCATTGTTGCTTAAGTCCCTACGTTTGGAAAACTTCAAAACTTAACATTGCCAAACTATAATATCGCAGTTAGATTTTTTTGTTTAGTGAATCCATATATAAAAATATTTTTTTGAATAAAGTCATGTGCATTTGGGGGGGGGGCTAGTCGATTCCGCATAATGTACGCTCGAAAAAAAGTCAATTTTTTTCAAAAACAGCTCTATATTTTTACTTCAATTTTTTCCCTCGGATAGTCTAGTGGGTCGACCCTCCCAGCAGCGATCAAGCAAGTGCAGGCTGTGCCGATTTTATGGATTATGCTTAGAAACGTTCCGCCGCACTATCTGGAAGAAACTGTGTTCAAAGAGGCATTAGGGTGTGGTTTATACATTGAGTTTCGTGAGAAAGTTTGGGGCCCAAACTTTTCACAGACAACTGATGCAAAGATATGTTCAAGTATTGCGTTGCCCTTGTTCTCCATCGTAAACACAATGATTAAATTCACCAGTAGAACTTAGTTAAGACCAGGAGAGGTGGTTCAAGGCATCAACGGATATCACCGCAGTGCCTCTAACCAAGATGTCCTAGGTTCCAGTGCAGTCGGTGGCAGCGTTTTCGCCCCAAGCTAGTCAGCTGAGTCGAGGTCAGTCGCTGTCTGGAGGAGAATTCTAGCGGGCGCCTGCTTTCATTTTTTTTTATAATTTTCCAACGCGAATGTCGGAACGGTACCCTAACAAACGGGCCACAGATCGCGCGCGATCTCTTTCTCTTCATACTTCATCGCTTATTTACACATAATTACATGCACTACCACACATGTCGGAAGCTAAGAGCTTGTCCTGTCTGGGCGATGCCTGGTTGGGCGATTCCTCGCTGGTGGGAGATACCTAGTTGAGAAAGTTAAGTCTAGTGTATATGAAACATATTGACAGTCGACAGGTAGATTTTAATGTGATGTTTTAAACAAAATTTCTAATTAATATACATTTTTTTTCTGACATTTTTTCCCGCCATTCTTAAAGCGAAATTTTATTTTATCTAAATATCTAAAATTTGGTCCGAATTCAACAATGTAAAAAAACTCTAAAAGGGAATATTTGAATCTACATTTATAAAGAAAATTATTTTGAAGAGAAAATTGTAATTATTGTTTTGTACTAACTTGTAATGTAGGTATGTCCAATTTAAGGCTCCGAAAGTGATCGGGCCCCACGTAGCTAATTATATGGGTCCAACAAACAAATACAATATTTTTGTTTGATACATAAATAAATTCACAGTAAACTCAAAATAAATTATACGTAATTTTCAGTCAATATTTAGGCACACAATACATATCAAAAACGTATTGATATATTCCAATATATTGAAAACTAGTGGTTCTATCATCACAAACTTTCCTAGAAGTAATTTATTACTTATAGAAAAAAGATTTCCCCGCTTCGTGGAAGGGTCCACAGTGCGAGCTTTTCTGTCCAAAATAGTCGATTTTTGTCGCAGCACTTCCATACGTTCTCTTTACGTATACAGTAGAAGGGAACAGTAATAATTATCAGATTCCAATTTAAGTATACTGAATAAATACATTCCAAGTTGAGAACGCTATATTACTCGTAATACCATCTTAACGTCGGAACCTCATTATTTATTATCATTGCATTGTGAATCTATTGTGACCAACAGAGTTTAAATGTGGGGATTTCAAAATTAGATTTATGTGAATTTATACTAAGAATATTCATCACTATTGCAATCATAGAGTGTACTTTATTTAATTTTGTTATTTTTAATATTAATTTTTACTTTATTCGTTTTTAAAATGTAAAGCACTCATCGCCATTACTTCATTACGCAATAAAAGAACTAGTGGCGCCACAACAGCACATACTTTCTCGCATTGTTTCTAAATTTGAAATTTTCGAAAATTCAGATAGATGAACGATAACGAAACCTGCGTCATTATTTTAATCACCTTACCTGTATTCGTGGAAAAAAACTGAAGAAAAAATTTGGAGCAGTTTTTGAGAAAATGTTTTTTATCTAAATTGCATGAATTTCAAGCACAAATTACGCAAAAATAACTCGCTTCTTAAAAAAAATTGTATATGACATTTTTAAAAAGCTGTTTTTTACAACACACTTTGTCCGTGGCAAAAATATTTATCTTCAATTTTGTAGTTTTGAAATGTTGACATTTTGCAACTTTCGAAAATACGGAGAGTTTGCCGATAATTTGACTAGTACCACATTTTTTATCGTCCCACAATACATACGAAGAGAAAAATTAAAGAAAAAAATTGGAGAGGTTTTGAAAAACAAATTATATTAAAAATTGACGCTTTTCGCACAAAATTACTCGAAAATTACTCATATTTTCGAAGAATTGAACATGACTTATTTTTAAGGCCTGTTTTTAAAGAACATATTTCATTAAGGAAAAAACTCTCTTCTATATTATAGTTGTAGGAAGACGCACAAAATAAAACATTTTGGAAAAATCTGGGATTTCGAAGAACATGAGACCGCCACTATTCTTATCGGCGTCATTTTCGCTATCCTAGCACAAATTTTAATAAGAAAATTTGAAACAATTTTTGAAGAAACTTGAAAATGTTTTTTAGGCTCTATGTAAAGTGCCCTCAAAAATCAGAATATTCTTTTGAAACTCTCAAAGCCTTGAGGTCGTTCACTTCGATTGGAGAATATCAATTTTGGAGAAAATTGGCTCAACGGTTTAGGCATTGACTACAAATGGATTAACAAAGTCGGACGGATACAGACATTTTGTCATCAACCTATTTTCCGGTATCGAGGACCCACAAAACATTGTTTGTGGCTATACCACGTGTTGACTTCTAGGCTGTCCGCGTGACGCCGCGTCGTTGGCAGAGCGGCCGACGTTTCGCCTGTCATATCGCAGACTTCTTCACGGTAGTGAGAGTATACTACCTTTAAGGGTAGTTTGGTCACTACCCTGAAGAAGCCTGCGATATGACAGGTGAAACGTCGGCCTCTCTGCGAACGACGCGGCGTCACGCGGACAGCCTAGAAGTCATGAACTCGAGCCGCGGAAGCCTACGTGTATACTACGTGTTAGCGGAAGCAATTTAATCCATATGTGAACAGGATGTATCCCCTTTTTCGTTACTAAGACCCTACAATACGATTTTTCCTTTCGAAAATGCGCTGTGTTCACGAATACACTAATTTATCTTCTAACAATTTTTCACGAATACACAATTTTTTCTTCGTACATTCGCAAAGGCGAGAAAATAAAAATGCATAACAAAATGAGTTAATTTTATAATAAACAATGTTGGGGTAAATAACATATATTTTGAAAACCTATAAAATAACCCCGTAGTTTCCATAAACATAACATGCTAAGCACAGATTACAACATGACAATTTACAGGAAAACTTCATAGAAAATGCTGAAAGTGTGGTACTGCTGGACAGGGAATTACACCCAGCCCATTTATCAGATTTAAGACGAAAAAATGTAAGCCGTATTTTATACCTTTCAACCACAAAATACAATACAATGTAATAAATTTAGAATAAACACAAACTCTTCACGTTTGCCTTCATCTGCCACGTTTGCCTTCAACGTTTGTCTGCCACGTCAACGGACGGAGTACTCCCAGCGTCCACTTAGGCCTTTGTCACACGAGCGTTGCGTTGACGCGAATCACCTAACTCTGATGACATCAGCTGCGACGATGCCTGTTTATACGAGTCACTTCACTCGCCTCGTAGATTAAGATAATCTCATGCGAAACGGCACACGGACGCTCTTGGCGACTTGCGTTGTACCCCCAGCTCAAGCAAGACGCTCAAGCAAGACTCCCGCCAGGCGACGCGCGTTGGCAACAACTTGAACTCTCTAGTGCCTCATAGAAGAGACGACCGATCGTTTTGACTGCTATTGCATTGTGTTAGTTATGTGTGTTATTATTATTGTGTTAGCATTGTGTTATCTCTTTCACTTTGTGCTCACAATGCTCGTAGAAACCCATTTATCCATTTGTGCATTAACTGTTAGATTCTCAGTGCTGATTGGTGCCTACTTCATCGAAACCGGGATTTCCACTTTTTGATTAATCAAATTGATTGTAAAGAAGCCAAGTAGGAGTGACACTCTTAATGATTCACCATTTATTTCGCACTTCTTTGTTTTAGAACGCATCGTCAGGAAGCAGCAGAGAAGATAGGATCAATAATTCTAAAACAAAAACTTCAACTTGCGGTAAGAGGCCACTATAGGGGGTCTTCATTCACCAACAGAGAATAGTTCTCAATTTAAACGAAGAAGACTTCAGGGCTACGAGGAAGTTGAAGATCATTCCTGTAGATCAGCAACAAATTACAAAACCCATCAAACAAAAAACCTTATTTATTTTGGCGTCGACTGATTCTACCGTCTAGTCTACTGTACAGTCTACCGACTGATTCTACCCAGAACGCTACCTTTGGGAATACCATGGCCATTTCACAAATCTACACTCAAAAAAACTCTTTTTCTCGCTCTGACTCAGAGAACTCTAATCATGAGATTCATGATACCGTTTCACGTATCTTGCCTCCCAAAATCCCATTTACTTTATTAGGGCGTTTAGCTCCAACTTCACTTGTGGCATATGAAGCTCTATTTCCTCGTTCAACTTTCCCCACTCCTCTTTCTACCACTTCCCCTTCTCATTATTATCCTTTCTGTCATTCCTGTTGTCCCTACTGTTGTACATGTAGTTATTATTCTCGATATCTTCTTCCCTATCCTCCTCCACCTCCACCACCTCCACCACTACCACCGCCGCCGCCACCACCACCACCACCTCCTCCTCCTCCTCCTCCTCCTACTTCACCTCCTCCTCTTCCTATTTCACCACCTCCTCTTCCTACTTCACCTCCTCCCCCTCCTCCTACTTCACCTCCGCCTCCTAGTTCATCTCCTCTTCCACCAGCTCCTCTTCCAACTCCTCTTTCAGCTTCTCTTCTAGTCAGGCTTCCAGCTCCTCTTCCTCTTTTTCTCCCACCTCTTCCTTCCTCTTCCCCTCCTCCTCTACCTCCTCTTCCACCACTTCCTCCCCCGCCACTCTCTCCTCCCCCTCTCCCTCTTCCACCCTCTACTATCCCTCCACCTCTTTCTCCCCCAACTACTTGTTCACCTCCTCTTCCTTCCCCTGCTCCTCCACATCTTCATCTTCCTCCACCTCCTCCTCCATCACCAACCATTCCTGCACTTGGTACAACGGCCCTGAGAAATTGTAGCAACAAAGAATATAGATTTCTACACAGGACAAGAGCTAATCCTCTTCAAAAATTGCGCACTGAATCCCATTTGTGGATTCATCCACGGGATCCTCGATTTCAGGGAAGAGCTTTCCAGAGACGTATAATGGAAACATCAGCCCGACTCTGGCCTCCGACCCCTCGTGCCGGGGCGCGCCTTCCATCAGAACATTCGGCACACTTCCCAAGTAATTAACTATATGTCTAATGGTCAATGACAACAACATAGATTTCTCTCATACTCTTTGAAGATTACTAACTACTTACATATCAAATGAATATTTCAATTTCAATTGAATTTCTGGTACACTTTCCTAAAAGGGGACATAACCACCCCTTAACGATCCGTGAATGCTTCCTTGATAAACGTAAGAATGTTTCTGTTGCATCTACAGAAGTTGTAACAAAAATACTTCCATATTAACCAATATGGCTTCTCATGATACAAAGACGTCTGTTAATTGGCAATTTTATTTATAAAATTAAACTTTTGAATAAATAATTTTAATTTCCAGTCCGGCAAGGTTAAGGGAATAAGAATTAATTTTTGAAATAAGTATGTGAGCAGTTGAATGCTATTAAAAACTTGGAATATAGCAGCACTTATAATTGAACATTAATTATTATATGAAAAGGAAGAAGAAGTTGTGTTACAAATATTATTATTACATTGATTGATTTAACAGATATATATTTGTGCCAATTTTGTTACGAAATAGTCAATGGCACATGTGAACATTTGTAAACTGACACGTACACATGATATTTAGTAGCAAATATTGCAGTATTTTAGTACTGTATCGATATTTTATTTTAGTAAGCCCTGTATATTCTTAAAATATAAAAATTATTGTATTTCAAATTAATGTATTGTAATGTATTTCAAAAGAAAACAAAAGATATAACTTTGCTATTATTATCAAGTGCATTTTGAAAAGTTGTAAGACTTTATACTCATTTGTTCTTTTTACTTTTAATTATTTAAAATGATATCTTTTGTAAGAATATCTAAATGTTCTTATATTATTTGTAATGGTATTGTATGAATTCAAAGTAATTTATTTTGCACTCACGATATCTGAAGAATATTTTATGACTTTTTGGTTTAGGAGGGTATGTAAGCATAATTTTTATGTAGATAAGCGAAAAAATGTAAGGAATTGTACCTGTGCCAATAAAAAATAACAGCTTTTTCTAGAGGAAATACTCATGTTTTTTTAATTTCCATTACCTTCACGAATCTCTTCATTTTCTAATGAAGTAGTACCCTAACGGAATCCCAATTAAACATTACATTTCTAATGGATTTCTCAAAATTTCTCCATAAGAAACTTATATCATGGAATTGTAAGCTTTAAATTTGAATTTTGAAGAACAAGCAAAACTGCTGGCCATCCCACCGTGTGACTAGATGGCGAAAACGTGGGCAAAACCTCAAATAGCATCGAATTTAATTACCAAGTTCTACAAAGAGTTTTTTGAGGTAGCTAATTTCAAATCTGATATCAAAATTACACCAAATAACATGCCGGATCCAAAGTGGTGACTGAAAAAGTGAAAATGTCTGCGAAGAGATACACACACAAAAAAATTAATAAAATCTCAATGTGCAGCAATTTGCAACGAAAGATTTCTTTATTTATAAAAAAATAAAATGTATAGTATTTCCTTATATCAGTTATAAATCTTTATGTGGGCTCCATATTATACAAAATCCCGTGAAACAAAGGCTTCGTTAATTTCACTAAAGCAATGTACTGCGATGAGACACATGCCCATAAGAAATTATTCATAAAACCTAACCAAGCAGCGATCTACCCCGGATGTTTGCTTTATTTATAACTATATTGGCTACTTAAAACTCTATTGGCTGAAATCAGTTATAAATCGTTATTTGCACAACCAATTGCTATAAAATCCCATGAACGAAACGCTTCATAATGCAGGGTGCCGCGAAGATGTGATAAGAAATATCGGCCATAAGAAATATTCATAAAATCTCAAACTGCAGCAACGTTTCATTATAAGTCAACAAAATACTCTTTTTCATTATTTCAGTTGTAATTCACAATGCGCACTCCATATTAGTAGAGAATACCGGGACAGAAACGCTTTACCTTCCATAAGGGCGCTTCAACAGCTAAGTTCATTGGCACCCGTGTCAAATTATTTTAAGAGCAATACAAACTGTAGTAGTGCCAGACTAAAACATTTTTTAATCCAAGGTAAAATGTGATTAAAACTGACAATAAATGTGTTCAATTATTTAAAAAAGGGTTTGGCAGAAAAGAACCAGATAAATGCTTTAAAAACTCCAATTTTAAGCCAAATAATTGGCATAATCCTCTTCTTTCAGATAATGTAAATATCAGACTCTCGTTAATAAAGCTAAAAAGCTTGCAGAGCGAAGATTCGTCATTTCCAAATTTATCTCCTCGCGCCTTGACCCACGAGATGAAGAATACTAAGGCTTTATGGAATCCTTGATTTTCACGAGTTTAAAATCATGGCATTCTACCATGGCACGGGAGAATGTACGACGACTTCGGGATATTAATTGAGGCCGTGTGAAGAACGGCATCAGTAAAATGGGCAACCATAGTGGCGATGTGGTTTGGGCAATTTTTTGATATCCGTATTTCTTTTGCAAATGCTTCCCACTCATCTCGGTGGGTTAGCCAGTGAGGAGGACAAGCAACGTTAGGTTTATAATATGGAAAATGACCAGAATGGGGAAGTGGTCACTGCCATGGTCGACAAGGACAGTCCTCTTAAAGATGGTAGAGAGAGAAGGAGGGCAGAGAGCCAGATCAACGGACGAGAAAGTGTTTGAAGCAACGGAAAATTGTGTGATTTCGCCATTATTCAGAAGAATTAAGTTCTGGATGTCAATATTTTTATGTGTAATTCCTCTCGAGCAGGTCCTTGTGCCACCCCAGGTGGGATTGTGGGCATTAAAGTCCCCCACAATAATAAAAGGGGCGGGCAACTGAGATAACATATCTTCAAGTTCCTTTTGCGGCACGACTTGTCCAGGCCGGATATAGACATTGCAAATAGTTATTGATATAGTGTGGGAGTTCACACAAATGCAAGATATCTTGAAGATATCTTCAAGACAGGTTCGTACGTCTATTTACGTACGTTTGGACTCCAAGGAGTGTTTGACAAACGTGTGTAACGACTCCGTCATGTGACCGGAGACCACCATCAATGCCTTGTCTGTAGTAACAAAGCCAGGAAGAGAGGGAATTATCAAGATGTGTTTCTTGCAGGCAGATAACAACGGGTCAATACAGAGTCATTAACAGCTTTAATTCGTCTAAACGTGTGCGAAAGCCATTGAGGTCCTGCGAGAGGAGAGCCATAACTTTTACATTCCCTCCGACACAAGTCGACTTGCACGGCAAACACATGGGTGGGCGTTCAGCATACAGGGAGAGCCAATGAAATAGAAGGTGTAAAAGAAAAAAGGCAGGCTAGACAATGTTATCAAAGAACGAGAATAAATGATGGGGAAGTTAAAGATGACTTGCGAAAGAAAGGAATACTTGAGAGCCTTCCTGCATTCCCCCGTGAGGACGTGGACCGACCCACCTCGACGGGACTTTTTCTAGTAGTAAGAAATGATTCATAATACGTAAGTTCGCAACTTCCGTGCGATAAATGAATTATTCGAAGTATAAAATTAACTACTAACTGATATAATTAAAATGAGAAAATTTCCTTATAAAAAACTTTTTCCGGCAATGAATCCTGTTAACGGATCACTTTATTTCATGGTGGCGCAAAGAAGTATATAAACGGTCAGAAGAAATTATAGATAAAACTTGAATATGCTATGCCCACTGAATCCTTTATTTCAAAAGGTAATGAATTATCCTAATCAATTAAAATAATTATCAGCAAATATCAATTAAGATAAATTTATTTAAACTGCAAATAGGTATAACTCGATGGCAGCTAATTACCTAAACAAGATAATATAGCTAACATGTAAATTATATAATAATAATAATAATAATAATAATAATAATAATATTATAAATAATGTATTAATTCTCTTTACACACACATTTTGCCTATACAAACTTGTGAATGGAAGGCTCATTAATTTGATAAATGCAGGTCGCTCCTAATAAATATACATGCTCATAAGAAATTTCTTTTAAAATGAATCTGCAATGATACACAGCCAAATTTTCCAATAATTGAATTAATATTAGTAAGATAATTCTTTATAAATTAGAGGCTTGCATATTTCTTCCAATGGTAACTGAAATCTTGGGAGAAACATTAAAAAATTTTCAGTGTTAACAGATATGAAAGACAAGCTACACACAAGAGTGCTGCTTTTTAGAGAGCATTTTCGTAAATATGGACTTGTGTGGTTGTACCAATGAAAGATAACATCATTTAGCATTGCAGTCACCAAGTAAGTCAAAATTAAATAATTAGTGACTTGCGTGAATTGGTCTCTGAGTTGTCAATATATGAAAATGAATGTTGCTGTGATCCTTACGAAAATTTAGATAATTTTTCACCAGTTTAATTTTTGCTACAAGCTCTTTTTCCCAGACAATTATTGAGTTTTTGAAAAACTTCATTAGAAGTAATTTGATGCTCATTAACTCACTAAGACAGCAGTGTTTACAAATTGCTGGAAATGTGGATATTAATGGCGTGAGAGATCTTTCAAACAAATTACATTTGTGTCATTTTTGAAAAACAAAAACATACGCAAAAATGAATTTTATGTCACATTAAAGAGAACAATAAGCTCTATCTGTTCAAAAAGTTTGAAGAAAACATTTGAAGCCCTTTATGGAAAAATGACTGGTTTCTGAAAATACAGAATTTTGAGTTAGTTTTCACAGAAAATAGTTTTCGAGAAACTCTATGACATTATTTAAAGCACATGTTCTCACAAATATAATGTGAACAAATCACCAGTAATGTAAATATAAACAACATGAGAAACAAGTCAGAAAAATTAAATTTTTGTAATTTTTGAAAAACAAGAAAAGAATAGAACAACATGGCATTTATGTCATCTCATAGTGTTCATTTAGCAAAAGTTTAAAGAAAAAATTGAAGCCGTTTTTGAGAAAATCTTGTTTTTGTTATTTTTTTAACATATTAGACGCAATATTTCGGAAGAAGTGCTAAAATTATCAAAAAAATGTGCATGACATTGATGAAAGAACTCACTATGGAAAACAAATTTTATTTCAAGGAAAAATCTCTATCATCAAATTTGTAGTTGTTAGTAGATGCCAAAAAAATTCGAAATTTTTGCAGTTTTTGGAAATTTAGAGTTAACCTTGGAAATCTGAACTATAATCAAAAGTGGTCAACGACCGCTCAGCGGATCAAGTGTTAAATTTGATAACAAAAATGTTATTAATAATGCTGTTTACATTCTCAAAATATACATCTAGATAAATATGTATGTTATACAGAATGTTTGCGAAGATTTTGGAATTATATCCAACATCAAGATGTTTTATTGCAAATTTTACTCTTCCTCAAGCATTTTGGACTTATATAAACTCAAAAATTGAATGTGAATTTTGAAATGTTTCCATTAAAAAAATCTGCTTCAGTACTTGTTTATTCAATGAATTATTTAAATCTTTAATCCCATGGCATCATAGAAGTTAATGACAGGACACTTGATTTAATTTGTGTTAATGATAATAATTCTGACTAGAGTTGTGGATTGCACGATTGATCTGTGCAACCCTTTTCATCCTGTGCAGAAATTTTAATTTTTCTTGAATGATGACTTTTCAGACTCGTGCTCTTGTATTGTTTTTTATACATATGAAAAAGTCGATTATGATCAGATTGATGAAGAAATTGTATCATTAGACTGGCTATCCTATTCCAGTCATAACACGTTTGAAACTCTTTCATATTTTAATAATATTTATGAAATAATTGATAGAAATGTTCTTAAATAACTAAAAGTCCCTGATTCTTATTTGCAAATGTTGTTCCTATGATTTTCAAAAACTACAGTCAAAGAAAGTTACAGCTCATTCATTGAAAAAGCACGCATCTGGCTGCGAAACTGCTTATGAAATGATCAGGGCTGTCCAGGTTACACTGGTTGGTCAAAATGAGCACCTCAGCCTTCAACATGGCATCATCTGAACAGCTCAGATCATGATTCTGGCTGCAGAATCCTACATCATCATTGCTTTTGAAATGTTTTAAAATATTCACAAACATTTTAAAAAACACTAAACGATTTTAAATTGTACTTCTAAAACAAAATATTTTATTTGATTAATTATGGTATAAAATAATTCTGTAAATATGTCAATTCTTCAAAAGAAGTTTTGATAAATGTATATTAAAATGATCCTTGTGCAGAAATTAGTCAGGAGCATGTTGATCTGCTTGCTACAATTTTTGACTCAGTGTAGGTTATTAATAGTGACATTGTGAGTAATAACATCATAACTCCCATTCATGAGGCAAAGAAACGATCAGATGTAACAAATTACCTAACTTATTTCTAAATTGACTGTTATACCAAAGATATATGAATCAATAACTGAAAACTTAACATGAATTATAAATAGGTAAGATCATACTAAGTCTGGCTGCAGAAGCCTATGCAATCAAATAACTATATTTGTTGTCATACTTACAGAAGCGCTCAAATATTGTTCAATATGCAGATCTCGATTTTTTTATCAAAGACAAGTGTTCAAATTCTTTACAATGTTTAAAATTGCTCTACACAAGCATTAGCGGAGCGTAGAACATTGCTGATCAGATCCTAACATGGTTTCAGAGAGGCTAAAGGAAAGTTCTACCTCTACAGAAGTAATTTTACACTAGTTTCATTCACAATTTAAAATACATTCATAGTTTATACAATGTTTACAAGAAGCCGGTTCTCAAGTGAATAGTAGTACAGTATAGCCTGCGATGGATCCTGGAGGGAGGGGGGGTAAGGAAATATACCCCCTGTAACTCCAACAACATGAGACAATGATCTGAAAAAAATATTTATTAGTTTTCATAAAGTTATGCATGGTGCTTATGAAACATGAGCAAGAACGAGGTTGAAATTACTTCTGCTTCACATGTTCCTCCACTCAACCTTGAATCTGAGTAGGCAATTTTCAAGAAGAAAAGATACCAGTAAATTTGACAATTCATGAAGAAGGTCCAAGCACATAACATGCCTTTGTAAGAAAGATGATTCCAGTAAAATATAATGCGAACTCGCATCTGAAATTATCCTTTTCATTGTATAAATAAATTAAAATGTAACAAAAGATGTAGTAATAAGTAAAATGTGTAAAATAAAAATGGTTCTAATTGATTCAAAATGGTTTCTTAAGTCTAAAAAAATTATTGAATGCAGGCATCTTGTTCCTGTAAAAATATATATTCACATGAAAATCCATTCCCTAATTATGAAGTTCTTCAGATCTAAACCAATTATATTTAATTACACTATTAGCAATGTAATCGTTGAAAAGGTATTGAAAAGATTATGGTATTACATTTGATAGGCAATTATCATTTAAACCTCATATTTAAAATTTAGTTAATAGTATATATGAGAAGGTGACAACCAGAAAGGTATGAGTAATATTTTATAAATTCTGAAAAATCTGTTTATTTAAATCAATTTCACTGTAAAGCCGTGGTGATTTGTTTCATCATTAAAACCACGATAATACATTGCCACTGAAATATAACCTAAAATAAACATGTTTTTCACAGAATTTATAAAATGTCACTTACACCATTCTGGTTTTCACCCATTCATATATAGATTTATTACTTAGTTTAGTTTAAACCAGAGTTTTTACAGTATTGATCTTTGCATTAGTCTAATCAAAGTTAGAGTATGTCTCTACAATATAGTAACCTGATCAAAAAAATCTTGTAGTTGCTCTTGAGAAATGTCAGAGCACGGCTTTGAAGTTATTAGAATTTAAAGAGCCTTGGAGCTTACCTGCCTAAAGGAATACGCAAAGAGTATCTTAAAAGTAAATTAAATATACGACGTCTTGCCAAGAGATGTCAGCAATAATTTTATTTTAGAAAGTTTTGGGAAATATCTTAAATTGTCCTTATATTCACTTGCAGATTTCATTACTGGTACTTCATTATGCTTCTAGAGTTCATTACACAACATTCAGCCAACACATAAATCTAATACTCCCAATATTTATATGAGAAAATCAACATTGTATAAAAGGGTAGCACTTGAGAATGAAGTCTCAGAACATGCTAGAATATATATTGACTTTTTGCAGACTCAATATCCATATTGTGTAAGGGAGCATCAGAGTATTTTGTTGTATTACTCTATAATGCTTTTAAAACAAATTGTTGCACAAATACATCCATCAATAGTCCACAAATGCGTATATCAACCCATGGATTTTCTTCTATATAAATTTAATTTAAAAATAAAATAAAAAATAATATACTTATTTTTGAGAAACATGGTTTTCAATATAGTAGATCCAAAACTACAAATTTGTTAACATTTCAACATTTTGCCCTTGAAAAACTTGAATCAAATTTAAAGATTGTCACAATTAACACCAATTTCTCAAAAGCCTTTGATTAACTTATCCATAGTATTTTTTTAAGAAAGTGTATAATTCAGAAACACATGGACCCTTACTGAAATGGATTGAAAGAAATTTGATTGATTAGAGTTCAAAATGTTAAATTCAAATCACTTATATCGAGGGATGTGACCGTGGTCCCTTATTATTTATATAACTTTTATTGATCTGAAATTAATAATTCCAAATGAATATTTCTTGCTGTATGCCAATGATTTGAAAGTATCGTAACATGTTTCAAATAATGACTGAGTGGCTCTCCGATATAATTTGTTAAATTAGGTATCAGGTCCAAAAACAAAAAAAAATAAACTTGAAAAATTTCAAAACAAAGTCATGACGTTTTCTCATTAGAGGAGCAATATCCACTTCTGTTAATTAATGATCAACTTTGGGAATATATAACAGCATTTAATGATCTAGGGGTTAATTTTGACTACACTGACTTTTTCAATTCATATTAATAAAGTGAAATTGAAGGCTTCCCAAAAGATGAGCTACATTAGTAGAATGAATACTGATTTCAGAAATCCCAAATCACTCGAAACACTAAACTTGGTCAGTCTAATACTGATACACGCATAATAATTTTTTTAAATAGAATCTGTTCAGCACATTTTTTTCTAATATGAAAGCTGCATTTCCCCTCTTTTAGAATTAGTCATGATTAGTCAAATTGCCTTACACTAAAAATCCATTTGTTAAGGTCCTACAGAGTTTATAATAATTTATAGTTTTTTTCAACAATTTAATTATGTAGACAGTATTCACCTCTTTTCTGAACTGCTTTGAAAAGTCCCTACTATTCACCTTCATAATAGAACCCACGCTATTTGTAGTAGATAAGAAGATATTTTAATTGCTCTGTTGACAAAGTTCCAAACTATTGCCTTTCGTCAACAGAGCAATTAATTATCTTCAATTGAATTCCATGAAAGAAACCTATGTAAAATATTTGACCTATTAATATTACATGATTATCCAGAACCATTTATCAACAAAATGATTAAGATCAGACTCCAAAAGTTAAATAGAACCTACAGTGAAGACCAATCTCCTAAGAAAAACATTAATAACAAAATGATGTGCCAACAATATATTCCACAGATTAATAAAGTAATTAAAGCAAAATTAAAAACAAGATTTCACATACAGTTGATAAATAGAGTATCAAATAAAGGTAAAATAATACAAAATTTAAAAGGCAGACATAAGAAGAACAACGTACAAAATACTGTGTACAAAATCTCATGTAAACAATGTTCAGTGTCATACATTGGTCAATCTAAAAGAAAATTGAAAATTATGATTGATGAGCACAATCATAATAAGAAAGAATTTCCACATTGACACATTTCTTTAACAAGACATCAGATTTTCATGGGCCATAAAATGGAATTTTGTAATGTTAAAATTTTTGAAAAGGAAATAAAATGATAACCACAGTTAGTAGCTGAAACATTGCATATAAAAACAACTAAATGCTTGAATACACAAGTTAAATCAAACACATTTACTAAACTATTATCTAACCTTCATTCCGATATAAACTAGAAAAGTTGCAGAGTCAACAGTAATGTGATTTTAAATATATTCACCGTTTCTTTGTATTCTTAGAGTTTTATGCACCTTTTCCAATTTCAATCCCCTCACCTGCCTTCCCAGGGCCCCCTCCTTGCTCCCCCCTTGTTCAAACTCTCTTAAGCTAGTCTCTTAACCCAGCAAGTGGAAATACCTTTCAGTGATTGATCCAGTGAGGTTGCCTCAGCCAGCACACACAGTCATTGACAGTCGTGACTAGGTCGATGTTTCCACAACCAAAAGATAATGTTTAAGAATAATGGACAATGATGCTGATGCTATACAAGTCAGATCAACTTATAATGATTTTTTTCTTTCATTTGATATTCTAACGAGTACAAATGTTTTAGATAGTTGTAAGGAGTCTTAAGCAATTGTAAATGGTTTAATAAATATTTTATTGATATTCATAATGTCGAAATGATTATTTTAACTATTACAGGAACCTGAAGATGGGATAACGTTTATTCCTGAAATGTTCCAAAAACGTACATGTAGTGTGTTTAAGTGTATATTTCAACAAATAAAGCATTTAAGTGTACATTTTAAAGAAATTGCCATGTGAAGTGTATTGTTCTTCTTCCATTACAATAATTGTTTGTAAATAATTAACAGCGAAAAAAAATTATCATAATTAAAAACTAACAGACTAATATCATATAAAATTTGAACCCGCCTAGGGAGAACATGACCATGTCGATGGTAGCGGAGCTTGAGTATCCCCATGACCCCAAGAGCTATGCCGGCGGTGGCGTAGCTACTGGTAGGGCCTTCCTTGCCGGACAGGTCAAAGGGTAGGGATCTGACTAAGAAGTACTTCAGAAGAGGACCTCAACGGCGGCTTCAAGAAAGAAGAGGCAGAAGAGGAACTCTAGACGGGGCGAAAGACCTCGAAGCCATGAAGATGGCAATCTCTCTAGGACAAGGGAAGTCCAAAATGACCTCCCACCTCCTCAGGACTGAGGTTGTGCAAAGAGGACTAGTAACCCATCCACGTAAAAAATGATTTACTAGCAGTGTCTCAAATAATGGCCTCGGAATGAAAACTATGACGACTAAAGCAATGAAAATGGGAGTACAAAAACTGATATCGGAATATTTCAAAACAGCTACCTGGAATGTAAGAGGTATATCAGGGAAAGAAAATGAACTGGCAAAAATTTTTGAAAAGATGAATATAAACCTAGCTGTAGTAACAGAAACAAAGAAATTAAAAGGATCACATTATGTAGAAAATTATGCCATGTTTTATAGTGAAGTAGATCAGCAAGAGAGAGCTGCAAAAGGAGTAGCCATATTTGTAGATAGAAAGTGGGAATCAGGAATTAAGGAGGTTCAATACGTAAATGACCGGATAATTTTGCTAAAATTAAAACACGAAAGAGGACATCTTGTCGTTATTGGTGTGTATGCCCCAGAGGAAGGAAAGAGGGAAGAAACAGAGGAATTCTACAGAACTATGCAAGAACTGTTGGACAAATGCAATTCAAGATATTAAGTCCTTCATGTAGGTGATCTAAATGCAAGAGTGGGAAATGAGAGTATACCAAAGACTGGAGGAAAGTGGGGAGAAAGTGTAAAAAATTACAATGAAGAAAAATTGAGGGAATTCGCAGCCTTCAATGAACTGTATATTGCAAATGCATTTAAAAAGAAAAAAGTCATTCATAAATATACACGGTCAGCACGAGGTAGTAGATCCATTACTGATTATATAATTGGAAATCGAAGAATATCAAAATTAATAGAAGATACAACAGTTAAAAGAAGTTGCGACATAAACTCTGATCACTTTCTAATAATATCCTGTATAAAATTATTAAAAAGATGGGTGAAAAATAATTCAAGATTCATAATGAATGATAAAGAAGAAGAGAAGTATACAAAGTATACCTCTTAGAAGACAAAAGCGTTAGAAACCTATATCAAAATAGAATAAATAAAAATCTTCAAAACCATATCACAGAGGAGGAAATAGAAAAAGAATGGCAAAATATACAGGAATAAAGAAATCCGCAGATGAAGCAGTAGAACGGAAAAAGAAATTTCAAAAAAGAAAAGGCTTGAAAATTTGGAATGATGATATCGAAAAAAGTGTTAAGTTTACACAGGAGAGATACAAAATATACTTTGACAACCCTACTGAAAATCACAAGGAAGAATACAAAAAAGCTAGAAACAAAGTAAAAACAATTATTAGAAAAGCTCACACCGATTCATGGGAAAGATTTATTGGAAGAACAGAACATGATATACACAGGAGACAAACATTAGCCTACAAAGTCATGAAAATATTGAATAGTAATGAAAGAGAGAATGTACATATTAATGCAATTGAAAAGGAAAGGTGGGTGAAACATTATAAAGCATTATGGTACAATGAAAAATGTGAAATAATAAAATCATACACAACTACAAATGCAGATGACCTAATGATAGATGAACTACATGAAGCACTTAATAAATGTAAAAATCGAAAGGCACCTGGTATGAATGGCATGAACACAGAACTACTAAAATACTCCGGAATGTTATTTCATCTAGGCCTGCTTCATTTCTTTAATATGTGCTGGAGCAATAAACAAACTCCTAAAGAATGGCAAAAGTAAAAGTAATCTCACTTTATAAGAAAGGTAACCGAGGAGACCCAGACAATTACAGAGAAATAAGTCTATTGGATACAAGATATAAGATTTATGCAAGAATAATAAATGAAAGATTAAAAATAATAGCAGACCACCTTATATCAGAAGAACAAATGGGATTTCGAAAAGGCAGATCGACTGCTGATGCCATTTTCACATTAAAAAGAATAATAGAAAATTACGTGAACACAACTGTGAAACACACCTAACATTCGTGGATATAGTAAAAGCTTTTGATAATGTCAATAGAAACCTACTGTGGAACATAATGAAAAGAAGGGGGTACCCAAAACACTTGATAGAGGTGATAAAAGAACTATATGAAACAATGAGTATTAAGTTGGTTATAAAAGGAAAATTGACAGAAGAGATTCCCATCAACAAAGGTGTAAGACAGGGCTGTTGCATATCATCGACACCTTTCAATATATACCTGGACAACATGTTTAGAACATGGAAATTGAATATAGATCGAGGGTTCTATTTTAGGAAAATATTTTTAAATTCTATTTTATATGCAGATGACAAAGTGATAATACAGGACACTGAAGACAAAATGCAAATAGTAGTATATAAATTAAATCAATGTGCAATAGAATATGGTTTTAAAATATCCAAAGAAAAAACTAAAACTATGGCATATAAAGGAAAATACCCAGTGAGAACAAAGATTGTGATAAAAGGAAAGAGTATAGAACAGGTAAAATACTTCAAATATCTAGGATGCCACATCTCGTTTGAAAGAGATATAGATTTAGATAAAAAATTAAATAAATTTAGAAATATATACGGCACAATACACAGACATCTAAAAAATAAAACTAGGATAGAAACAAGAATAAAATTCGTGAGAGTGATCTGGGCTGTCCGGGTGACGACATACCAGCCGTGAGGAAGACCACGACAGGATGGTCGAAACATCGGCAACACAGCCTTCGATGCGGCGTCACCCACAGCCCAGATCACCCACATGACTCTGGACGCGGAAGCCTACGACTTCAAGAATAAAATTCTTCAACACAGTAGCTGTACTAGTGTTAATGTATGGAGATGAAGCAAAAGTAACATCAAAAAAAGATAACTCTATAATCCAGGCAGCTGAAATGAAATTTCTAAGAAGCACTCTTAGGTTATAATATCCTAGATAAAAACACACATGTTCCTGCACAGAGATAAGAAATAAACTGGGGGTCGAACCACTGCTGGAGAAACTGGAAAGAAACCAGAAAAGACGGTATGAATATCTCATACAAATGCCCGACAGCAGACTACCAACACTCACAGTGGACTACGGATACAGAGCAAAAAGAGATGTAGGAAGACCCAGAAGGACGTGGACACTGGAACAGGTTCTTGAACCTAACCCTTGAAGTGCAGAAGAAGAAGAAGATAAAATTTGAACATTTATTTGTCAGGTTGGTGGTATCCTCAGCCAACCTAACAATTAGCTCTGTTTATTTCACACCACTATCAGTTGACACTAAGTTCTGTTCAAATTATCAAACAATTGAATTATTAAATCTCAAAAATCCTGATGCTAATTGGCTGGAGTTGGGCAATTACAATTTGCCTAACATACATTGGGAAAAAAACAATTATGCGTGTTATCCTAGTTTGGAGATGTCTGTTACATTGTGTGAGAAAATCTGTGCAGGAACATTAGCTGACACACTAAGCTTATTAACCTTTTCCAATTGAATTACAAGGATCACAATGATTGTTTTAGCTGATTTACTTTTCTTTGAACTTGATACTTATTTAGTAGCCTCAGCTCTGTTCACCATCCACCATTTTGTATAAATTGTATTTTCACTACCAAAGCAGACAATTCACATTTTGAAAACAGGTATCATGATTTTGAATCTGCTGATTCTGATGCAATTACACACTACTTACGTAATCTGTATACAAATGTATTTTTCAATTGTAACCAAGCCTGTTCTGAGTTAAATTATTGTTTTTACTCTCATTCACACTTATGTCTTGACAAATTTGTACCAAAAAGATATAAATGCAAATACCTTTGAAATTTCAATCCAGGTTAAAAAAAGAAATTCAGAACTTCAATAGCCCTAAACAGTGAAGCACAGTTTTCTATAAACAATGTGATTTTGATCTGAACGGCACTCTTTTCTGACTTGGTGAAAAATTTTTGGAGATACATACATTTCAAAAAGACTGATAATACTCTCCCTAATGATATGCAAATAAAGAAATATTTAATGGTGCTCAATTGTTTTCAAATGCTTTTGCTAATTATTTTCCTACATTTAATACATCTTGTAACATCCAAAATTATTTTCTTGTGTTGTCAAATCAAACCTTTTAACTTAAAGTTGTTTGAATATAAACTCTCTTGGATATTCTGCAAGAGACCGACAGTCTTGTTACCAATAGCAGTTCTGGTCTTGATAGGGTATTATCATTATCACTATCACTATCATCATCATCATCATCATCGATAACCTAGCGCCAGTCCTTGGTGTACCACAAGACTCTCATCTTGGTCCACTTCTGTTCATAATATTTATTAATAAATTATCAAGTAAGAGTAAGTTTTGAACCATTTTGAATTCCTATTACATACTGTGACTTCAAAATTTTTAAAGCAATATCTAAAGACGGCGCCATATTACAACTACTGAACAAGTTTGCTCACTGGTGTACAACTTATAGTGATCTTCATTTAAATCCTGTTAAACCTTTGAAAATATTTTTTATTACACTGGAGTGAATTTTTCTTATAAAATCTTGCCAAAAACACTCATTCCATCTGTATTCAGAAATCAACTCTTGTAAATGGGTTAGGGTAGGGATCCTAGAATTTCAGAAAACATACACAGAATACATTTCTCCCCATAGCACATCACTCACAGGGTTTAACAGTTTTTGATGTAGAACAAACCAAGAATGAACAAACTATTATCATCTTATGATCAAAATCGCTGATTTATTATGACTATAATATCAATGTAAATACCTTAAAAGATGTTAAAGTTATTCGATATACATGTTAAAATTTTATTACAAGTGTAAATACTTTTTACTTAGTATTAGTAAGAAAGACAAGTCTGCATTAGCTGTTGTGATTTTTATATCCTTCATATTTGTTGTATTATCGATTATGTCCATATATGTCGAAATAAATAGAAAGAAGGAAAGAAGGAAAGAGAGAGAGAAGGAGAGAGAGAGAGAAGGAGAGAGAGAGAGAGAGAGAGAGAGAGAGAGAGTGAGTGAGAAAGAGAGAGGGAGAAAGAGAAAGAATTAAAAAAATAAATAAAGGAACACAAATTGTAAGTAAACTCAGTTTCTTTTGTTCAGTAATAACAGAGAAACAAATGTGCCCTAAATTTGTGAAAATTTTGAAAGAGTACTGAACAACGTTACAGCAATGTGTCAAACAAATAGTTATATCTCAAAAACTACTTCACCTACGAAGCTACAACTTGACAGAAGTTCCATGTGAGACACAAAATTTCATCAAAATCTGAGATGGTGAAGCAGGGAGCCCTAGACCACTTGACATGGAATGACTGTACTGGAACATATTCTTGCACGAGAGTTACAAAAATATAATAAATATATTTTGTCATTGCTTCAGGTCCAAGACAATGAAGAACGAATCTTATTTCTTCTTTAACAAGTATAAGAGAGGAAAGTGTACAAATAATTTCAGGTTCCCGAGAATAAATTATCAAATCACACTACGATATAGCTTAATAAAAAAACACAAAGATACAGTTCAAAAATGTAGAAGTGTTTATTTTTCTTTATGAAACACAGCAGCAAATTACAACTTATAACAAAATTTGGGTGGCAAATTTTTATATAATCAACACTATTTTTAATTAATGATACACCAAAATAATATAACAAATGTTGAAGTAAAGTTATGCTTGTCGCGCAGAAAGTAAGAAAAAGTATTTATTCTGAAAAAAATTTTAAGTACTGAAATTCATTATTATTTAAAATCTTAACACAGATCCTTGAAATACAATAATCCCTTAGTACACCCATTTTTGTGTATTCTTTTTTGAAAAGCATTACATTTGTAGTAGATGGAAATGAAGTAAACTTACAGTACAAAATGTTAGGCTATATACTATAATTAGTGTAATATTGTAACTAGCAGGGTTACATTGTGAAAAAACGATATTCTTATCTGCCGCTAAGAAAGAGATTGGAAGTGGCCTGAATACATTGATAAAATTGAGTATTATGGACAAGAAATGATTCAATGTACCTCAAAAAATTGGACATTATGATACACAGCATGCCTCAATTAAAGGGAAGTCTTTAAAGCACAGGTGAAAAAAAATATCATTTGTATTGTTTAATTGTGTTATTGCCATTAAATTTTGTATTTTTGTTGTTTCATATGACAATAAACAATCATGATGTGTTGTAAAATTGTTCTTTTGTGATTAACTTACTTTAACAGTCATATTCATGAAATCACCCCAATAATGAGGTAATATTGTGACAACTTTCAATAAAAATTCTATGTAACGGTTAATCCCTATTATCAATTTTTCCTCTAATTGCGCAGGCAAAACATAAATATTTCAAACTATTTTAATGAGCATACTTCACCATGCTCTTACCCTTTCCCTTTACTCATCTCTTTGACGTTATTTTTTCCTCTATTGACTTAACTTTTATTTCGTACCCATATACAAAAATTTAAGTGCAGATTTTTTAAGTTTCTAACGTCCATATGTTTCAAGCGGCTGTAACCTCATTCCAATAGTAAAACAGACACATATTTATATATAATTTTCTGCTCAGAATATGCCTTACTACATCTGTACAAAGAACTATTCCCTTCAAAAATTCATAAACATTAATGTTCACTTTCTCCCACCTCATTACATAGTTTTTCGAACTGAGGAATGCTCAATACAAATGAGAAGTTATGAGTGCATGGAAATAAGAAGTGGATTGTTAAAAAAGTAGGCTCAGCAACTTCAGCATGTGCTTAGGGCCCCTGCTAGATAAAAATATTAATTTTTTAAACAAAACTATTAGTTCGTAAATATGGTAAAATATTTGAATGTTGTTTTAGATAGTAAAAGTTATAGTTAATTTTCATAATAATTTTGATTGGCTTTGGTGGCAATACTCTTTGTAGACTAAAGAAGAAATGTTCGTTGTCACACAAGATGAGATGCAGGCATTATTCTCTTCATTAACTGAAGGACACAAAAAATGTTTGATAGATTGATTGATGGATTTTGGCACTTGTTAATGATTCCGGCACTTCAACTACCAAGTTCATTAGTCTCATAACTGTAGTGCATGTGTTTTTGCTCAGGACGAGGCAGTGGTCTTCCCTGGCTGTATGGCCAGATCCGGCTCCAATTTACCGTCGGCTAACAGGGTTTTCCTCAACCAGGTATCTCCCACCGCTCCAGCTGGGACAAGCTTTAAGCTCCTGACAGTGGAGTGCATATAAGTGTAAGTGTGTGTAAGGGGTGAAGATAGGACAAAGAAGATGAAGGAAAGATCGCGCACGGTCTGTGGCCCATTCGGTAGGGTACTGCTATGGCATTCGTCTGTTATTGTTCAGAGAAACAACAGAAAACTACTGATGACAGCAGGCTGCTAGAATTCTCCTCCAGACAGCAACTGAATTCGACCTAGCTGACAAACTATTGTCAGAAATCCTGCCACTGTCGGGACGTGAACCTAGGACGTCGTTGTCAGAGGGACTGTAGTGACATCAGTTGATGCCCTGAGACATCTCTCCTGGTCTAAAAATGTTTGAAAAAATTGTTTGAAATAATACTTTCATAGAGACGATATATCTAAAACCTTGCAAACTACATTATAAAATATTAGCAAAGTTAACAATAAAACCAAAATGAATATCTCTACTAAAATAAAATGTATTACTATTTATTTAAAAAATAGAAAACCCATTTTAATGCCTTTTTAAAGTAGTTTTTCTTTTTTAATTTTAGTGGTTAAAGATTCAATAAATAAAATATAATCAATAAAGTTATTGCTGCATCAAAAAGAATTCGAGTCAATTTTTGAAATATTATTTCTGTGCGATTGTCATTAACTTTTGGAGCAACTGGTTCCAGAAGTGTGCATAATAATTTAGGTGTACAAGGTGCTACAGTTACAGTTTTTAAAGCAACTAGTGTTTCTGTAATAATGTTAACATGCATGAAAAGTTTTTCATGTTCTCTTCCGATTTCCGGTCTCTTAAATGTCCAATTCATAGGTTCAGGATTTGTCATGAATAACTCTTTGCAGCGAAGAAAGTTGAAATTTCCTGGTTTAAACGCCATCTGAAAATAAAATAAAAAAATGTGAAAAGAACAACATACAAAATTTTCATTAGTTTCAAGAAGTTAGTGAAAACTAAATTCATAACAAAAGAGGGTTGTTTTTTTTTTTTAGTATCAGTTCAGCAGGACACACATTTTAAAACAGTTATCAGCAGACAAATTATCTGTCTTTCTCTTTCTTCTTTTCTTTTAGCCAAAAATCTTACTTGCTGATTCAATAATAAAAAGCTTTCTAATCCGTATCTATGTGCGCATCACTATTACTATTATAAACTGCATCGTGTATTAATAAAACTATTTGAACACTGTGTATCAATATACAGTTGCGGATGATCTGTATGTATTTATTTGCACAGTGCAATCTAAGAATTTTTAATATTACAAATCAATTATGAATCTGGGACTTTGTTGCATCAATATAAAAAAAAATTGCCTATACTAGTCAGAACTTCATTACACACGTAACAGAATTTCAAAAAAATGCATTGGCTGCACTTAGTATCATTTTTGTAACACTGGTATACGCATACTCCCTTTGCAACACATTATGCACCGATCTGCAGACCTGTAGCTTCCTAGAGTGACAGTTTTTATATGGCTTTCAAAAGCAATTAGTCCTGTGTCATAACAAAATTCAATCTTGTCTCAAGACGAATACATACTTCTCTCTTTTATTTGACCACTGTGAATGTGGGAATGACAAATGTAAGACTTGTGATAAAATTTGGGGTGTACTTTGTACAGTTGAATAATTAAGTAAAGTAGAAGAATGCTGAAATAGAGAACTAGTGAGGCTATAACAGCACACATTTTTGACATTATTTTTAACATTAGCAATTTTCGAAAATTACGAGAGTTTGATGAACATTAGAACAGCGATATTTTTCTAAGTGACTTCTGCTATATTCAAAGTAAAATTTTGAAGCAGTTTTAGAGAAAATATTACCCTTATAAACTGCATTTACTTCAAGCCTTTTTTTCTTCTTCTGAAGTGTACATGACCTTCTTTCAAAACTTTATTTTAAGACATATTGCTTTATGACTCATTTTTTGTTCAATTATGTACTTTTGACATGTTAATTTTTTGCAATTTTCGAAAATTCTGAGATATTACTGAAAATGGGATTTGCAATTTTTAGGCTTACATTGCTCTCATTAAGAAAAAAAATTAAAGAAATAATTTGGAGCTCTTTCTGAGAAATTCATTGTTTAAAAATTACGTAAATCTCACGCAAAATAACGGGAAAATAACACATCTTTTCGAAAAATTGTAGTAACCTCGTTTAAGGGTCTGTCTTTGAAGAAAAGAATTGATTTAGGAAAAAATCTTTATCTTTAGTTATGTGGTTGTAGAGAGCCGAAAAATGTTTAACCTAGGCGATTTTCGAAAATTTAAGAGTTCAACGAAAATGCCACACTCGTCTTTTTTAAACCTCTTTGCTATATCAGAGGGGGAATAATTTAAAACATTTGAAGCTACTTTACAGAAAACGTTGAACATGTGTCTTGTAAATTGGTTGACGGTAAAACGTCCGTCTGTAGTCAACGAGGGCCTATACGTTCAGATGTTCTCCAAAATAGATATTCCCCATTGATCTGGTCTACCTGGAGGCAATGCAAGTTTGAAACGAATACTTCGATTTTGGCCGTACTTTCACGCAGCCTCAACATTTTCAAAATTTTCTCAAAGAGTCTCCAATTTTTTATTGATTTTTTTCCTGATACGGTAAAGGCACTTAAAAAATGGCGCGGGTCACATTTTCTTTGAACTCTCGAATTGCAGAAGTTACAAATAATGCGAGAAAGTATGTTCTGTTGAGCACAACTATGTTTAGTTTGTACACACATCAAACTTTAATTCCCATCCATTAAGTTTTCAAAAACTTTAAACCTGTAGACAAACACTTAAGACCTGAGTGCAAGAACCAGATAATGACACTTTTTGCAAAAATGAGATTTTCACCTGTGCACGAAGCTTATCTTGCCCTCAGCAGATATTGTTATTTTTGATAAGTTCTTACCCCCCCCCCCGGAAATGTTGAAATTGTACTTTCTACATTGTGAGTGCAAGAAACAGATAATAGCTGGAGTTATCCACTCCAACAAAGACTAAGACGATGACGAAAAATATAGTTTAATGGGAAAGAAATACACGAAAAAGTAAAATAACGGTGAAATATTTTACTTAAAAAAAGTATGTAATGAAAACAGTACGAATATGTAGAATCGGATATAATATGTAATATTAAAATATACTAATTATAAAACAATTTACATAATACAAAACTACATTTATAAAACAAAACTGCTGAATAAATTTAAAAAAATAATATAAACGTTTTAAAAATCATTTCGAGATCACATGTTGATGCACACTTTGCACCATACAAGTTTCCCGTCAGTAGTAAAATCCATCCATTTGCTATCAACGACCATATACCATATCCAGGCCTATATACTCTTTGTCCAGGACCGTAGTTTAGCAGCCATACTAGACGCAGTAGAAGCCATCGTACAAACGTATCTACGTATCTAACGTAAGACCAGCAAACAATCACTGCAGCATGCAGTATTCTCATCAAGTGTTGAACGTAAGCAATCGCCAAAGTTTCTCGGAAATTAAGGTCAGACATGTATTTACAGTCAGACTGATGTGTCGTACAATGACTAACATTAATTTTATACACACAATTAATATTTCATAAATTTCTTCAATCAAGTTAATTTATTGCATATTATAACTTTAAAGATAAATATTTGTAATTATTTTTCAATAAAAGCATGGAAATAAATCATAT
Organism: Gryllus bimaculatus; assembly: GCA_017312745.1. Classification (NCBI taxonomy): domain Eukaryota; kingdom Metazoa; phylum Arthropoda; class Insecta; order Orthoptera; family Gryllidae; genus Gryllus; species Gryllus bimaculatus. Next base: position 6,543,000 of record BOPP01000018.1, on the reverse strand, counting down.
TTCCAATTATTCTTGCTTGAACCCATTATAGACATTTTGAGTGCAAGAACCAGATATATCCAACATGTATTTATCTAATTATATATATTTTACTAAAGCTATTGCTTTTAAAATTCGAGGAAATTTTCACATTGTTCCTTCATCTCACACAAGCAAATGTGATGCGTCTCATGTTGAAAGTAATGTAAAATGTTGTTCTCAATTTCCTCGCACCTTTACTTTCGGTTATTTTTTGATTCTTACACTCAGGATTTCAATTACTGATCACGATTTTCATCTACTTATTGATGAGTCTGAATGAAATAGCGAGACAAATATGCTCTAAAAAGTAATGAACATCCTCCGGCACCGTTTCTATGCGCCCATGCCAGATTCTATTCCAATAAGACAACGCTCGTCCCGATTCTTCTGCAGCACCCATATCTTGCTTTGTAGGCAAGTGATAAGTAGCAGTTATCAAGGGCGGATCCGGAGGCGATTTTTTTGGGAGGGTGTATTTTTATAAATATAATTATGAATTATATACAGAAATTATTTTTGCTTCCAAGTTTTCTGACAAGTTCAAATTAATAGTTACTGAGTTTTTTGGGAGGAGGGAGAATTTCCCTCCCTGTGAATCCCCGCCTGCAGTTATACGCACTATAAAATGCAAAAATAAATACCTAATTGGAAAGAATGTTTGAAAAATCTCAAAGAAAATTAACAGAGGTCATTTTTGTTTCTTTACTAGCAGTGCCACAACAGCTATTTTTTCTCGCCCTTACTAACGGTCGAGTAATATTATTTCTTTTCATATTCGTACATTTCAATCATCATTTGTAACACTTGTTATAAATCATAGAACTAATTCCTATGAAGCTAACATACCAATACAAATTTGACAATTAAAATGCATTTCATACAGCTATAACATTTGCAACAATGATAATGAATTTTCAGAATCTTACAAAAATGAAAAGGAATTCTCGACGTGACGTGAGGCATGGTCGAAATCCAATCACTTGAGGCTAGCAAGTGGAGACCGAAAATTCGAATTTAATAATTCGAAAATGCTAAACTATTACTCTAAACTATTCATATTAAAAAAATTAAAGTACTTGCTTTTAGAACAGATTTAATTTAACAAAAAACTATTCGCATTTTCAAAAAGTTGATCATGGCCTTATTTAAAGATGTTTTGATGAACAGATTTCATTACGGAAAAATCTATCTTCATTATCGTAGTTGCAGGAAGTCACCGAAAAGAGCTTAAACATTTTCAAATTTCAACTACTATAGCTACTACTACTGTTCTACAGAATGACACCGTCTTTCTTGTACTAGTTAGTTTTCTAATTTCTTTGGCTGGTCTAGGTTTTCAGTTTTGCCCCACTCTATTCCTAGCTGCCATATATCGCCGCCCAAACTACAGTTCCCACATTTTCTCAATTTCTCGGCTCCCTAATTATAGTACTGAAACACGACTTTATGAATGTTATCGACGGGAAAATTTTGTGATATATGAACATTTTCATTGAAAACTTTAGAGCCATGTTTGAGAAAATGTCATTTAAGGGTTACCGTAAACGCGAAATTTTAAGCTCTTTTCACAAAAAAATTTAGTTTTCGATAACTTCATTGGAAATCATTTGAAGCACTTCTACACCCAAATGCAATAATGTATACAAATTGTTGTTAATGTAAATATTAGGAGCGTAAAAGACATTTTAAAAAAATACTGTTAGAGTGTGCTTCACACATTTGAGATTGAGTGGACTGTATGAATTAATGCATTAATTGAAGCGGAGCAGTCCTCGAATCCCTTTGATAGAATGCAGGTTGCACGATGTGCTTCCAGATTCACAGAAACAAAGTATTGCACAAACAAATTTATTCTTAGTAACAAGTTCACAGTTCACTACTTGCATATGTTACACAGTTCAGTTAATTTAACACAGCAATGTTTCCCTTTGAAACATTAAAGATTTATGAAACTGGTGCTTCGTCCAACCTGAGGCGACATACACTGTCGTTTACGACTCATTTTAGAACATCAACTAATGATTAAGTTTACGTAACTAATCGTTGTTCGTTCAGAGACTTCAAGTTTGTAAGACTGTAGATTACGCGAGAATTTTACGTGTAGGTCTTACACGGCGCTCTGTGGACGCGAATCCCACACAAATGTGTTTCGCATGATGTCCACTGCCGAACTGATTTCTGTTGGCAGGGTCTCTGTCGCCAAGATCCCGAGCACATCAGATAATGTAGCTAATAACCTATCACTGATTAGCATTTAAACTGATTCTGGAACCTTCGAGAAGGAAGATTCGTTAGGTTCCGGTAAGAACGGTTGCAACGGCGTGGCATTCCGAGAAGCGCCGTGGTTCGCCAGCCGGTTATCAGGCTGGCGAGGGACGCCCACGCGACCGCGCACGCCAAAGCGTGAGAAAGGCATTGAGCAAGTTCTGTCCATGGCGTATGGAATAACATATTTATATGATTTTCTGTTTTTTTTCTGTAAGGGCCAGAACAAATACGTTTGTGTAATTTCAAAGAAAAAAAAAACATCAAACTGGCTACTATGTCACGTTATTCAGTCTATTTTGCGCTTTCGGTTGAAAAGATTTACAGAAAAAAATGTGGAGCAGTTTTCGAGAAAGTAGCGTTTGAGCGTTTCTCAAAATGCAGATTTTCGAGTTCATTTTTACAGAAATCTTTTTGAGTGTCCGAGAAACTTTATAAGACACTTTGAATAACTTGTTATAATAATTGCAATAACGTATACTAATCGTCATTTATGTAAATATTAACGACGCGAGAAGTATTGCAAAAAATATATTTGGGTAATTTTTGAAAAACAAAAATTTACAGGAAAATTAATGTAAAAAAATTATGTCATCTTATACAGTGTACGTACCCTACAAAAAGTTAGAGAAAAATGGGAGCCGTTTTTGAGAAAATGTTTTGCTTTAAACATTTTTTATTATCCAATTTTATTCAAATTTGTGTGAAAACTACTAAAATTTAGAAACTAAAATGTCCATGATGTTAATGAAAGAATTAATCATGGAGAACATATTTCATGTGAAGAATGAAAACCACTTCCTTCGATGTTGTAATTGTAAGAAGACGCTGAAAAAATGTAAACTTTTGCAATTTTCGAAAAATTAGGGACTTTAACAAAAACGAGACCTGTACCAATCTCTTCGGCATCCTTTTGCTATCCGACAACAAAATCTAATCAAAAAATTTTGGAGCTATTGTTTAAAAATTTTGAAAATGTCCCAAATGTCCAAAGTATCTCCCCCAAAATTTAAATATGGGTTTCAAATTCAATTGGCCGCTACATCATCCAGATTGATGGGGGAATATAAATTTCGGTGAAAATCTTGGTTTCGGTTAGCATTGTTGACGGACGGACCTACGGTTTCCTGTTAATGGATTTTCCGGTACCGAGGACCAACAAAACATGGATTTTGACTACAAAACGTGTTAGAGGAAGTTATGCACTATATACAGGGACAAGAGTTATCCACGTTTTCATTTCCAGGGCCCGGCAATAAGTTTTTCTGTCGAAAATTCGTCGTTATTTCCCCGAGCATTACATTTTCTTTATACTGCGTAAACAGTTGCGAGAAAGTAAAAATTGCCTAAGAAGCTAATGCAATAGATATCACTTCATGTGACGACTTACTGGATTTCATTTTCAAAAATAATTCTGTTTATAAGTGCTCAAGCTCAAGAAGGAATTAAAAAAACAAATTTATTGACTTATGAAACAATTATATTGTATACTCACTCTCCGAGAAACTACTGCTTCAGATATGGGATGATAACACCAACAGTGAGTGGTTGAGCAGCGTACCGGTAGATCATCAATAGGGAGATCATACGCCTGGATCTCAAAAGGTACCTCAAAATCTTGGATCTTCTTCCTCAAATGTTGCAGACATGCCAGAATGAAGAGAGTGATATATAACCACGTAGGCATGGCGAATGAATGCTCACTAGTGCGGAGAACCCGAGCTGGATCTGGAACAAGAAGGTCGTCGGCAATAAAGGGCAGTTGTGGCGCAAAGTCACCCTACATAAAAATATGACTTTCCCTCTTGAAAACTTGGATGAGCAGTGCGAGATACGGGAATG
>BOPP01000018.1:6464168-6535837 GCA_017312745.1 Gryllus bimaculatus | reverse complement strand
TATATATAATTTCAGATAATCGTATTTAATCGTTAATAATCCTCCAAACGATCCTTATATAATATTTCAAATAACGAAGATTAGAAATATATATCTAGAGTGTCACATTTCTGTCGCCATAAATGTAGCTTCACGATTCGTGCACGAATGTATATATTGAACACAACGAGAATTATTAACAATTTAATTTTACAAGTATAAAAGGTAATATTCGAGGCTTTTGGATGTAAAACTGTGGGTACGATATTTTAGCTTGCAGAGATCGAATGGTATGAACAGTGGAATTAAGTTGCATTTTCCCACGAAATGTTAATGTTAGATTCATTTCTTTACACCCAAAAGCCTTATATTATTGGTACAAAATTGCATATTACCTTCTCAGCGACTGCCAACAAAAATATTAGTTTCAACTCCTTTTCTCTGTCGGCGATCACAAACACAACTGAGCTAGTAACTCGGCCTCATATTACCTCCTTTCATTGCTTGCCAACCTTACCAACGAAACGGCTAACGCACAAATCGCCGCGCTGAAATAACAAACTTAATTCTGAACTCCAGGACAGCGCAACGGAACGGAAATTCAATAGCCGAGAAAATCACACATATTTTAATATAAATATTTCTTCAAGTACGCTGACATTTTCCATCCCATTTGATTAAATGTTAGCGCGCGTGTAAATGTGTACGCGTGTGTCAAATTGGTAGAAGACTGCCTCGTGCATGCAGGCAGCCAGCGCTCATAGTGGACAAATGAGTAGAAACTGGGGTGGCGAGAGCGAGGGAGCACGATCGCCCACAGTGCGCGTTCTTGTGGTTTGCTTGCCTGTTATGTTTGCTGTTCCTTGACACATTCCTCTCATTTACTACAGAGGGTGGCCAAATTATTATAATCAAGATAAAAATTTCATTATTTTTGTACGTTTGCTGTTTAGTTGCAGTAGTATTTTCAACTACTGACTTCTTTTCAAATATATTTATTAACACTTAACTGGCAACACTGGCCTACATTCTATATAACTCTTCCGTGGCATTTTCGTAGTGTGTTTACGTGCCGCGCGTGATTGCTGACTGGGAGGGGGTTAATGAAATGTTATTTTTTCTTTCCACATTGGAACAACGCCTTTGAGTATATTCATTTTATGTTATGAAATGATGAAATGTCCCATTTTTGTATATTTTTTGCATTTTTCGTCAACTAACAAGTCATTTTTTACCTTTTCCATTATTTTTAAAGCATTTTGACGTTTATTTACATGAATAGAGCATTTACGTTTTTTATGAATTTGCACGAGATCGACCTATACAGCGTTACTATGTCGTAGTGGTGTGAGTGAGGCCAAGTTAACTCTGAGAATCTTTATTCGGGTCTCGGGGCGGAAAAATATTTTTTACTGGTTGAAACACTTTTGCAGGTTTACGTCGTACAATTTGGTGGAGCAATTAGACACAATGCAAGAAAGTATATGATTTAGTAGCACTCGTTTATTATTATCAAATGTATTAAACTAGCACATATTCATAGTAACTCAAGGAGCTGCCACTGAAAACTGTATGTGACGTATGACAGGGGAGTATGCATACGTTTCTCGAGCTCCAGAATCTCTTCCCGACGTTGTTACTATACAAAGTTGAGTAATGAATAAAAGTATCAACAAAGCGAGGTTAGCAACATTTGAAACATTAGGAAATTTCATTAACGAGTTACAGAAAAATCATTTTGTATCGGTAAATGAAATATAGATGAAATTGCATTGAAATGCTAACAAAATGGGAAACCACACTCTCGAATCTACCACAACTATAACCGAACTATATGTTAATATATAACAATCCAAGTTTGTTCCATTTTGTATGCGCTGCCGCATCGTTCATCCGATTACCTTACAACTTTGTCAACTTACTGCTCGCACTAGCGCAAATAATATAGGCACAGTCCAATGGGAATTTGCGTATGTCGCATATAATCGCAAAATGGGGGCGTTGTTGCGGATTTTATGCGTTTCGCTGACACAAGCGCCCCTGAACAGAAGCGCCACGCAACCCGCCGCATTCTCAAGTATTAAGTGAGTATTGGCTGCATATTCTGCCCCTGCGATTGTGAAATATCGCTCGGAATTATTAGTCACAGCTAATGCATGCCCAAACTTGAGGGAGACCGTTTTAACAATAAGACACTTGACAACCATGTCCAAACCAGGACATAGAACATTCCCATACTCCCGAGAAAGTATTTCTTTTTAGTACTACTTAGTAGTAAGTACTTTTTTTTTTTTTTTTCAGAGCGTAAGTGCAGAGCAAAGCGTGTTTGAGCAATCCAGATTTAAGGCACCAAACTTTGTTTGGTGCCTTAAATTTCTGCTGCAAACATTTCAAAAAGGACGTTGAGCAGAAATGTTTCTTTTAAGTATTTTTGATAAATTATTTTTTTTTTTCATAATTTCTAGAATACTTACTGCCTTTTTGTTTACCGATCATACAAAGAAACTAAGAATGTATTGCCATTGTAGCGAGTTGTGGGGGGAGATGGAAACCCAAGCAACTATCCCAGAAGACAGGTTCTCTTCATGTGTAGGTAGGAATGAAGCGTTTCTTGGTGTATGTACTATACTTCTCCCCCATACGTGAAATACAGTTTCTTCTGTTTTTTTCGAAAATAAATCAAATAATACCAGAAAAGTAAAACCAAAACAAAGCAAAGAGGTTTATATAGGAGAACAAAAGCTAGAAAGAGAAAGAAGTGTAGAGGGAATTAAAACAATATTTCAAAGTACTTCAAACAGTCAGCCACAACTTAGTGCCTACATTTTTTACATTCAAAAATACTTAAGATAATAATTGTTACTACATAAAAAGTAATTTGTTTTGATAAAAGATAAGAAAATCATTTCAGAATCAAACCCGAAACCAAATCTGAAGTAATTTGTTATAAAAAACCGAAAGCAAAACCTAAATATTTTATTAACTGAAACTAAAACAAAGCATTCTTTAAAGTGGTAATGATACCTAGTGTAAGGTAGACTGGGCTGAGGGAATGTATGTAGCCCACCTTTTAACTGAAACTTGCTTGTTAAAAGGTGGCAAGATCATTTACAAAATTCCTCAGAAAAAACATACGATCACCACACCAAGAAACTGTTCCGAATATAAAGTATAGGACAAGAACAAGAGGAAGACCTACTTTGAAGAAGTGAAGGTAGCATTACAAAAAACCAACTACTGAAACAAAAACAACAACAACAAAGCACAAGACTGAATTAAATAGCATTTCCAATGTTAATCTAAGTATTACATTATAAGCTAGATTTTATTGGTTTTATGTCAGCAATGGAAACTTGAGATGCCTACATAATTGAAGGGCTCAGTAGAACAATGGGCAGTCCCACATAGACATAGTTCTGAGATAAAAAGGGTTTTACCTGAACCTCCCTTATAAGACTCAATACATTTTTAAACTTTTAAACACAGTAAACTTGCATTTACGTCCTGGATACATACTGAATTTAAATAACATATTACACCAAAATAATAATATTTCAAGTTTTGCATAATTCTAATAACTCAATTCCATAAAAATGTGGGATAGCTCCTTGTTCCACTGAGCCCCTCAGTAATATTGAAGAATGCTGTTACTTGTCTTATTTATTAATTTATTCTTTCATTTTTAAGGAATCCTTCACTGAACAATATTTCTAACAAAGTATGAAACATTTGTTTTACAGAGTAGGGTGCAAAGAAATAACAAAACCGATTAAAAAAATTATTCCACAAAATGAGAGAAGTAGGCCCTAAATATCACATCAAAGAAAGTATAAGACTGGAAACAAAAGTCAGATTATTGTTTTTAATTATGCTTTAGTTATCAGAGTATTGAACAAATCTAACGTTAGTGCAATGATGTTGGCATTTTTAGTAATTCTTATAAATGTGTCACTGTATGATTTTACACAATTTTACACTAGTTTTCTAACCTTTTTAGTCTAGGCAAGCTTTCCAGTATTGCTCCACTCTCTTCCTAGCTGCTACCTTTCAGCGCCAAAACGAAATTTCGTCACATTTTCAGTCTCCTACAGTCTGCTTTCAGTCTCCTATCACACTGTCTTTAAGAATATCACAGATGAGTAAATTGTTCTATATGCATATCTTCATTGAAAAAGTTGGAGCCGTTCTTGAGAAAGTGTTTGAACATTTCTGAAAATGCACAATCTTGAGCTTATTTTTACAGAGAAGTCTCGAGTTATCATGAAACTTCAACTGAAATCATTCATAACACTTTTGTTCGTAAATACAATAATGTGAAATAAATGCCCATAATGTAAATATTAACAATGAGGTAGATAATAAAAATACATTTTTGGAATTTAAAAAAATCAAAAATTCATTTATGTCATTTTATTTGGTGCATTTGGCTGTACCTGTACAAAAAGTTTAAAGAAAACATTTGAAGTTGCGTTTGAAAAAATGTCGTTCAAAGTAATAAGTTTTTGAGAAACTTCATAAGACATAATTTGAAGCACTTGTATTCACAAATGAAATAATGTATACAAAACATTGGTAATGTAAATATTAATGACATGAGAGATTAAAAAAAAAAACATATTTCAGCAAATTTCTTGTATATTGTAATTTTAATTTTCTATTTTTTTCATATTGCAAGTGGACTTGAACGTTTTTAGAGTAATTGATAAGCAATAAAAAATATTTATCACTAAAAGATACTTCACTCACTTACTTTCAAAATACTTTGGACAAAACATAACTGAGATACACCATTTACACACAAAAGCGCAGAATAAAGCTTTCTAATAAGTCCTTATTCACATAAAAAAAGGCTACGATGATTATAAAGTGCTAAATCGCAAAAAAACAGTGACTTTTTTTTTTGACGATTATATCAGACCTAAAGACTGGAGACATGATTCTCTATATATTTCGAGTGCTGATTCTGAAGTCAGAATTGCTCCACCACCCTCTAGTTTTTTTTTTAATTGCGAAAAACCATCGTGAAATGTATGTTTTGTTTTTGTGGGGGATCAGACACGAAGACTTTATGCATGTTTCTCTATGTATGTTGACGCACTGAATCTGAATCTGATGCCAGAACTGCACCACCACCTTCCAGTTTTTTTAACCTCCTCACAAAAAAAAAAAAAAAATACAGTCGACAAATTCAGGGTGTTTTTTGCAATTTAAAAAATAGAAGGTGGTGGCACAATTCTGGCTTTACATTCAGATTAATCGCTATTCACAATTCTGACTTTGAGAAAACAGTGTACATCATAAAAGAAATCTATTGTACTCCCCTATTGGCACATGACTTTTAGAACAAAAGAAACTGCTTGACTCAGTACTTAAATCTATTAAAACAGAAAACAGGATTTTAAGGCCAGATCTTTTACAAAAGTGTCATCCTCTAAAACGAGAGTGGTGCTTCAATGAAACATAATTTCTCACATTACTGGTAACTTGCAATTTTCAAAGATCTATGGAAATGGAACTTGCACTATTTTTATTAGCATTCTTTATTACAGGAAAAAAGAAAAAGAAAAAATGCTTAAGATCACATATTTACACTCAAAATACTAATAGAAAGGAGAGAATACAATATTGAAACAAACATAGCCTTTATTGACTATGTGAAAGCGTTTGATAAAGTTGAACGCAAAAACTACTGTGGGAAATTCTAATAAAGAAGGGGATACCTTACCATGTCATTCAAGTAATTAAAAGCCTGTATACTGGAACAAGAATATGTATTGACACTGGTTTCAAAGTTGGCATAAAGTTTCTGAATATAAACCTTGGAGTTTGACAAGGTTGTAGCTTATTGACAATGCTGTTTAATCTCGGCATAGATGAAATACTGAATGAATGAAAATGTTATGCTTCTTGTAGCCTTGAGATTAGAGAAAACTGTTTTACAAATTCTATTTTATATGCAGACGATCATGTTCTGATTGAAACAGAAGATGAACTTCAGCTGAATATCTACAAGCTCAGCAAAATAGCTAGATATTATAACTATGAAATATCCCCATCCATAATCCAAATTATGGCGTTTTGCCGAAAGAAACCACTAAGATCTAAGATAGTCTTAGAAAATCAGGGTCTGTATCAAGTAAGCAATTTTAACTATCTAGGAAACTGTTTCATACAACTATGACAGAGACGTAGAAAATTAACCCTCATAGTCCCAGCTAATGTGTGGAACCATACAAAGAACTCTTGGCAAGAAAACCCAAACAGAAACACAGTTGACATTCTATAAGACAATGGCAATACCAACCCTGCTATATGGTAGCGAATAGTGGATTTTGAAACAAAGAGAAATGAGCTGAATACAGGCATCAGATATTAAGTTTCTGAGGGCTGTAAAAGGTTGTATGAAAACTGATCATGAAAGAAATCAAGATATTCAAAAAGAACTACAAGTTGTATCAGTCCTCGATCAAATCCAATAAGTATAAAATGTTTTGTGACATTTTTGTGTAACAATTTTGTGAAATTCACATGATTTAATACAAAAATACATGGAGTCTAGTTTTTTGGAAGAAAAGTACTTAAAATGCAAATAAAAAGTGCAAATATTGATGAATCATTTCTCTTAACAATAGCATTACAGTACCCAGTGACCACAAATGAGAGGTGGGGAAGGGGGGATCAAAGATGGTCCCCAGAATAAATAACAATATAATTAGAGGAAAAAAGTATATACAATCAGATCTCCATATATTGAATCTGATAGCTTCATCAATAATATTCGATACATAGAAACTTTGATATACAGAAATAATCATAAAATTTTAGCAAATATTATTAAAATCATTTTGGAAAAAATTGGGTAACCAACGATCTGGCGTTTTGGAGTTCAAGGTTTTTTCCCATTTTTCCAGGTCTGAGAATATAGATTTTTTGCCGGTTCTGTTTCACACATATCATCACATTTTTTTCTATTTATTGCATAATCGCACTATGTTACTCGTGCACTTTTCTTTTGCAACTGAATACTAGTGTAGAATATTGTACAAAAATGAGTTTTGTAAAAAACTCAAATCTTTTCACTTGTTTTTCTAGGAAGCATATGATACTAATTAATATCAGAGTTCTGAAATGCTTAAGAAAGTATTTTTTCAGCCGAAAGGTATGTTAACGATGTTAATAAAGAAAGAAAACTACCTCATGAGTGACAAAATGTTAACAAGCGAGATAATTTCCATGCTTCCCTTTTGAGTTCTGGTTTTAAAAAAACATGAGTTCAGAACAAGCAATTTCTTTGAAACAAAAATATTTTATGACCAGTTATGATGCTGAGTTTGTAGCCAGATGTAGTGTCGCAGATAGTGTCCCCAAAAATTTTAGAAGAAATAGAACCGCATCTGGAATATCTTCCAAATAGCAATAAGCCTCAAACAGCCACACAGCAGTACTTGGTAGCTTTAAGCTTTTGTGCTATACAACATTTTCATCTTGTGGTCGGCGATCCACATGATACTCTACCAATGTTGCATCTACACAAGTGGCAGTGTTCAAAGTTGTGTAATGTGTGAGTCAAGGGCTATGCAATACTCCTCGCACATACATGAGGCACTTCTCATACATATTTCGATTTTCACTTCCCCTTATCATGTACTGAGTTGAATCAAACATTTTACTGAATACGATGCTGAATGTGAATTTGTACTAAATGTTATGGATAAATCTTAAAATAACAAAAAATCCCTGTTTTTAATCAAATTTCCATTTTTCCCTGGTTCTTCCATGTTTTTATTCAAAATCTTCTTTCTTTAAATTTTTCAAGTATTCCAGATTCGCCGGCCGCCCTGTTTTAATCATTTGTACAACAAAATTATTTATGAATATATGGAACATGAAATTAATATTGCTTTTCCTGCAACATTAAGGGATTTTTGTTTGGACATTTGAACACACTGTTTAAGAGTAAACTGAACATGTACAATGTACCTAGGGACACATTGTACACAAATTATCTCAAAAATTACCTTGTAGAATGTTCTTAAAAAAATATTATTATAATACACAAATATGCTCAGATGTGTATCATTCCAAAAAGATTAATATCAACAATATCACATCCACAACAAGAGAGAAAATAATTAAAACAAGGAAAGTCCCCCTAGGTATGACAGTTTCTCAATTCAGAAATTACAGCTATATCACAAGGAGAAAATGGAAGAGCCATTTAGATTAGGAAACACCGGAAAAAGTTGTGGCTGAACAAACAAATACTAGTGATGCTAAAAAATTCATCAATTATGTGCCAACAAGCTATAATAGAATGGTGAAATGGGAGCTGGCTTCCCGATCCCTGAAAGGTCCCGATGGCTAAAGGCCTTGATCCCTAAAAGATCCCCAAAAAGGTGAAGGTACCAAGATGGGTACCAGGGCTACCTTGGAAAGGTGACGGTGATTGTCCAAGAACAGACTGAGGGCTACCTCGGAAACGGGAAGCGGGATCAGGCAGACACCCCATGTGAAGTGATGTACTCGTGATGAAGTGGTTCCACAGTATGTCCCAAAGAGGGACACATCCCATTACAGAAATAAATAAGTAAATAAAGTATTAAATCAATAAATAGAGTAATAAATAAATCAATCAATAAAAACAAACACACAAACAAATAAAATAAATAAATTGTTGGTGGAATGGGGCCCGCAAATACAAGGAGTGAAGCAAACAAAAACTGGTGGCGCTAGAACATCAAATACTTTCTTGCATTATTGATAATTATGGAGAGGATTTCTATGATTTCACATATTTTAGTATGTTGCTAAGTGAAATTTCTTGACATTGGGTTAAAATTGTATGTCTTGTAGATTAATATGTTAGTGCATATTTGATTGATTTTTTCTGGGGAATATTCGTGTAATTATAGGAGCATATTTTGCATATTTCATTAAAATAATGACAGCTCTGAAACGTCTCATTTTTTCATAGAATATATTTCTTCGTGAGCGTTCATTGATTAGAAAGAGCTCAACAAAGCGTTGTTTTTCTTTTCTGATGATAAAATACTAATGCAAATGTAGGATATTTATTGAAATAACACTTTTTAAACCAGACAGAAGAAGTGCAACAAGACATACTATGTACTTGACTAAAGTGAATATTTACTTCAATTATTTCTCCTGCAAAATAAGATAAATTTGCACAAAAATATATCTTTTCATTCCAAGTATGCTTCTCCTGAATTTTATCACAAAATGTTTATACAGGAAAGGAAATATTGTTAATTTTTATTGCATATGAAAGTGCACATTTCAGAATTTTTAGGCCATAAATGCATATTTTTAAAATCATATTTCTTGATTTTTTAGGGCACAAAAATCCTCTCCCTATTGATAATGGTTACCAACAATTTTTGTATATTGAATCTTACAGCTTAGCCATCCACTTCAGCCAACTCTTAAAAAACTAACAATTATACAAAACAAATAATATTTTTAAAAAATTGTAGGTATATAAAATGATTTAAAGATCAAATACAGAGGAATAGATTGCCTCTATTGAAGGAATAGAAGAAATCCAGCTTCAATGTTCAAGGAATAGGAGAGATTCAAATCAAATTTGATTTGTCGCCATAAAACAGATTATTACATGAAGACTACTAACAGTTTGAGAAAAGTGTACATGACATGATTTAAAGATCTAATGTTGATAAATCTATTGCCATGATAAAAGATATCTGGTTTCAATATCGAAGATGTAGAATATATTCAGAATCATGTGAAGTTTTGCAATTTTTTGAATTCCAAATTTTTAATGAAAATCTGACCTAGACCTATTCCTATTATTAAGTGAACTTTTCTCTATTTCAGCAAAAAGTATAATTAAAATTTGAGCCTTTTTGGTTGCATTGGTGAAGCTCCTGTGTTTATTTAGTCACTAAAGTTGTTCACAAATGGGAATGGACACACATTTGAGAAAAAAATTCACTGTATCATGTATCATCATCATCATGATACATTCACTGTATCAAGTATTCCCAAAATGTGTATTTTTGTCAAAACCTCAGCATCGAGTTTTTGCAGCTGCTTGATACTACAAATTAGAGAATGTTAAAATATATTTGGGGACTTGTATAACCTCCTCCTTTGAAGTCTGTTAATTATAGGATGCGCCATTATATCAATATATTGAAACTTCAAAAGAATTGTTTTCGTTCAACAATTTAACATTCCCATTCTTGTTGCAGTATACGGTGTGCCAGGAAAGCCTCTCCACACGGAGCCAAATCAGGACCTCCTATTAAACACAGCATTTATGTTGGGTGCAACCAGCTTCACTGGGAAACACGTGAAGGGGACAACACTTCCAGCATCTATTGCAATTGTGGCAAGTACACAATTTACGATTTCCAGCTGCAGCTCGTGTTACCAACATAATTTCTGTTGCAAGTACCATCACCAGAAAGGTACCACTACAGAGAGACTTTCCTGACATGCTATACTATTAATAATATTGAAGACAATTCAAGAGATGGCAAATTACCTGGCAGAATGTGAGAAGGATGTAGTAGCAGTAAAAAAAGAAAGGTCAACAAATTGTAGAGAGACAATTTGAAATAGATATCATCTCTCTCAAAAGGGGCCGATGAGAGAAATAAGTTGGCAATCCCTGTCCTAAATGTTGCAGAATTATTTGCAAACATGTTTCAGGTTATACAGCTGATTCCAGTTTACACGAGTTCAGGAGTAGATGACAACAAATTTGATGAAAATGAAATTGTACAGACTATTATCGAATTAACAATCAATACCCCATTTTTGCAGTTGTTGGAGATCACAGGAACAGGAGCGCAAACACTGTTACATGCACATCTACAACGGCAGACTGCGTTTTTGGCAATTGTATGTTAAAAGAAAGTTTCCTTTCCATTATTTCCCCAAAGAATCATGACTGTTATGTTTGCAGCAACAACATAACCAGAAGAAGAACAACAATTTTTTTCTGCAAAAGTCCTGTTGAGCCAGCAATGCATCCTGGAGAATGATTTCAATCATTTCATACAATACAGAAATCCAAGAAAAATTAATAAATTGTAATTTATTATCATGTGTATTATAAATTTAGCAAATAAAACCCTTTTAAAAATGTATGAATTGTGTGTCCATACTTCCATACTTATGCCTAAGAAAGTCTTGAAATACACATTTAAAGAAGTATTGATTCTCATGAACATTTCATGTATAAATTACACATAAAATTGAATAAAAACAATCAGATATTGGCAAAATCGGTTACAAGCTGGAAAGGGGGCATACAAAGTATCTGATACAAACTACAAGAAGTATGAATTCTACTCTAGACACTGGCTGAATCCAACCCAGTTATCTAGTTACTTTTAAAAATCATCACTTACATTACTTTTAAAAACCATCAGGACTTGAACCCTAGGACCCTCCAGTCAGAGGCTCTGCAGCGACATCAGTTGATGCCCAGAACCACCTCAGTGTGAAGAGAAATTGTATGTAGCTGAATATAATACACGTCTGTTTGCTGCGGAGGAATATCATCTGAATCATATCATTCATTCCAACACTGTGTTCAATGTGTCTATCCTCTTGGAAGTTTATCATGCCTCCTTGTATTGTGTTATTGGAAATTAAGGACATTGCGAATGCTTCATGGACATTGTGTCAGCAAGATCTCCGTGTCACTGCATGGCTAACGTAACAGAGCCTCCAGCTTTGGAACCCGAGGTCACAAGAGATTTAAAAAGTGAAAAAAGACTGACAAGCAGGATTAATTTGAAGAGCCATGTAATTTGTTAATAAAAGATAAAGGTAATGGTACACAAAATCACAAAAATGTAAAAATATAAAACAAATACATATAATACAAACACATATAATAACAAAAACATATAATAAAAAACCTTAGGGTTCAAATAATCCCAAATGACCTCTCCAAGGTTAATAATGAAGCTAGAGACTTCTTTGTTAATGTTAAGTATTCCTTAATATTAAATCATCAAAAAATTTCATTTTTTTCAGTAGTTTTTGCATAATTGAATTGAAATGTGGAGGATCACAAAGACTTCATGAATATATAATATCCTAGTAAACAATAAAAGTTTTCTGCTGTGGCAATCGAGTTCAGTGACTAGTGAGAAAAATTCTTATCCACAGTTCCTGGATTTCCGCATTTTTTCAAGTAATGGCTAGAGTGATAGTGGGTTAGAAGTGGCAATATTATAATTTTTTTTTATTAGCCAAGTGCATATCCCATTAAGGGCAAGGACCTCCTGTTTTAGCAGATAATTATTAATATTACTTTAATGAACTGGTAGGATGATGATAAAAGATGAAAGGACAATCACAAATACATCCATGCCGAGACAGGATTCAAAACCGCGATCCTTCGATCCAAAATTGCCACGACACTACTGCCTTAGAGATCTCAGCTAACCGGATTTACATTACATAACCGTTTACAATAATGTTACATAACAGTTACTAATAATTCAAGAAAGCATGTGCTGTTGTAACACAACCAGTTTAAACTTATTCATTGTGTTTTTCTGTTTCGATTGAGAGGTGCTGATGGAACTGAAAATCAGTCCCCTAACATTTAAAATAGGGAAAAAAACATGCAATATTACTTTTTAGTTTTTAATATTAGGTAATTGTCTTACATAAATTATTATGATTCCAGAAGCCATCTGTATACTGAGAATTCAATCTGTACCAAAGAGTAAACAAAGTGAACAAATTACTTTAATACACAAAAACTGGTTAACCAAAGTAGTTTGTTGTAATTGTTAAACAGAAACATATTATAAACACATGAATTTTATCATTATACATGGTAAAGGGTTGAAGTTTGGTTTATGATCTTCCTACCATTAATACAACCTTATTTGCAACTTGTTCAAATAAGTGCAAAACATTGTTCCTCCGTAAGACATTTACATTCCATGGTAACAAATTTTCTTCTTACATCCATAAATTTCACAACGCAAATTTGGAGAATTTTGAATACTTCCCTCTCATCCATGTATCATACACTTGAACCCTCCTAAATTACATAACGCTAGCAACCCCGCCCCCTGATTTACAATAAGTAAAAATAAATTATATTAACAATTAAACAATTCATTTTCATTTTATTTGTGATATACTCATACTTTAAAATTTACAATAATTTAAGTCACAATTAGTTGGCGATGTAAACTGCAGCTAACAATAAGATTTTGGGTCAATTTTTGAGTGAAGGAAGGACACATAGGCGAGAACATTTCTGACAAGCTGTACACATGCCATTATGGATGCAGAGGCGACAGTCCGCTGTGCGACTTTGACTGAATTTTAGGATGGTGATCAGTTTTGAATATGTTCTTTAAAATCCAACAAATGCAATCAATATACTGTTGACGAAAAAATATATCTATTTATCGCATCATTACTTTTTAATTTATTTACATTTTTAAATTTTAATTTGTGAATATTTTGATGTTTCAGTATAAGATTGAATAGAAGGAATAATTTGAGAAAATGTTGGAAAATTTTTAAAATGATATATCAGTATAACGCAAAACTAAATTAACACCCCATACCCAATGTAACACAGAGTAACCTGGCCTCAAACCCCAGCCCGCACTCTTTAGCGTTACATAATTTATGGACATCTTATTCAGTAAAAGTTAAAACACAAAATATAATAGTCTCATGACCCCGGTGCCATATTTCAGAGACATTATGGAGATCAGCCATTAATGCATGCACCATACGATACCCCCTCCTTACTTGTCCCTGGTACAACACTAGAGAAAGCTCTGAGAGCTTAAAATGGCTCAGTGCACTTATGCTTTCAAGTACTACAAATATTGCTGCACTTCTGGCAATTTCAGAATTTTGTTGCTACATCATACATTCTTTCTTTTGAAAGTATATCCAAAACATTTAGACAATCTTCAATTCACTAGATTCCACTGAATAAACATGACTGACACACACATTTTGCTAACTTTAATTTAATTAACAGAACGTTCTGCCTCAACCAATAGGACTTTATAGAAAGAAACCAGCACTATTCCCTTTCGATTGAAGTGAGAATTTATGTGAGAATTAATCATCTTTTAAAATGAATGCCAGAAGTCTATACCTCTTTTATATTGAGTTCCAAGGTGTACCGCTTTGCCCTCCTCCATAATATCATTTCACATTGCCAACGGAAAATAGTGTAATCTGCAAAATGAAAATTGCATATCAGGGCAGGTATTCAGTTACATGTTTGAGTCAATTAATTATATATATAATAAATACATTTTTCCACAATCAAGTAGAGTTAAGAAAATTATGATGCTTCTTTCTCTTAGGATATGCAGATTCATTTTACTTTAATTAATAATTTCCCGAAGAAGCAATTATTGTATTTCACAAATCCTTTGGTAATCAAAGTGGTCAACACTTTGGCCCCTATGGGATCATCATCTACCAATTGGCAACTCTCCTCACTGTTAGTGCTTTTAATGCTTCATATGACCAACAAACTGGCTGAGATGAAATACACATTTAACTAAATTTTAACTAAGTTATGATTTTACTGAGCAAAATGTGAAATGTTAAAAGCAATTTTTATTACCTTCAGTGTATTTCGGCTTTTTCCATTAAATTTCAATACCATTATATTCCAACAACACTTCAGTTGTTGACTAATAAATCAAGCGGATTTTGGGAGCCAAACACAAATTTAACCTGCAACCAAGTGCCCTAAAATTATATACATTAAATTGTTCAGCAACATTTCTTTTAATAAATAATTGCTAAACAATTTTGTTAAACTTAATTTACACATCTGACCCACAAGTATTCAAGCAATTATAACAGGACCCAAGTTTTACATTGAAGGGTAATCTATCTCCTACTATCCTTGCCCACTCAAAATAATTGTAATCACAGATCTTAAATTGGCAATGGTTTCACAGAAGGACAAATTATATTACAAAACAAACAATTGACAAACAGATAACACTGAATAAATATTATTCAATAAATTAAGGGACTCCCATATTCTTTAGGACTTACTACTACCTAAATCCATCTTCACAAATGACCAAATTTTAGAAAAATTGTTGGATGTATTTTTATGTAACTTTTCTAGTAACTAAATAATACTCAATACAAAAAATTACATAATCTCATATGACCACAAAAACATCAATTTCCCATGCATTCCAATGAATATACAAAAACTAATTTGTTATTTGTATTGAACAGGTTGTTTAATGCACACATACAATTTTATGTAATTAATGACACTGAATTCATAGTTGAGACTAACAGCCTGTGAACAATACCTGAACATCTCACCATTTTCAAAGTATCTTGAATTCCATATAATATCATTTTCACTTAGACATACAATACAAACAAAAGAAAATAAAGTGTAACAGAGGGGTTCCCAATGATATCTGTATAGACCCCCTGGGGGTCGATGAAATTCAGAAGAGGGTCAATGATGTTCAAGGGGTAGATTGGACGACAATAGACCAATTCGAACTTGTGGGTTATCAGTATAATAAAGATAACATTGACTACAAAAAATATTAATGAGCGTAGTTGTTTTCTGATATAAAAGAACAAAAGGTATAACAATAAATTTGAAAACCCCCTCTTCTTTTCGTATCATTCGTTCATTCTTAGTAATTAGGATGTTTAGAAAACTCAACAAATTATAACTACACGTTGACAATGATACTTTATCGGGCAAGAAACTACTCTCCACAATATGTATTATAGAAATGTCATAGCCATTCTTAAAAATGAACATTTTGTAACCATTACATTTCAATGAAGATTACAAACTCAGCTACCCTAAAGCAGAAGTGTCTTCGATAATTGAAAAATTAAGTTATTTATGAGAATATTGGGGAACGAAATTTTTATCTTTAAGACATATACACGGAATTCTTTGTGTCATTATATTGACGCTGTAGAAAAAATGTCAGGGGGTCAGCGAATCAAACATTTAAGAAAAAGGTTGGGAATCCCTGGTGCAACATAATAATTAATAAGAAAATTCAATTAAAGAATTTAATTACTTAACATAGATTATAATTTTTTATAACAATTTCAAAGGATTTAACAAATTATTGATAAGTAAAATAATTTTGACTTATCAATCATTTACTATAAAACTTCTTTTTTCCCTGTTTCACAAATTTTACTTTTCCTTTATTGTCACCAATCATGTTTAACAATTTAACACAAATTACATTGTGTCACCTCTTACTCATTTCTTTATTGCACTTTGGGGATACAAACATCTTGTTTCTTTTACTTATTAATATTTTGTTGAAATGCTCTCAAAGTTCTGATGAATTAAAGCAAAAGGCTTTTTCCTAACATCATCTTCAAATTTCAAAAATTCATTTTTTTGTGTACAGTATTTCAAATGGATATAATTAAATTTATTTTCCCTGACAATTTAACAAACTTACATAAGAATTTTGAGTTTTAGAAAAATTTTGTCAATAATTAATTGTAGTACTTTTTCTTTTGGGTTTTAATCATTTTTTAATCTAAGTTACTTTATAGCGTCTATTTTTATATTTTAAAGGAACATTTTTGAGACTTTTTTCTTTAAAGTAGGTTTTTTGTTTGCAAGCAATTATACAGCCTTTCACTATCTAGCACTTCCGAGCTTTATAATTTTCCTGAAATTATAATCTACTTGACTTTAAAATTGAATCTTGCATTTTTTTATAAATTTATCAACTATATTATTTATGTCTAGCTCACTGCAAAATCTATTCCAATCTATCTTATCTATAATTTTTACCCATTTTCTACAATTAACTATATATTTCCATTTTCGATTTGTGTATTTCTGGGACCCTATTAATCAACGTGTTTCAGAGCTCTGGGCAAAGGTAGGAGGGTACACCTTGCCTGGGATGAGTACCTGGGCGTCTAGGGCTGAACAAAGCTATCAGGCATGGAAGCTTGACCCAGAGGGGAGTGAGGGTCACCAACGGTAGGTGGACTTACATGTCGCTGCGTGGTCTGATGCAGTCTGCTGATTTTAGCTTCACTGTTCATTCATTTAATTTAGCATAAAAAATCTATAAAAGATACCATTTCTTCAGTCATTTTTGTCGAAATATTAATAAGATGGAATTCCAAATTCAAGAAAAGTATTCATATATTCTCCAATTTTGTAATCTTTTAGAGCATCAATATTCATGTCTCCCACCACGTGATTTTTTTTAAAATTTTTAAAACTTATATTTTTATTATTTCAACTAAAGTAGTCTCTTATACCATTTTCAAAAGTTTTTTTCCTATTCCTCATATTCACAATACAGGCAACCTCATTTCCATTGCCTACCTTAAAAATCAATTTTGAAGGATGTTTTGAAACTCATAAAACCCACAAGAAAAGTCATTAGACTATGAAACTTTTATTTATTTCTAACAATAAACTATGTTTAAAAAGTAAGAATTCAACTCAAGTGCAATGAACATTGGAATGTTCTGTTCTGAAATTATTAAAGCTGCTGTGAACATTAAGTTACGAACAGTTGTTGACACAAAACAGATGTAATTTTTAAACTTCTTGACAATTGAAATGATCTCATTCTTTTCAATACTACAATGAGTTAAGGCATTAAAAGATTGCTAAAACACATACACATACATATACATATAGGCCTACACATGAACAAACACGAACATTTTAAAAAAATTAAAAACTTCCTGCAATATTCCTCCCTCATAGCATAGGTCCTATTTGGTTTTACAGTATATATATATATATATATATATATATATATATATATATATATATATATATACTGCATTTGCATACAAATGTATGTGATAATATTGAAAAAATCAGTTCCGAAAACGACTGACTTATAGCTTTAATAGGCCTCCTTGATGAAATTCTTACTTCCTATACATTATTTGTCGACATTATGTATCAGAATTTATTGAAGATTAATTGCAAACAATGAAATATTATACTCTAGTCATCGGTTAGTCCAAGTATCAGTTTCGGTTCATCTTCTCTGCAACAACGCACAAATGTTTTAAAGCTAGTTTCACCAACTTTCATTTAAAACATACCGTACAATGAACAAACCACGTGTTGGCAAAACTCTTGGCGATATCTTATTATCAGAAAATTCAATGCCATCCCATTTCCCCGCAGATCTTTCCGTCTGGCTCTGGCCTGGCTGCTCTCCTCAACAAACTCCCATTCTCTTTCGCTTTACCTCTTCCCTCGCGCGTCCTTGCCGCGTTTACGTCTGCCTTGGAATTTTGCTCGCACCCCGAATCTGGCAGCGCAGATACCAGATAAGCACGCGCATAATGTTCACGTGATTAGAAATACACGCATGGTGGAATATGTGTTACTTTAACATGATCATTAAGTATCGGATATTTAGGTTATGCATCTACAAACTTTAATATTTTATTTCTAGCATGTTATGTAATCCAATTGAAAGCATTTCAGAAACTTGCATCTAAATCACCCCACTGCCCCCAAAAGAGACTCTCTGCCCTTATTTCTCAGTCTTTGCAAAATAAAAAGCACATTACATAATAAATATACTCTTACACTGACTAAAGTTAAATCAATGAGCACGCCATTCACTTTGTTTCACCACGTTTTGTTTGAAAATAACCAGTCTCTTTTCTTAACTCCAAAAAACTAAAAGCTAAGGAGGCCCATTGTCATTCATCGCAAGTTATTGCGGCAGCTGCCTTATTTTGCCGGATAACTTGCCGATGCCAACGGTGCTTCGAAACGAACACCGTTTAGTTTTGAAGTATTTAGTATGTTGCTATTTTATGTCTAACATTTGCGCACTTCTGAAGGCAAATGTATTACTTTTTTCAACCGAAGCATCAACTATGTGTAAGAGCTTCATCGCATTTACTAGAGCTCACCGGTAACCCAAGGACGTATTTCAAACAA
This sequence comes from Gryllus bimaculatus, assembly GCA_017312745.1. Taxonomy (NCBI): domain Eukaryota; kingdom Metazoa; phylum Arthropoda; class Insecta; order Orthoptera; family Gryllidae; genus Gryllus; species Gryllus bimaculatus. Next base: position 6,516,891 of record BOPP01000018.1, on the reverse strand, counting down.
TACATATAGCAGAGCCTTTCACCCACTCCTCCCCTCACCACGCAACCAAACTCCTGGTCCTTTACAAAGCGCCGCAAAACTCGTCAGAACCGGACAGATGTTTGCAAGGTTAGCAGTGTTCATTGCTATTGTTTAATTAACAGGAAAATGTCTCGAGAAACTTTTGTCTACGTACATTCTCTACGCGTTTTCACATCGTGAAGGCACAATGGGCTCTTATGGGCAATGAAAGAATCTCGTGCACTGTAGAAAATCGATTGTTGCAGAGGCAAGAAGAAAAATATTGTCCTGTAGAAAAAATTACGGGGAACACGGCGGTGACTATGAAAATTAGTTTGTGACATTCGTATTCTTTTTAAATAAAACAATAAAAACGCTGGATACCTGCGGAAGTTGCTTTTAAACACCTTTTTATTTAAACCTTAAAATATATCAAAAAATTGGTAAAATTATTTGGAAAAACTCGATACAATATTTCAGTTACTTCAGATGTGGAAAATGCTTCTAATTTATGTGTCCCTTAAAAAATGAATAGTCAACGAAAAATGTATGGATTTTTTATTTGTGTATTATAATACATCGTCGCTGGGATATTTTGGTTATTTAAGTCCAATTAAAAGCGACAAAGTTTTAGGTAAACTGAAATAATTTTCTATCATCACCCGAAGGGCTTCGGATGCGATACTTCTGGATATTTGTTGTGTGTTTTGAAGACGAGCATCGCGCGATGTGAGACAATGTGAGGTCCACTGGAGACGCCACGAAAATATAATTCACACATGCCCGTAGGGCTGAAAGGAAGTGTTTATATACTGTCATCAGCGGAAGGGACCAACCAAATCAATACTCAAATGATCACGAGAAGCCCTTTCGAGAATTTCACCTTGCTGTGTATTCTGGTTAGTCGGCTTTTTGCTCGTGAATGGGATTGATGACGTGCAATGGTAAAGCAAAGTAGGTACGGTTTTATAATGTGTAATTATAAAAAACATAATTATATTTTAATAATATAGTCAATCGTGTAGTGTGTCAAGAGATCAAAATTGATCGCAGGGAAAAGGGTAAAATAAAAGTGGTAAAAAATGTTAAAGTATTCGAGAATTTAAAAGAAAAATATCCCAAAATTGGAGTCAATCTTGTGAATGGACTTCACGTAGTAACAGGCATCAGATGACATTCCCTCTTTAGAATGAAAAAGGAAAATGAGAACTGATATTTCTAATAATGTGTGTGAACAAACATTTTTTTACGGTAGATGAATATCTTGAGAAAGGCAGCCCTGATTTTGCCCTCGGTGGCTCGTTGGTTAGCGTGCTCTCTTTCCACGGCGCAACCCCCAGGTTCGATTTCCAGTCGGGGAAAAATTATAATTGTGCGCTTTCCTTACAAATGTCTTAGTATCTATTGTGTGACGATGAGAAATCCCACCCTTAGTTATGAAGATCAGTATATTGTGGCGTCGTTAACACGAGGGCCAGAACCGTTAGGTTGGTGAAAGTACGCTGCGGGGGAGGAAGCGGTTAAGCCTGAACATCCGGAGTTTGCGCTCTGGCGGTTGACTCATGTAGAGCCGCAGAGCCACAAAAATACCGTTGGCTGTAAACTCCGAGGAGGCTAGCTAGCGTGCCTCAACCGGAAGCAGGCAGCCAACCTGAGTGTGGGCATAACCAACCTGTGTGTGGGCGTAAACCAAAGGCTGGCCTGCGAGCCTCGCGCCAGTGCGAATCTATCTATGGAACAGTGGTGGGGGTGTCAGCCTCAACTATTTAACGCGGCGCCATCTGCGCCCGCGTTCTCATTCAGTTTGCATCGGGAAGCTTGTACGTGTATGTACAAGGAGGGTGTAGGAGTGAGGGCGAGATGTCCGGAGAGTAAGGGCCAGACAATCTCACGTGCTGTAGGCACACGGTCGCCACGACCGGGTTAACTTTTGGCGTCAGGCCATGTGACGGTAATTGTCACGGGACAGAGGTCCGACGGCGCGCATCACGCGTGGCTTGTATTTTCTGCGGTAAAGCAGTGTTCCGAAAGGAAAAGGTTGCCGGAGTGTTTAATATTAGCAATTCATTGTAACTTGTACATAATCTTTGAATATATTATTTTTATTTTGTTATTGAAATTTATTTCTTATTTCACTACGTCACAATATACGATGGAGGGAGGTCTTCGCTGGTCCAGGTCCGTCCAAGGCCCTTATCGGGTTGTCGAGCCAAAAGAACATGACAGGACAACGGTGATTTTGACGATTCTGGGGCGAGCAGGCTCGCGAACGTGTTTTGTCGGCTACAACGCGCGGATTCTCTCTATAAGAACGTTTCTGTAACGAAAATGTATTTTTTTTGAAACATTGCTAATATTGCAATTTAAAATTTGTTTTTATTTGTTAAATTTTTACTCATCTTTTAACTATTTGTAGTTAAAGGGACGGGAAGGGATTCTGAAACTCAAGGAAACTTGCGTAGATAATCTACCCCCTACATGCATCACAGTTTTTACTGCATTGTTTTTACTCAAATCTAAATCTAACAAGGAAAACATTTGAAGAGCAAGCCTTTAAATCATCAAATCGTCAGTTCATCTACTTGGCAGCTGTTTTAGCAGCGCAGAAGAAATCGAGGTTAAACTGAATAAATTTGCTCTTTAACATACGTGGCATTTCCTTTCCACAAATTACAGCGTCATTCAATGAAAATTCTGAAAAAATACACGGAAAGAGGTAGTTCCAGACGAAAGAACACGAAAGAATTAATATGTGGAGCCTGTTTACGATGCTACCTGTCAGAAAGTTATTTCTGTTATTTGAAACTCCTCGGTGGCATTCATTCTTGATGGAACGACGATGCTAGTTTTAGCCTCAAATTTCCGAATATTACACAGTACATCCAGGTTGCCTTCATTCCCACCGACTCCATTTACTTACCAATTCGTAGTCCTGTATCATACGAGCGTTGCGTTGACGCGTGTCACCTCACGCTGATGACGTGAGCCGCGTCGATACCCGCACACACGAGTCACTGAACACGCGACCTAGGTTAACATGTCATGTGAAACGGCTAGGCGACGCGCGTTAGCAACAACGCTCGTGTGCCGTTTCGGATAAAAAAAACTGTTCATTTTCGACGCATTAACCGACTGTGCTCAAGCATCGAGGAGCGATGACGTAGCTCACGTCATCTGCGTCAACGAGACGCTCGTGCAACACAGGCCTGAATTAAGCTTAACAATATAAGATTGAAGACCACACTTATCCATCCCCCACGTCCACTTTCGAACCCGTGACCCTTCACAACGCGATATCGCGGAATTCGTGCTCTAACCACCTGAACCAAACAACAAATGGGTTATAACAATTTTCTGGAGAAAGAGGTACGATTGACAATTTACAAATACAAGAGTTCACTTTCATTTAATACATAACATTTACACTACATAAGCATTAATACTCTTAAAATTTATATCCACCTATGAATAAAATGTGTAATAATGGCACTGTCCTCTGAATAAGGTTCTATCGGACTTTAAAATTTAGAGGAGCATTTTGGTAGTTTGGAATCGCAAAATCCATAGTCTCATTATGTTTTTATAAAATTTCCTGCATGAATTTAAATGTTTCATACTCTAGTTTAAACGTAGTGGCACTTCAAAATGACGAGCTGGAGGTAGAGTGGGATATTGTCATCCAATTGGGAGCTTCAAGACCTAAAATTTAAACCGCAGCGCAGCTCCCAATTGGATGCTCCTTCTCTGTCCATGTCGTCACTTTGAAGTTCCACTGTGTTTAAATTGAGTAATCAGAATACATTTGTCAGTTCTATCATAACACATTGTGAAGAAAGTTTCGGCCTTATTACCCTGAGGCCACTTCTTTCGAATTTGAAAATGTAGTGCAAACTTAATGCCTCGAGCATTATGAACGAGTTTTATGTGGAAATGTTTGGGATCAAGAAAACTTCTAGATACAATTTTTCCACACACACATATACACGCACACCATCTCTAATTTTATAGAAAAATGTCAATTTGTACTGCAGGTATGATGAAAATGTGAACACCTGGAATGCGTTAGAGTGACAATTCTAAAGAGGAAAACTCCTTGTGGGTACTTGAGTTTTTAACACGCTTCAACGTGAAAGAAAAATTTCACTAACTTCAAGAGGTACTACCACAAAAATCGTATTTGCATGTCAAATATTTATATATATTTTTAAAGATTTGTGTGGAACACACTAAAAGGTATGTCCCTATAATTGCTGTATTTTCCATTTTAAAACCACAAAATACTACATACATTTAAACACGCAAAATAAAAGTCTGTAACCAGTAAATACCGTTGGTGCCGAAAATAATGGTAGCCTAAGCTGTCGTAACTGTCCATTTCAGAGTACACCAATCGCATGGTCAGAGCCGTGGGGCTGAAGGAAGAGAGCTCGAGACCGAAGTGAACGGGTGAGCTGGTTATCCCGAACAAAAAAAGGCCAACTTATTTTGATATTCACTCTTAGTAACACCCCCACCCTCAGGCATCTATGTATCAAGGGTTCACCGACAAACAATGAAAAAAGTCAAAAATACAAGTTGTCCAAACAAGTTTATTGTTTCGTCTATCTGACAGCCACACTTTCTAAATACCGAATAAAAATTCAAATGTACTGAATATTGTTAGCCATTAACACTACTAATTTGGTTGCGCTGATCAGCTATTCGCAGTATGCGTGAGACTCTCATCTCTACATTTCAATGAAATAATTCGTACTGGCGGTTTAAGATTTATATGCCATTTCCATTGGTTTTGCAGGATTGTTTATCTTCGGGTTTAACCAGTTTTCCATTTATTTAACTTTCAAATCTTTTTAGATTGTTTCTAAATTCGAATATAATGTTTAAAATGCTTTAGCGAGTTTCAAGTTTGTTTTAAGGAAACTTGAGCGTGAGCGCAGACACCGTTTTCACTAGGAGCTCCGCAAGCGTCCGAAACAGAACCACGGTGCCGGCCCTGCGATGAGAAAAGTAAGTAAACGAACAGTTAAAATAGTTTGCTGCTTTCCACAGTGACATTACACCAAGGCCTGTGTTATACGAGCGTTGCATTGACGGGCGTGATTAGATTTAACACTATCTTATGCGGAAAGGACAAAGCGCTCCGATTCACATAAGATAGCGTTAATGCAACGCTGGTGAGCAGAGACCCTGAAGGTAATTTTTGAGGCCCCATACTTTTCTTTTGCGTGAAAGAATGCATGTAGTACTAAACATTGGAATAGTTTTGGAACTAAACAATTAGAGTAACCTTTATAATTTTATGTCCCACAAAAATCTTCAATAATTGATGTAAATATTTGAAATGCAGGTACAAGAAATAAGTTTTTGTGGTAGCATCTTGAAGTTAGTGAAACTAATTTTTCGGGTTTAAGTGGATTAAAAAATCAAATATCTACCAAAACTTTAAAAAATCTTTTATTAATAAGAATGTACAAAACTATTCTCATCCACTTCAGGTGCCAACTTTATTAAAGGAAGGTAAAAGTTATAAAATTGTAAGGAACCCGGCGTGGAAGTAAACATTTTAAGTTTTCTTGGTCCTACACGTATTCCACACAGTATGCTCAATATTTTCGGAGGTATTACCTTTGGGGGTACATTATAATTCCTTTATCATTTATTTTCATTTTCAGCGGGTGCAATTATTAACATGTTGTATCAGTCCGATTCACAGATCTATGTGCTCATTAATTGGTATAATTGATTTAATACTAACTCCAAATGCACCACAGAGATTATCCAAAAGAAACAAAATTTACCTTTATGACGAAATACAAAATTAAACACCATAAGATGACAAAACATTGCGGGTCAATAGGTTTTAAAAATTTAGCATTTTCTCTATTTTATTTAAACTATGAAGCTTATATTTCTGATGCATTTTGGCGTTATTTGCAAAGAATATTAGTCGAAACTGTACAACATGTTTATATTGTTTGCTTTACTTTATGAATTTCAATTAAAACCTTCACATTTTAATAAAATATCCGAGCATTAGCATTAAAATGTTGTTTAAAAAGTTTTATATGGTTCAAGCTAGACTACTAAATGCAAGATAAAATTACTACTTCCCATATTCTGTTCTCCATCCTATAATTATTTCCCATGGACGGTCGTCATATTTCTATTCTTTTGGAACTTCATTAGTACAGTTGCCATCATCACGCGAAAAATTTGAAGTAGATTCACTAGCTGGCACCATCGCCCAATCAGTGCTGTTTGATGGTTGGTCTCCCGAGCCAGGGGACGAAGAATGTTCTATTACAGTCTCTTCTAAATCCTCCAATTGCTCATGGGTGTGGCTAGGAGTATCATCCTCGGAACTCTCTATGAATTCCGTCAGCTCCAAAGAAGAATGGCTGCTCAGTGGTACACTAGATGTTGATTCTGCATCTTTGCTCACACTACGACACAATCTGCCACGTCCAGGTTTTCCTATGAATTCACTGCTCGTGCCATCGCTTCCCTCGTGGGCCTTTTTCATTTCTTGGGAATTTTTCTGCAATAATATTTGACACGGATGAACATTTGTAAACCATATGTACACAATTATGAGGGTTGGGGACCTACTGAAGAAATGGAGATTTATGAGTGATACAAGGAGTAAATTGCAATAAAAAACTGCACGGAAACTTCACAACCCATCGAAAATTGGCAGAACGCATTATTGCCTACGATAAATTCCACTTAAATCGAGACCGAACCTGACCAACATTTACGTTACTCATTGCAGCACGGGTTTCGTTTGCGAAAGATTGTAAGCGTGCCATCATGTTTACTCTAACTATTCATATTAAAGAAGGCTGTATGACCTTTGCACATTTGTTAACCCTCCACGTATCTACGCCTAGAATTGCTTCGCATTCTGATCGAGACTGGCTAATATCAACGAGACTAAGGTTTCAGAAAAATCAATAAACTAACAAAAACTTCAAGAGCAAAAATTAAATTACACCAGATTTTAGAATTTAGACTTTGGAATGACATTGGAAATACTAGTACAAACACCTTTAGATTAAATTTGCGTATTATGTTTATATTATCTACACTGATGAAGATCCAGTGGAGCCGTAGACCCTACTATTTTAGAATCATTTTTCTTGGGGCAATGGTATTTCCACATCCATAATTTTCTGAACGGAATTTCTTTTAATGTTTCATGAAATTATGGTAAAATAAATTAGCAATTTGTGGTTGATGAATATACCACTAAGCTTCGCTAAGAGAATAAACCCGTTTCTGAACAGAGTTAAGAGTATTTTTTAATAAAATGTAATGTTAAAATTTTCTGTTTTCTTTTTACTTCAGTAGTAACTTTGAAAATTTTGAACTGTAGTCCACGTTTTCAGATATGATATGTACGAAACTCTTACGGTATACGAGGTCCTACAGTATACTCTACGATTCAAAACATTTGAAAAACAATAGGCAAGAAGTTCTTTGGACCACTTCATGTCGAAATAATGAAAATTCTTTCCGAATAGATCTCAGACAAGCTATGAAAATTGCTGATTTATTTTACCATAATTTCATGAAACATCAAAAGAAATTCGCCACTAACGGAACTGGCAGAAAGCGTGTAACACTTCGTATTTTGGAACCATTGAACTCTTCAATGAAAGTATGTACCAGTTAAAGCGATGGAATTAAACGGCTGTCAGAAAATGAAGTGTAGTACAGGATAACTGGCATTCCCAGTTCCGAAATGTCAGTTATGCCGATTACCCAATCGAAAATGTAAGGTCGTTTCAAAATCTATTATCCGTTTTCTGATGTGTAAGTACTAGAGGCAGATACACTCATCCACAGTTATCTACAGATGTACGGACTAAATTTTACTAAATAATGCCTTAATATAACTAATCCTAACATGAACTTTTTGGAAACTAGGGTATACCGCAAGTGCAAGACTATTTTTCCATATTCTAATTTAATGTAATTAAGGTTAAAGATACACTATCGTTAAATGTATAGAATAATGGGATCACAGTGCACGTAGAAGCCCGAGAATAGCGACAAATTTCACAAGTGGCGTAGTTTCGCGCAAAAAGTGTTACAAATTGTGATTAATACGAGGAATGTATTTTGTGTACTTGTCCTAAATTCTGGGATTTCTACCCTCTAAACCATATACAACTATGGATCCAGGTTGAAAATATTTTGTCAAGAATTGATAAGAAATTATTCGTTCCCGTGTAGTAATAAAAACTACTTGCAAAGGCAAATTAGCTTTAGATTGACTTTTATAGCTCGTTACGTTCTACGGGAGCGGGAGCGTGTCAGCTGACCTTCAATACCTACGGCGACGTTACTAGTAAGTTTACTAAGCTACGGATTTAGGCATTTAAAAAGAACTAAAACATATTTAAAAGAGCACTACATATTTCTTTTCTTAAATTCAAGTTGAAGTGGATTTTGTAATTGTTTTATTACCTGCATTAAGTTTAAGCAGAGGCTCTGTAAAACTTGAAATAATGACAGTAAGATCTTTTAACAGATTTCGTTTAAGAAAAATCTCCGAACTCAAAATTTTACTTTTACAATGTTAACGTTTTGCAATTTTCGATAATGTTTTTTAAGAATTGAACCGGCATTTTTTTATCCTTTTGATACATACGGGGAGAAAATTAAAAAAACCTTGAGTCTTGGCGTAAAAATTGTTTAAAAACTAAGTGAAAAATATTTTGACGACACCAGCGATTTTGTATGCGCAATACGAAATACCCGCACTGTGGTGGTAGTAAAACTAAATTGGTTAACCGATTGTTCGATTTCTCCGTTCCATGCAGGACAACGAAAAAATTAGCGTTTTTTTAAGTTTTAGTAAGTATTATTGTTTTACCAATAAATACGAAAGTAGGTAAAATTTAGGCATTTGAATATTTAATTGCCATTTATCAGTGAAATGTGCATTTATAGACACTGAAATTCTCGTATAATATCCCTAATGCCTCAAAATTAATAATTAACCGGAAAGATTGCGTTTCCCATGCAAGGACAAAGTAGGTAAAACTCCGCAGCTTCTTCATTACACACCATATTGACGACCAGTAACTACATCAGACCATTTTTCCACGTACATACGTATATGCTTAATGAGGGGGAACACACGCTCATTAAACCACAATATACGTTGAGCATTTGTTTTTCCTCCCGTTATTCAATCAGATGCATACGTTCATGATTTCTGCGACCATTCGGATTGCAATTATAGCTAAAAAATTACACTAAACTTTTGAACAGTGGGGCACGTTTAATTACAGTAACAACTACATTAAAGACAGTTTTAAACTCTATTATATCATAATTCATAGATTTCTCCTACAGAACGTTCTGAATGAGAGGCCAATTTTAACATAAAAGAAGCCCAGCTGTTCCGCTTGAGCAAAAAAAAAAAAACTTATTTGAAAATTTAAAAAATTAAAACTAAGGCCTTACCGATTCGCAGCTGCTTCTGTCTGCTTCAATACCGAGCGCGTCTGCAAGCAAAGGCAAATTCACTGCCAGATACAAGTTCAGTGACGGAGACAACGACGGCAGGTCGGAAGGGGTTCTGGAAGCTGCATCCACCTCTTCTGCCAGCTCAGCAGTTGGCCAAGGAGAATACCCTGGAAATGACGGCAGTTCAGAAACGGTACTGGAAACCACATCTACCTCTTCTGCACTCTGAGCAACGAGCGGCGGCGGCGTAGGCGTTGTCGCCGTTGATGAGGATGTTAAGATAGCGCTGGCCAGGTCTGCAAGGCTCAGCACTACTCCTACAACGGACGGGCGCCGCTCATTGCTTGTTGTACCTCCATCTCCACTTGATGTCCCTGGTCCGAAACCTTCAGTTGGACCTCCAGTGGCTGCAGAAGGACCTGCAACATTTGATGAACCTATATCGGTACTGAACTGCTCCACACTGCGAATGTTTCTGGTCAGAAACTCTTTGATACGAACCTGTCTCGTTCCTGGTCGAAGGATCATCACTGACAGCGGGTGAGCTCTCTTCCATGGCGTCAAGAATTTCCGCTTCGTCCACAGGTTTATTTATTTGTGGGAAATCTGCAGGCTCCGGAAGTTTACAGTCTGCAGGTACCGGGGGTTTGGGTCCGGGAGAGCTGTCATTTGTGGCCGCGGGCTCTTTCGATGGCTGACCAGAACTGGAACCGCCAGCTGAGCCTGAAGGTTCTGCGGTACATTCAATCCTTCCTGTAGGTTCATCGTCTTGGAAAAGCGGTCTGGCTAGTGAAGGAAATTCGGCTGGGTCAGCAGCGTCGCCCAGTGGCACCGCGAGGCACGCAAGGGGCACGAAACCGCTTGGATGGTCCGGGGACGGGCCCTGTCCTATGGCCGCGTAAGCGGCGAGCACCGACGGACTGGGGGAAACCCTGGTGCTGGTGCTGGGAGATTGCATCTCTGCATGCAAGGGTACCCCGCCTCCTGTGCGTCGGTCGGCTGGTTGTGATTGAGATCCACTGTCAGCGGATACGCTCGAGACCTGTGGATAGAAATGGTAAGAATCATAACTCGGACGTATTGATTTGTCTAAACGAAATACTAACTTTAGGATTTGTACCAATGAGGCGTTCATGTGAAAACTAATATGAAGTTCCCGTGACACGGCCTAGACCAACCTCGTCTGTCGAGTCTGCAGGAACCGGGTGTTCGAGTCCGGGAGATCTGTCGTTTGTGGCCGCGGGGTCTTTCGATGACTGAACAGAACTGGAACCGCCAGCTGAGCCCGAAGGTTCCGCGGTACCTTCAATCCTTTCTGTAGGTTCATCGTCTTGGAAAAGCGGTCTGGCTAATGAAGGAAATTCGGCTGGGTCAACAGCGTCGCCCAGTGGCTCCGCGAGGCACGCAAGGGGCACGAAACCGCTCGGGTGGTTCGGCGATGGACCTTGGCCTATGGCCGCGTAGGCGGCGAGCCTCGACGGACTGAGGTGAACCCAGGTAGCGGTACTGCTGCTGGGAGTTGGCATCCCTGCATCTACTTCGCCTTCTGGACGCTGGTTTGTCTGTTTTGATGAAGATGCATTCTGGGCGGGTATGCTCGAGAACTGGAAAGAAATGTTACGAAAAGTTGGGAATCGTAGATTTACGTTTCAATAAATTTTACTAACTTTTGGGGTATTTTCAGTGGCAAATATCACAAGTAACTAATATGAAATTCCACCACATGTTAAATGATCATCACCTTCTACCCATCCATTGGTCTTTAAATGGTGTAACATTTATTCTAGAACACTAAATGGGTATTAACGCTGCTTGCTACTTGCTTTTCAGGGACCGAACAGTAAAATGGTACGTGGATTTGGAATTACGGACGAGATGCGGATGTGGATGAAAAACTTTGCCAATATTCAGGCTGCAACATTTGCTGGGAAAATCCCACCTTACTGCCTGTTGGTATTTATAGACCATCTCGAAAAGTCCCGAAGAATTAATGAAGTGTACATCCCTATTGAGTGGTCACGGGAGTTCTCACGTCAACTTTTGATGCCTGCATATAACCCGACTATCTCGATGTAAATGCTGCTGGATCTTTCCCTTTCTATTCGCGCGTCCCACCGTAGGACTGTGCATAAGTATATAGGACTGTTATAGCGTGAAAACGAAGATATGCTGTCTAAGAAGTCATTCGTATCTTCGTACAGATTTGTCTTCAAATTCTTTACTTCTATTGCCCGATGTAATTCATGAAAAACCCAACATCTTTGCAATCATTTTAAATTCAAAATATTTTGGATAACCACCACTATAGCGCTATAGGTCCTTTAACTTTACAGCAAATTTCTAGGATTAACAATCCTGTAATTATATAAATCTATATCACCTCCAGTACCTTACATCACATTTATAATTATTCACGTAATTCCCGAAATTATATTACATAATATTACACGATTATTGAAAATTATTTATCGTTAGCCTTCTTAATTCGTCTATCCTTCCACAGTTACGTGATTCAAACAAGCCAGGTTTTTGTCGGCGTCAGGTTGGAACGAAGAAGGATTTAGAGAAACAAAAAACTGAAGACTATGGCAAACATTAACGAAGGCGTTAATAATAAATGTAGGGGAAGTTTAAAATTCGAGGAAAATTACATTCCACGAACTTTCGTATAGTATGCTCAATCTTCTCTACTTAATTGGAAGACCAGAGCACGCGACCTAGAAACTAGGAAGGTGGCGCTGGTAGAGGACATATGGTAGGTGTGTCAGAAGTTGGCGCCACAATCTGTCCTGAGAGACCCAGCGCCCAAGTAATAAAGTGAAATTGAAAATTAACAATATGCAATTATCTGATGGCAAGGTAATAAAATTTCTAGGTCTCGAAATTACTCTCAATTCCGTCAAACCTCAAGAGCAATACGCATATCAGAATTAAACTCTTAAACCAAGTTCATGTTACGCAATTAAAATGTTTTGGAATAAAAGATGGACATAAAGAGTAGCTTCACTAAACGCACGTTTTGTTGAACTCTCCTTTTGCTTGTAGTTTTAGGAGTAAAGCCGCGGGAGTGTTACTATTTTGTTGATGCAAAATCAAACCTGTAATTCATTTACCAATGTGTATACGTTGGCTACAACGCGGAAACGAAAATGTCCATTTTCGTTTCAAATGTTCCTAATCTCTATTATTTTCATTTTTTTAACATTACTTCAATGCTTTATAGTTAAAATATTAGGAATTTATTCTGGAGCTCATGAAAACGTGAGCAGATGGTACGTCCCCTTACGACACAGTTTGAACAAAGTAACACATTTTGAGTAAAATTAAACGCCGAACTGTGATATTAATTTCGGCAAGCTAGCTTCAGCCTACCTAAGACGCGAGAGAGATGGGGAAGCGCGAGTATTTTCCCGATAAAGACACGACGGGAACAAATTGAAAATGACTAAGGATAAGACCATCCCCCCCTCCTCGAGATTTGACATTAAAACCAGAAACCCACCCCACATTGAAAATCCGCAGTTTATACACACGCGACGTATATAACGCGACTGAAGGGAAGATTCTATCTGGACACCTAGAAAACGTCGACTGATACTTCATGAACGAGTTATAAAACCAATCACCTCCCGAACGAGTAGAAAGACAACGTATGCGCAAGGAGAGGGGCAGCCGAAGTTTACTGGAAGCGGGGAAACCCTTAGAGCTCATGCGTTATTTCACGACTTCAATATCTTTACTTTTTTATTTACTACTCTACATAACATCAATGTTACTTCTGTAAATTCGTAATTCTACATTCATTTCCACAAATTTGAGTGATTGCAGCCAAAACCATACAGGCAAGAAGTAAATAGTTCTAATAGGATTCTAGATTTAAAAATTATGGAACACTTTAGGATTGTTAAATTCGATACTTATGTTTCAACTTTTCCTCCCAATTCAAATTTAAAGGATCTTTTCCCCATTTTCAATGCATTGGGACGCGATAAACAAGACAAACCTCGGGCTGTGACGCACTATGCACAGGTAGTTGACGCCTCACACCAGGCGTTCGCCCAGCATTTTCGGTATCTGCTTCCATCGAGTCCGGACCGCTCGTATCAGCAGTGGACGAGCAATCCTCTCCGTAGCTGCCATGCGAAGAAGACTCGCACGTGGACGTATCTTCTGATGTTTCTATAGTCTCGTACCCCGATGAAGCAGTGGCTGCTGCTGCCGCCGCCGCCAATTCAGCCATCGGTGGCCATCGGGTCATGCCGAAAGATCTGGCGGGGCGCCGAGCGCGCGAAGCTGAACCAGTGGGACGGGCAGGCGCCGACTGGCTTGAAGTACTAGGCGAGGAGCAGCTCTGGTTGGAGGTTGATGGACCGCTCATGTGTGCGGAGTGAGAAAATGTGCTGGAAGAGGCCCGCGTCAGCGCGAATCGTTGAAGGTTAGCAGTAGAATCGGGTGACGCGTTGCTGGTGGAGGCACTCGGGCTAGATGAGCTTGGTTGGGGAACCGAGGGGTCAGGAGGATAAAATATTGGAGAGGACAGCGAACTCATAGGGACACTACGAAAGCACGACTCCGTCACGCGCACAGGAGACTGGAGCTGAGGATTGGGACGTAACATATGTGAAGGGTCAGAAGCGGCCCCCACCGGGAGTCCGGGAGATTCGCCAGGAAGTGAAGGCGAAAAAGGATGGCCCGACTGTTCGGACAAAGATTGGAGTACGGAGTATGGCGAGGAGGAGGAAGGAGAATCGTGCGACGATTTTGCGCTTTTCGGCGAAGGGTTGGATTCTTGCGTGGAAGTCGGCAAGGCTTCGGCGCGTGGCGATTGAACACTGTTCGTAGCAGGCGAAAGTGAATCTGACGAACATGGCTGCTCGGAGGGACTGGATTGAGAAGGAAGATCCCTCTCTGAATATAGTCTCTTCGTCGGAGGAGACCGAGAGGGGTCCCGACGGCGTGAACCTGATTCAAACGGAGAAAGTTGCGCAACACTTTTGGGAGAGCGCGAATCACGTGGGGAAATATATTGTAGAGCCTGAGGTCCACTATTAGCTGAAATTTCTCCTCGCGGAGAAACATTGGTTTGACGCGACGGAGAAAGCGATTGCTGCTCAGGAAATTGGAATACACGGGCTCCAGATGGTGATCCGAAGCTCGGTGATAGACGTCGACGCGGAGATTTACGCTTCCGTGATGGCGAGTCTGGACTGAGAAACATTTGTTCTTGTGGACCGAGTCGTCCGCTTGTTGCAGAGGGCGACTGCTGAGCGGGTGACCTAGATCCTCGTGAAATGGGTTCGTTGGCGTTTGGAGAGAGGGATGGTGACGAGTCTGGCGTAGTGAGATGCTCGCTTGCTTGAGTGAGCGTCTCTCCACCCGGAGAGGCTGATCCTCGTGAACCTATGCTGCCGCTTGCCGGAGAGAGTTTGCGACCTGGAGTCGTCTCCGTGGTAGGGAAAAGCTCTTTTTTTGGCGAGGGTCGCTGGCGGGTTGGCGACGTTTCCGGTGTAGCGAGACGTCCCGTTGATAGTGTATGGACGTCTCGAGGCACTGGCCTTGATCCTGGTGAAGCGCGGCGCCCGCTTGTTTGAGAAGATGGCAGGCGGGCTGGAGAAGAGGATTCTGGAGTAACGAGCTGTTCACTTCTTGAAGGGGCTTCATCTGAAGATGAATCATTTGGCGGAAGTCGAGATCTTTGCGAAATGGGGAGGGAATAAAGTGGTTGTGGTGCAGGCGCCATTACGGACTGTCCTGGCGAAGGAGATCGCGACTTGTCGGTCGATGAAGGAGCCTCAAGTAAGATTAATAGCATTTCAGGTCCGATATTCGATAACGACAAGGCTCGCATTTCCGAATTTACGAACGGTACCGACGACCGAGATCCGAGTTCGATATCAGAGCTTTCTAGAATGGTAGTGGTAGTTTCCATTTCAGAACACGAATCCGTCTGTGAAGAAGGCTCGCTCGCAATACCGACCAATGGCATTTCTTGTCTCGAATGTGGTGCCGCAGCGGGGGAAAGTTGTAATTGAAGAGATGTACGCGGTCGGCCAGGCGATTGTCTTCGGGACGGAGAAAGTTTTACGGGAGATTCGCACGATTGGCTCGATGACGGCTCGTCTATGTCTCGGGAAGGGTTACCACTCCCAAAAAACGTGGCCTCGATGCCAGAAGAAACCCCGACCCTGTCTACAGATTCACCGCTACCGGACGTTAGTCCTTGTAATTCATCACTAGAAACTTCGGAACCGTGCAGGTGTGAAGCCGTTCCAGCTGACGTAAACCCTCTTTCAGAAGAATCCAGTGGCCACGTATGCGACTGAGAATGCCCAGGCGTCGACTGTCCTCTGCCACCGGAAACCAGGTTCACCATTTCCCCTCCGTGTTCGCGAGAAGCTGGAGAGAGTAGTCGACCGATCGGGACAGGAATGCGCGAGGGCGGTCGGGGAGACAAACGCGGCGCTGCCGATTCCGAGGGAGCCTGCAAAGATCGCGGCGAAGACGGCACAGCTCGAGATGAAAGAGCGTGAGCGGAAATGGCCTCCGAATCCGAAGATTTGGGAGAAGGCGACCGCGACCAGGTGGCCGACGCCGCAGAGGTGATGTACACCGAAGAGGAAGAGGCCGAGGACAAAAGGTACGACGGCAGCGCGCCAGGCGGCGGGTCGTGGTGGGCAAGCGGAGAGTCCGACATCCGGAGGGAGGCCAGGGAGTCCGCGTTGAACGAGGCAGAGTCCGGGCTAGTAGTGAGCAAGGGAGAATCCGTTCCGGAGAGAAGCCCTTGTGACAAACGATCAGCCCCCTGGACGGCCTGGGATCCTGACGCATCTTGTGACCCTGACTCGACCAGCTCTGACAGGACAGGCGTATCTTCGGAATTACTTTCCGCTGGACCGACACCGATGTCCGCATGCATTGGGACCTAAACAGAAATATTGAGCAAATATTGACATAAACCTATTTACTTTGTAATCTTCATGAATATTTAAGCTCGTAAATCTAAGTAGAGTAAGAACTTTGGGAAATTATTTTTGTGCTAATCGCGCTAACAACAGTATTGGCACTTCCCAAGAGTGAAGATTGCAAATTTCGCTCTTACTGCATACATTATATTAAGCCTCAATTAATTATATTACGTCTTCATTATTTTATATTCCGTTACTACGTTAATACTATACATAATTTCCGAACATTTACAATATTTCTCTAATTTAGGGCAGCGGCACATTCCCACCATTATGTAACACAACTACTTGGACAAATTCAAGAAGCAGCAAAGATTTTAAGATAAATTTGTCTCACTATATCGACTACCCTTCCTTTATAGTGAACCATGTCATTTAAAAGAAACCCCAAAAAACTAAATCCCTATATTCAAAAAGTTCTGCGGCCCACACGCATTGTTTATGCGTACCATGTGTAGAATGCAGCCTACAGATTGAATATAACTGCTGTGAGTGAATTAAGGGCGTGCACACGTTCTGAAAAAAATCAAATTCAATTCCTTCTGTCTAACGCATCTTCCTGCTCTACAGGTTTGATCAGGCCCATTGAATGCGTGAAGGAAAGTAGTGTAGGTGTACGTAGCAGATGCAGTTCGAAAAAGTATTTCAGTTTACATTCAATTATAGTTTTTATTATTTTACTTTTCAGGAGTTAATACGAGGGGAAAGTGGCAGTGTTCTAATAGAAAATTATCGTAGCAATTCAATTTCTAAGCAATGATTCATAAATATCACTAAATAATATTAAACAGAGTTAGATTTCTTTTTAAGAAGCCAAAAAGCAATTTTTCCTTCATGTTTCTACCATGATTTACTCGAAACTGCTCTGATAGGCGCCTGTTAAAATGACTTACCTGGTCACGGGCCGGAAGTTGGCGAGCATCCTCAAGACCGTGATGTCGCAGCAACAACCTTCTTGAACGCAGCCATAGCACCTGCGAAAAAATCCTCTTTGTATATAACAATATTATTTACCCTTTATCCATTATATTGTACTGCCTTTATAGAAATTCAATTTCATTACAGCCTGCCCTCTTCCCGAAACTAAACCTTACCTAATCACCACATTCGCAGAAATATCGAGAATCCCAATCTGAAGAAAGCCAACATTAATAGCTGAAAATTCAGTTCTCTGAATTGGTCGCAAGATTCTTAATTACTCCGTAAATATTGATCTGAAGACTCCACACAGTCTAAATTTAGAAGATTTTCACGCACATTATTTGAATTTAAGAACTCATTTGTTCCAGTACTTTTTAAACCCAAGCTATTGCTCATTACTCAGCATTCGTGAAGTAATGCTGAAAATAAACAGCAAATCATTTTAATTTCACAAAAAATTATAATTAGTCAACATTCCAATCTAATTCACACGATATAATTTTGATACGATTATAAAGAATACGAGTAGCTTCGAGGTGTAGCAGATTGCGCCCCAGTACCAGACGCCATGTGATTTATCCTTTATGTAGGGCTCTGTTAGTGGATTTGATCTTTACAGTAGAGATTAGATAGTTTCAAGGGTTTACTGCCATTTTTGAACACATTCCGGCCACTTATTGAACATACACCCCCTACCACAGGGGAGAGATCACGTAGAAAACTTAAGGATGTTAGAAACCACTACTGTGTTCTAAGAAAGTGGAAACTTAAAACACTGTTTTCAAAGAAATCTTAGGATTAAAAAGAATCGAAGTGAGAAAAAGAACCGAGATTGGTATCTTAGCAATACTAGATTAAGAAATTTATATAATGCAATGGAAACTTAAACAAATTTTCATGCGTTACGAGTGTAAGTGTGCGTGGTACAATTCGGAGAAGTTTTGTAAAACTATCACAAAACTAACTACTTCCAGCCATTTGTATTAACAGTATTTTGAAAGCAATAAGCTTCATAAAATTCGTGTGAAAGCTCCAGAATTACCTTAGGTGAAATAAGAATTAAATATTTCGTCGAAGTTTTAATACATCTTCAAATGCATTTATTTTCTCATTAAACTATGCATTTATTTAAAACAATAAATAAATGTATGTGAAATTTTATATAGCACAGCAGGAAACGAATTAAATTGCCAACACCGAAAGAAAATTGTGTTTGGGTGAGCAAAGACCGAGATTCGGAATTAAAAGAAAAATAGGGTAAGTGGTGGATGGTAACAAAGTTTTTTTTGTATCAGAAAAGTTAAATTGGATTCAACACTGCCGACTGTCGATGTCAAAAAAAGGAAATACGCATGTGATATGTCTGTAGGTAATTCCTTTATAGACTAGAGTAGCCATTTTTGGACGGTCTATATTTTCGTAGCACATTCCTACCCGTTTTCACATATTTCCTAATAATTTGGAGATAACATTCTCTGGAGTATGGGCGGCCACAATTCTTCCTGTATTCGAAAGTGTTACTTTAACGACTTCTTTAATACCGTATGCATTTTAATGCACGAATCCCTCGACTAGTCTAAATCGTTAATTATTTTCATGAGCTTCGGAACTACATTACGATTCTTTATCATCTGCAACAGAAAACTTTCACATATTAAATTTACAAACCATTTCGTATTAACACCTAAGCTTTTCCTCATTCAACTATTTCAATTCTATTTTTCCAAGTTTAATCTTTGGATAAGTTCATGTAGTTTCACATATTTCAATACATGCAACTGTTAAACTAGAATTTTACGTTCTTTTATTAAGCCGTTCTTCCATGCCTACACAATTTTTATACTCTATTTTCGAGTATTTATAATATCACAAGTTTGGGTAAATGAGAGACACGCATTTCCTTAGAGGTCGCAAGCCATGCATCTGAACACGTTTCTGGTATAGCGTATTTCATGATGCATTGGGGATTAAATAGAAATGCCCATTTGGCAAAAAAACTTATCCAAATAGGATTTTATTTCGCTGCTTAATAGAATCTGTACACAACTGCTGTTACTTTAATTATGACATTTATAATTATAAATATTACATAATTTCTTATTTCTTCAGTCAACTTTACAACACCTTTGCACCCGATGTGTTCAATAGGTTTTATTTCGTGTGAGAAAATTGTTTTTCTCTAAGAATAGGACTTTGTAAAAACATTTCTTTCAACAATTCAGAAAGTTATAGTATCATGAAAAATTACCCGATGGAACGTAAGTATTCGAAATAATTAGATATCTGGTAAGTTTGCGAAGATATTAAGGTGAGAGAAAATTTAAAATCTATCGCACGAAGTGCATACACTTTAATTCTCCACTTACTATTCCTGAAGGTCTCTGTTCGACGATTCTTCCTGACCACCGGAAATTTGTCCCGCGCCAGACGACGTGCATGGTATACACTGGCGCTGATAACAGCAGTCCAATTACGACCACCATCATTGTTGTAAAAATCACCAGAGTTTGAGGCAGAAGGAGGAAAAGGCGGCTAAATGTCGATGGCAACAAGTTGGTCTCGTTCACACCTTAACAAAAGAAACCAAGTTATTATATATAGTATAATACGAAGCTTATTTTTTAGGACCAGATCAAGCTGTTTATTGGTGTCAGCAATAGACAATGGTTAAAACGTTATGTTGCATTGAAACTTAGCATGTATCTTCAATATTTTAATATATGACCCTTGAAAAGCGATTCAAACGACTAAACTCCTCTGTGCAAAGATTCTAACTCTAAAAATTACAAAAAGTCTTGAAATAAAATTTATAAAATATCTCAAGACAAAATTACGCGAAAACTAACGGTCAAGTTCAATTCTATAAGATTAATTTTGAAACCAAAATATAAATACGCATTGACTACTACAATTTAAGTGTTCTGCCATCTGAAAACTTTCGTTCTTTCTAGAACCTAAACTTCACTGAAACCTGTTTAGTTAGTTATGGTGAATGGCGACATTCTGACTTCACTTTACGACAATGCCTCTTGCGTGTTTATGGAGTGTAGAACATTGAGATTTACTTTCCAACTGCGGCACGTTTTCCTGCATCTTGCGCCCCCCCCCTATTATATCTCGTTGGGCCGTCGTGGGGAAGGTGGTCACGAGTCCCAAGGCTTCCCCTGAACCCGCCACTGCTGCTCTTACTTTGACTAGTCGATACTCGCGAAATTAATTTACTATTTAATAGTATCCACGCCCAACAGAAAGGTTGCAATACTGCTTGGTCAAATCTGTTCATGTTGCTGTTCCAGTTTCGAAAGAACTTCTTGCATTTTATTGAATAATTTAAAAATTCCAGTACCACAATTCCAGTTATTCCAATTTTACGATTCCCTTTCTAGTGCCCGGCAAAAGTTTGTACAATTTTAAATTAAGTTATCTTACAATATTGCTGAAATGGGCATTTTAAAAAATTGTGTAATTCCATGGCACACAATTTTTTTTTCAATTCCTTAGGTACTGCTATTATAATAGTACGTAATTGATAATTGTCAATTTAACATTCATGTTACGAATGTACTACCTGCATCATACAGATATTTCTTCAGGAAATACAAAAAATATGGAAATCTAGTTTTACGCTTCCCAAACCTTTCTGAAAACTAAGATTTATTATCCAGGTAAAAATATTAATGATAGGTGTGAAATCGATTCCGTTTTCTACAGATTCTTGGCATAATTTTGTTGAGTTCAAGAGTGTTAGGTATTCGACAAAACAGAATACGTTTTAGATTTTGATTCTTGGAAATTACTCAAAGCTTGGGCAACTACTTTTACACGTTAGTCCCTTGTCGAAAATAATTAAACTTGTATGAAACTGTACAGACAAGTTGAACACCGCTTATTTCATACCTTTTGCATACAACGTTATTCATGTCTTCGTAACTAAAGCAGACTGATCAAGATCACTGAACCAGAAGGTAAGTACAATTATAATTACAATTACATTAAAATTAAAGTAATTATTTTCTTTGATGTGTAGCGGCGTAGGCGACTTTTCGAAGAAAGAGTAAGATTGGTTCTTACAAATAGACAAAAAATTGACTTTGGTGCTCGGATTTTGCTAAACTTATTACTTTTCCGTCTGAAATTAGTTTTTACTGTGCAAATCTTCTCTGAAAAATATCCGTTTCAATTTTTTTTTTATTCAGCACAATACGAGCCGTACACTTTACCAACTAAAGTGCCATTCTACATTTTTCGCAGAGATATTAACAGCTTGTAATTGCCGATTTGAATTGTTCATTCATTTACGTTAAGAAGGTTTTGTACGTTTTAAAACTACACATTTTCTATTTTTGGCAGTTCATTTAAGAAACTGTAACTTTGATCGAATTTAAATATTCGACATTCAATTGGAAGCCCTTTGAAGTCCTTTAAATCTCTAGATAACTCCAGGAAGTTGCTGCTGCTCGATTTCTGCTATCCTCTTCCTTCAGTTCCCGTTCGACTGCTTGCTGCACGCGCCCCAGGGTCTGAGACCGCAACATTTTATGGACTTTGCCTGGCACGACCCTTCGCGACTGCAGACGTGCACTTCTGACTCACCGACTTGACCTTGATCGTCTTGAGGGACGGCGGGCATGGGCGGCAGTGCGGGGCTCAAGGACACGACCATCGCCGTGCGCTCGGCCAGCGCCAGCGCAGAGTCCAGCTGCTGCGTTAGGAAGCGCCGGCCGCGCGGCAACGTCGCCTCCACTTGGCGCAACAGCTCCCGCAGCCCAGCCAGCACCTGCGCATGCGCACCGCGACGTGATATGATATGATCAGCAACCGTCCGTTCAGCTCGCATCGATGTTCTCCGATCGGTCTCCGAGCAGTCCATGAACGATCGTTATAGACTTCACCCAAAAGCCCGACATTGAAGGCTAGTATTATCATACCACGTTTTCTTGAGCTGTCCTTGCCCTAGATGCGACAGGATTGGGAGGTTTGTTAATTTGGATGACAGAACTATTATATCTAATCTTTAGCTCTTTTTCGACACAAAATAGTTACAATTAGACGAGAGCGAAACTTTCTGAATGTCGTCAATAACGCTTGTTGCTATCATCAGTTCAGGCAATGTCGCTAAAGGAGTGAGGGTAAGGATTCCGGAGCTCAAGAAAACTGGCGCGTATAATATCTAGTT
Organism: Gryllus bimaculatus; assembly: GCA_017312745.1. NCBI lineage: Eukaryota > Metazoa > Arthropoda > Insecta > Orthoptera > Gryllidae > Gryllus > Gryllus bimaculatus. Next base: position 6,494,349 of record BOPP01000018.1, on the reverse strand, counting down.
CCTCCAGTGTTGGATACACCCAAACACCGTCTAAACAGTAAGGAAAAAAATAAACTTCCCGTAATGTTTTCTAAACGGTTTGAAATATTGATTTTAAATTTCCATCAGCCTTCAGGATGTACATAGAGGCTCTAGTTTTAGTTATTAGCTTTTATAGCATTTTTAAAAAGAGTAACTGTTTTAATGGAAGATTTTTGTACGTTTTTGTACAAGATTAGGTTTTGAGAAAAATTCAGTAATACTACAATGTTCATATTGATGAAAAATTATAAACACTAACGAGTCTTAAAATCCGGCATTATTTCAGGTTCCTACGTTCGGGATGCGGCTTTATTTCTGAACATTTCCAGGGCTTTTATTGTTCAGTTTTTAAAACTAATCGAATTAATATGGAATCTAACATGTCGAAACCGATAGAGACTGCGGTCACAATTGACACAGATACTCTAGTGTGAAAGAGAGTAGAAATCCGAGGAAAATTCGTTTGTGCCTTGCAGAGTGAATGATGAACAAATGTGTCCCCGTGGCGAGTCGCTTCTGCCGACAGTTTACGTACAAACTTTCAGAAATATGTGACCCCTTGTCGTAAAACATTTCACCGCGTTATTTCGTTTCATTAATCGTTTACGGCATATTCACGATGACCTAGTACTGAAGAAAACTCGATGGTTACATTAACAAAATATCAAGTGTCATTACTGCACATTACTTAGGACATTTCAACTATGAGTTGAATACGCTTTTACCCGGGAATAGCGTGATTTCATAGAGAAACAGAAAATATTTATTTTCTCCCGCCTTTCGGAAATCGACGTTCGGAAGCCGTTCAAAAAACAATAAGAGGGCTCGCCCCGCGGATGTACGTATAATGGTTTGCAAAAAACAGGTGACAATGTTAACTATAGTATTTTGAAAGGCGCCACCATACAAGTACGTCTCTTAAAAACCTAATGTTTAAGTCTGCCGGATTAACGATGCTAATAATGACTACATACCGATGAATTTTTGTCGCTCCTATTTATTATTTTGGACGGAATAAGAACTACTTTGAATGATTGTAACATATGAGAGATTTGATCGAATTGATTTTCATCTTAGGTGGCGGTAGACAACGATCGCTATATCGATATCCAATAAATCGCGTATGTACCGACACCTATCAATGAGCTTAACATAGCTTTCAGTTATTTTCAATATTTGGCGTGTTTTGGGACTGTTGGGTATTATTTCATTCGTGGAATACTCCTATTAAATTCCAATCTTGCTTTGGAAATTCTCAAATCCCCTCTCTTCGCGAGTCTGAATTTATAAACAATTTCCAAAGTACTATTACTGATGACACCTTTTGTAATCTAAAGTACTGAAATAAAAACCGTAGTTTTGTATACTCTTAGCATGTCGATGCTTTCGGAACAATAGCTATTTATGAAAGAAAATAAATGTTTTTTTCCATAGCGTGAGGATTCCTTTGCAACGAGTAAAAAGTTCACTCAAAACTATTTTTATATTGTTTTTCGCGCAATGTTTCTTACATTCCAGAAAACACTAATGCAATTTTCACTGTGGTCCACTATCCACAAGTTTCAACAGACCTATTTGGCAAACCATCTCGAAAGATTGATGACTACACGAGAGAAACCAAGATCGAATTCACTTACGCAGGATATTCAAACTCACAAAACAGTATGTACATAAATTATTTACACTTTTGTTTTGCATCCCCATCAGCAGCTGTGCAGTTCTGCAGTCCTGTGCATAGGTCTGCAAACGAACTGCCACGTTTTGTGGCGCTTTGAATCTGTGCTTGGGAATTTCAACCAGTACAAGAAAAATTACATTTGGATAAAATAGATGAAAATCGTTCATTCTGACCGTTAATGTATGTTAGTTCTGTATTCATGTAGCATGAAGTGCTATAGTAACGCCTGTCCTTCAATGCCACCCGCCTCCCCTCTCCACGTAATAGTTTTCTGCGTCGCGAAGGCCACGTTCCTGGAAGGCGACAGTTGGACAAGATTTGCTGGAACAGCCCCATGTAATTACAAATTTCATGTAAAAAATATAATTTAATATTCAAATTACTAACAAACCCTTAACATACGTACATTGTATTCTTCTTTTTAGAACTTTTCCACTACTGAGAAAAATTTTGCTGCATTTGAAAATAACGGGGAAATCCCTCAAATTCTCCAATACAATCCCTGTACAGATAGTAAGTCATACGAGTGATACACAAATAAATAAATGAACCTGACGTGAAATTTCTGCCTTTTTAAAATTTTAGTAAGAAATGAATTTTTTGGAAATTTGTAAGTAACAATACGGTTATAATAGTACTCAAGGTTAAAAAAACATTTGTTGCATTAAATCACGTTCACCCATTTACTTTTGAGGCTTTAAGAACACGTATTTTCTCTCATTCGTTTCTGCTACGCCAGGTCAGTCAAACCGCAGCCGCACGAGGTACTTGCCGGCCTGGCAAGCTCGGTGATCCTATGCGTAGATCACTGTCATGGACTCAGCTCTGTTCTCATTTCTTCTTTAAATCCACTAAGGTACACGCGAAAGCTCAAGCTGCGCAAGGCAAGGTCTGGTTGCACACGAAAATTTCTCAGCCACAATTTTACTCTTCATGAGATTCCGCCTCCCCTTTAAAACAAACGGTAAGTTTCGGGTTTATGATTGTATATGAGGACTATTTACGTAACTACACTGAATCACTACTACGGACCACCCCTGTAACGTCTAAACTATTCACGATCTCTAAATGCAATTTTCGCTCAACAATGCAAAATTATAGTGGCAAGTAATTTGCCATAGAGATTGGTTGAATAGCTTTGTTATCACTCCACTAAAACAGTTTTGAACAAAAGTGTTCTATCAAACTTCAAATTTTAACGAACTTCCTGGGTAAAGAGAAACTGTACTTTATTATGAAAGTCTTAATAGTAGTTTATGCAATTAGTTTATAATGTTAAGCTTTATTGCAAGAGTACAAGTTTTGAAAACTTCTGACATTAGGAGAAAGTTTTCAGATTGTAGTAATGCAATAAATTAACGAACTAGTTGCTTGCGCCTTTTTATGCAACACCATTATACATTTATAAGAGAATCAAACTTAATTTTGCGAACCAACTTCCTTTGAAGTCTCTGGTATTTGACATCTGGGCGAGAAAGTAGTCGTCAGCTGTTCCGTTTACCTCTCCACGATTCTCTCTCTGCGATAGGCTGAATGTGAGACAATTTGTGCAGTAAAATATCCAATTATTTACGATTTGTTGCAACAAAAAAAGTTAATAATGATGGTCTAAAAGAATTTACTACACAAATTCGTAATGCGTTACAATTAACCGATTATTTCTTTGTTTTAATATTAAGTTTGTAAATTGGAATATTAGTGTTACTTTAGCTCTAATTTTGATCACTTTTGCACTATTTGAATAGGAGTGGCTCCGTAGTTCGATATTACTTAAGGACCCTGAAGATCTTAATCCGGCTGCATGCAGGGATTCTATACCTACTTTTCCCGTTTGCACACTTAACAAGAAGTGAACAATAAAAATCAGTTTTATAACTACTAGATTTGGTTGGCATTTGAGCCTTCTCTAACAAACTCCCATTTTAATATTAAGAGAATCTGAATTTAATAAAAAAAAAGTAAATTTGGTCTATTCCAACTCCGCTCAGTTCATTAATAATGACCTAAATGTAAATGTGTTATTCCAATCCAGAAAAATATCAACCTTACATCCCATATAACTCCCCCCCCTCCTGTCAAAATACCTCGTTTTATCGAAACAAATTCCGTCGGGAAATCATTTTGTCAACCCAAATTCCACCCGAGATGACCAAGATTTCAACTCCCACACACAGAGGAAGGCGTTTATATAACTGCCGCGAACGCGACTAATTAGATTATAATAATCTAGACAAATAAAATCTATTCGAAAGAACTCTACGTAAATATTTTAAAAATTTTACTTACAACTTAAAAGCAAATTAATTTATATTATAACTTGTCGAGATTCCCTATGATTAATTGTTTCTAACCAGTTGAAAATGTCAAGAGTAAATTTGTGATTGAAATGGAAGAGACTAATGTCAGCAGATCCAATTAGAGTTCCATCTGGTCCCTCAACTAATGCATTGCTGATAAAATTCTGCTCATTGGTATGGGCTGATCCTTCGCCGCGGGAGAAACTGCCACTCACGACCATCTCTATTGTATCCGACGAAGGAACTCTCAAAACTTCAGACACTTCGTAACTAGTTGTAATTGTCAAAAGCACTGGCGCAAGTCTAGAAAATACTACAACTCGCGGAAGACGTTTAAACCGGCACTTCGCGCCGCTTCGGCGGCAACTGCGCAGTTCGAGTTCTCAAGTCTTTCTTGAAAAATGCTTTCTTAAAAGTGAATCGGCAATTTTGCGATGGATAGATTCAAGGATGTTTATAGTGAACGCGAGGGTCGAAGGCCCGAGCCTCGCCAAGACGTGGATCCGGGCGAGCGAAGCGAGAAACTTGCCTTTTAAAGTAAATTGACATTACAATGCGGCGGGGACAAAGCGTATGAAGGGCAAGACATGAAAATCGCCTATTCGTAATTTCTATCTGAGTGCGTAGCGTAATTTCAGGGAGGGCTTAAGAAGACCCCCTGCCGCCACGCTCCTCTGAAGCGTACCGTGTACTCTACTTTAATCCAGACTTTATCCATATAAATTAAAGAGTTCGTGGCAAGCCAAGGAAACTTATTTATGCACAATTTTATCACTTTTTAAAGAAATGACTTATTTCGGCTATCAATAGACACGGATGCCAGAGAACTATTTTTGAAAATCCATTTGTTATTCTGACCTTGCCGTTCAGTTATAAAATAGCACGATTGATTTTTGTCTACGATAAAGAGAAGTAGTTCGGCGATACCCACATAGTATGAAGTTCAATTTTTGTAAAAAATGATTTCTCCTGTCAAACGAGAAATTTGGAAGCAATTTCTATTCCGTTCAACACGAGGCCACACGTGCACCAGATAGCGAATCAGATTTGAAAATCTGAAAAACTTCAATGAACTCTAAAAACGAACATTTTATCCACTTTTGTACCGCATGTTGTACCTGGGGCGATAAGCTACCCTAGGTCCCCATTCAACGTAATAAAGGGAGGCCTCGCCAAAAACCTGCCGGGGGATGCGCAAGGTTTGGCGAAGAGTCATGCCAGCGAATTGTTTCTCTCTTACGAGAAAAGCCTTCGAAATCTTCGGCATTGAGAAATCTTTTTATTGCAATGAAATGCATTATAAATACATATATCAAAGTAAAATAATATCGCTGATCTCGGGTTTCGGTGCACCTTAGCCTCGACTTCCTCGATTACTGTGCCTTGACGTGATCAGCTTCTCTTCCTATAGGTGCGAAGTAATGTTACCGATCACAAGAAACTAATAGTTTATTATTTTTGAGAAACATTAAAATGAGCGGAGTGCATGAAATTATTTCTATCGTTCACGACAAGAAACAGACTTTAACGATACATACAGTAGCATTGAGGCCGTGACAGCGAAGGCCGTCAAGACCGAAGTGCATCGTAAACCCAGAATTAATCAAAACTACTTTTAAAACTACAATATATTTTATAATTATGTTTTCATTTGTGTGTATCGTATTAGAGTTACCGTTACGCAATGCCCAATGGAAGGTCAAGGAAATCAGCCTCAATAAAACTGAACTCAAAACTACCACACTGCCATTAAAATAACTATATCGTAAACTAGTCTGAAAGACTTTTCCTTAACAGATTGGGGGGGAAAAGACGGTAGAGAGTCTACAAAAATTGGATGGTTATTGTTCCTTTCGCACTATCAAGCAGGCTATCTTAGCCGCCAGTTTCACTTACTAGTAGAAATAAAATCGCCTGTACATTTTCAAGAATTACAAAATTATAAAGAAAAGTTCAAACAAAATATGAAAATCTCAGTTTACAATCGTTGGGCAAAACGTATCTCCAGGATTCAACCAGGATCAACCATTCTTGCACTTCTGTAAAATTGGTGTCTTCTACAGTTACAAAATAAGGTGTTCGAATAATGTACAATTTATACGATTTTTTTTCAAAAAGAAAAATATAAAAAAACAATGATAAATAATGAATTGCTTACATGGAAGAGCATTGTCAGAGAAATCTAACACTCGACGGCCTATAAGCACTGGCGTGATGGTGTACACAACACTTCGCTCACTACACAGGCAACTGACTAATGAATTGGACAGGGGAAATCTGCGAAATATTTCCAGAGGTGGAGGGGGAAGTTACGCGCCCTTTTTCTTCATAGATCACGTGACAGGGTTTCAACTTCAAATTAGAGTTCCCTTTTAGCCTCTTGTATTTCCCGTGTGTTGAAAAATAGTGCACACATGCTTAAAAAGAAGTCGATGAATGATATTTATATTTTTTGTTACATGTTTTTATCACAAACTTCCAACGTGTTCTTCGTTACTACAAACGTACACTCATAAGATCGTTCAAAACAATACCATTGGATATTTCTCCGTATCGACAAATGAGACGTTTGCTTCGTAGCAAACGTCTTATTCCAAAACCAACTTATTCTAATATTTAGCAAATATCTCTTTTTCTTTTTTTTGCTTTTAGAGAATTATTTGTATATTTATGAAGGAATATAGTTCAAATTAAGCTTCTTTCGAACTAACATAAGGTAGAGAAAATCATATACAACCGAGTGCAAGCGCGAGAACAATTTTGTCTCTCTTGTAAAATCGTCACACATGTAATGAACTGCTTTTGGTAGCAAACGTCTCAAATTATATATTATTCCGTTTTGTCCGTGAACATATATTGAAAGTTTTTCAGACACACTTTTATTAATGGAGTGTAATATGGATATTGTTCTTTAATATTAAGCGCCACTGTACTAGGCCTAGGAAGAAACTCTATAAGAAGGGCGGATAATATAATGAAACCACTGCAGAAAAATGAATCATACTGGAAGATCACATTAAATCCTAGTGCCAGAAATTCACATAAGTTGATGTTTTCAAAATGAATGAATGAATAAATGAAGTGAATTTTAATGCAAAAATATTTTCAAAAAAGATACTATACCACTATAATCCATGAATGTATATTTCATGCAAAATTCGATAAATTTCCTTTGTCAAGAAATTTAAATCGTTTTCAGATTGCCAACATTGGTGAAAAAAGGCAAAATGTACGAAAACAGCCAGATTTTCTTTCGTTAATGTTCTCGCCTCCTAATACTCAATACACAATAAATTATGCACAGAATATTTTTAGATCTTTTGAAAGCATTCTATGTTAATGGTCATACGACATTTTGCTTCAAAAATTACCTTTGTATGGAATTCGTGGATTAGTCTGTTATTGTCGTAAATACGTTAAATATCGTTGACAGTTCTAGAGCGTCGACCTTTCTAGAGAGCTATACTATATATTTATTTATTTTACGCCAAAAAATGTTAAACACTGTGTGTCACGTGCTACGTGGAGAAGCATATTCTGTGCACGTTTTCTCAATTCTGGGTGCCCTACCCCAAACCGTGTACAAGTTGAATTCTGAATACAGAGAGAAATGAACGTTTTTGACGAGAATGTTTAACAAAATATTCGCTCCGATGTAATACAATTTATTTTAATAGGCAAATCAGCTATAGATTTTTTTATCCGTCAGCATGACCTTTGTGAAGGAATATATTTCTACTATGCTGCGAAAACATAGCGAACGATAATTTTAGTAACTATATTTTTCACTAAACTCTAAGAGACTCAGTTGCAGCTCTGTGCCAGTTCTAGTGTTCTGTACAGCTCTGTGCTAAAGTCTAGTGCTCAGATACAGAAGTTACATTTAAATATGTCCAGAAGCAAAATAAGGGGCCATCTCAGCATTTATTCCAGATCATGGAAACTGAACGAAAAACCTGATCGAGATGGAGGATCATTGACTCAGATGCTGAAGTACAATACTTGTTACAGGTTGTTTGGAATTATATAGTCAAAAAGTGCCTTGTTTCTGCCGTCATGACATTCTGTCATCCGCTGGCCTCTTCATCTTTGTATAGTTTCTCATAGTTCTTGCATATTAGTTTAAACATATTATCTTTCAGGGTGTTGCCACTGAATTTGATTAGTTGTCCTGGTAATTGATCTGGCCCAGCAGCCTTTCTGTCTTTGAGCTTCTCTACCTCTTTATCAAATTTATTCCTTAGTATTCTTGGTAGTAATTTATTTTTTAGTTTCTCTTTTGTCATCTTCTGGTATTGATATACCAGATTCATTTTCTATATATTTCCTTTCACTCTTAATTTCTACTTCACTATATAGTTGTCCTAGGTAGATTTCCAGAAACCGATCATTTTTTGGGCTTCTCAAAATAATTTTCTGTGATCTCTCAGGACGTGTGACTTTATATTCTTTTGATTTAATTAACTGATACGTCTTATCTACTCTTCCGTTTTTTCTTGCTTTCTATATTTTCACACGTTTTTCCAATCCATCTCTCTTTTGCCACTCTGCACATCTTTGTAATTGTGCTTTTTGTCATATTGTGACAGGGCCAACCTTCTGCTGAATAGACTTTTCTCTCCATCCATTTATCCAAGAATCCATTTATTTCTTTCAGAGTTCAGCTGAAGAATCTGTTCTATTATCCATGGTTCCCGTGGTAAAAATTTTGTCTTGTCAATATTTTCGTCTCCAGATGTTTTAAGGGTTTCTTTGATGCTATCCCATTGCTTAATATTACTGTATGAATCAATGTTTTCAAGGCAAATTTGTGTTGAATTTCCATTTTTTCTTACTGTCTAATTTCCTCAGTCTGATGTTGCATTCTGGACTTCTTCAGGATTAAAACATGGTCGCTATCAATATCAGGTCCGGATAACTATGGCTAAATTTTATTTTGTTTTCAAATCTTTGTCTCAATAATATGTAGTCATTCTGCACACTACTTATATCACCTGGTGCTTTGCAAGCATACCTATGTCAGAAGGGTACTTCAAATATAGTATTGGTAATCGTCAAATTATAATGTCCGGTGAATTCTAAAATGTGTCGTCCTCTTTCTTTCAGGTTTTTTAAACCGGTTTTGCTTGTAGGCTTTTTATTTGTGTGATTTTCTACTGTGGTCTCCCACTACAGATGATCTCCAACACCACATTAATAACAACAACAACAACAACAACAACAACAATAATAATAATAATAATAATAATAATAATAATAATAATAATAATAATAATAATAATAATAATAAGTGAAGAGCAAGAGTGGATGCATGGTGGATTGCTCCTCCTGAGGAAGTGTGACATACATGCCGAGAATACAAGGCACGGCAAGAAGAGGGACGGTGCTTTAAAGTATACGGCACAAGAAGTAGCAGAAGAGAAGAGAGAGTCTTCAGAGATCCTGAGCTCTCTGTCAATCACGAAGAGAAAGTGAAGGCAAGAGAAGAGAAATTAAATGATATGCGAGCACAAAGGAAAAAGAGAGCGGCACCTAGTCCACCAGAGGAGTCTAACAGAAGGGACAAGAAAGATAATAAGAATAGAGTAATCACGGTGGAGAATACTCGTGGAGGAAGCCATGAAAATCAGAGAGAGGTGATAGAACCTCTTGAGATGAAAGGAAGCCAAGAAGAGGAGCGCTGGGAAGAGCAGCAAAGAAGTAAAAGGAAAATATCCAAAAGAAAGAAGAGTATAAGTCAAGTAAGAAATTCAACCCAGCTATGAAGGTGACAGCTAGGCAAGGACATACGTAATCATCATAAAGAAGATGAAGAATGCCGTGGATCCTAATGGTTACGGTACGAACATACTGGCTGTAAGGAGGGCCCGAAAGGCGGATATGCTCCTTGTACTAGAAAAAACTGGCAATATTGACGCGTTGAACGAGGCTCTGGAGAAGGCGGTGGGGGAACAAGCGAATGTGAGTGCCCTTACGCGGAAACGCCTAGTAGAAATTAAGGATATTGACGAAGAGGTAATGAAAGCGGTGAGCAAGACAATAGACGTAACGGCAGACCAGATCTCCGACTCCTGTAGGTTACGTAGGGGATATGGAGGAATGCAAACAGCCCCAATGCTATTGGGCGAAAAAGTAGCCAAAAAGCTCATAACGGCAGGGAAAATTAAAATCGGCTGGGTGGACTGTGGAATAAGAGAAAAGCCCTAGATATTAAGATGTCATCGATGCTTAGGCTTTGGACACATCTCAACTGCTTGCAGAGATTCCGATCGAAGTAAAGCATGTAACAGGCGTGGCAAAACCGGACATGGTATCAAGGATTGTACTGGTAAACTGCAGTGTGTTATATGCAAGGAGGGAAACAAAGACGATAATCATCTGTTAGGAGGTAATACATGTACCTCCATCATCAATACAGCCAAAAAGAGAAAATATGCTCCGATTCCTACTAATTAATCAGGAGTAAACAGGCGTGGGACGCTGCTGAAAGGGAGGTTAACGTGCTGCTCGTCAGCGAGCAACCTCACTGCGACGTGTGGTATCCGGATGCTATTGGAAGAGCCGACATAAAAATGCATAATAAGCTGAGTATCACGAAACACAAGAGAACGAAATACGGGTTTGTAACGCTGGAAGTGGGAATTATAGTTAATAATATGAAATAAAATAATAATATAGTTAAATATGAGAATTTATAGTTGCTATTTTTCACCGAATGATACGCTAGAAAATTTTCAGAAAGATATCGATAAGCTAGAGGTTAGCTTGAAAACGTCTAAGAGTGGCAGGCGATTTCTATGGTAAGTCGTGCGAATGGGGAGAGACGCGCTCCGATAGAAGAGGAACTATCAAATGTGAATTCATTGCAAGAAATGATCTGATCATCCCTAATACTGGGGACGAGTACACCTTTCAACGTGCAGACGCATCATCTATTTGGGATTTGACAATAAGCTTCACCAAGCTAGCTAAAGGCATCGCTGATTGGTCATTGCTCGACGAAGAAACTCTGAGTGACCATCGGTACATAGGATTTTCGGATCCATTAATGGAGGGGCCGCGACATGTCAAAACGTGATGTAAAGGAATACCCACCTTGGAATCTCAAAAAATTGAATGAAGGCAAGGCAAAACGCTCCTTGGAAGAATCCTGGTTGCTGGTTAACATGAGTTGGACGAAAGAGGCGGAAACGCTTGAGGATATGGTCAAGGCATCGGTGGTAGTAGCTTGCGACGCATCCATGCCTAGACGTATATGTCCGAGGAGGAATCAGCAAATGTATTGGTGGGCACCGAAGTAGTTGAACTACGAAGGAACTGTATTAAGGCAAGAAGAATAGCGACAAGGGCAAGGAAAATCTGCGCCTCAGGGAACAGTATAAAGAACTGTCCAAACGGCTTAAGAGAGAAATAAAAAAAGTAAAGGCAGATGCTGGAGAGAGCTCTTTGATAACGACCCATAGGGCGTGGCATATAAAATAGTAAATAAGAAATTCAGGATGGACTAGAAAATACCTGGTTTGAAAGATCCACAATGCTTAGGGACCTCTTTCCTACTAGAGATCCCTGGACGAGGCAAAGACAGATCGACTTCACGGTTGACGCAGCATACTATTTCACGATCGACGAACTGAGGAGAGCGGCAAATAGCCTGAAAACTGGGGAGGCCTCAGGTTTCGATGGAATTCCCTGTGAAATACTAAAAATAGTGGCACAGGAGTATCCGGAATGCCTTTTGTCAATCTATGAGGATGGGAAATTCTTCACGATGTGGAAGAGACAAAAGCTGATGCTCCTCCGAAAGAACAACAAGCCGGTAGATCATACGTCATCATACAGACCACTGTGCCTCCTTGATACCATGGGCAAGCTGCTTGAGGGTTTAATACTGAGGCTTGAGGGGCTCATATGCTTTTCTTACAGGCAATATGGATTCCGGAGAGGCCGCTCGAATACGGGTGTCATCCTGGATGTAATAGATAAAGCAGGCGCAGCCAGAGGAGGAATCGGCCAGAAGAAGGGATTCTGCGCGCTCGTGGCAATTGACATTAGAAACGCTTTCAACTCCGCTAGGTGGAAGGACATTATAAAATCGTTAGTTAACAAGATGATTCCGGAATATCTCATAAGGATTATTGAAGACTACCTCCATGAAAGGACAATAATTTATGTGAACAACATCAGGATAGAAGAGAATGTGACGTGCGGTGTTCCTCAAGGATCCAGAGTTGTGCCATTTGTATGGAATGTCTTGTATGATGACATTATAAGCATTGACCTGCCAAAAAATACGCAGCTCATAGGCTATGCTGATGATACGTTAATAATAAACCACAGTGATTATATTAAACTCCTCGAATTGAGAGTGATCGAAGCGCAGTTACAGATGACAGTGCAAAAAACTGAAGTTGTCTTAATCACCGACCGGAGAGCCTTTCACTACCCAGACCTCTTGGGAGGGGAGAGAATCAACTGGAAGAGCCAGATAAGATATTTAGGAGACGAAATAGACCATAGATTCAGCTTCAGGCCACACATAAATGTGATGGCAGAAAAAGCGAAGATGACAGGAGCTAACATCGCAAGAATGCTAACGAACGTCGGTGGACCGAGAGAAGCCAAGAGAAGAATGATATCTTGCATAGTTGGCTCACAGTTCTATGCTGCTGTGAGTTCGCTGGAGAAGCAGTCTTATCAGACACAAGTAATCCCAAGGACAAAGACGAATGGCCTTTTTTTAAGACTTGGCTTGTATTCCGTATCATTTCACTCGGACTATTCTGTTTCAGTATGACTACTTGACTCTTTGGACATTCTTCAGTCTCACTTTCTAGAATATCCAGACTTTCATACATTTCCAAATTAATATGTCCATAATTAAAATGAGCGTCAGAGAACCCAATTTTCTGATCGTGCATGACGAAATCGTCCACAGTATTATCAGGAGAAGGCAGAACACATCTCTCTTCATATATGCTAATTGAAAGCCGTAAAACATTTACAGGGTTCCACATAGCAGATAGAAAAAATTTCAATGACTTCATAATTATAGTTTTCCACCTAAAAAATCTGTTTTCAAGACTACTAATAATGTTCATAGCAACATGCCTATTTATATCGATAAATCAATTTTCTCATCCGAAAATTCCGAAAGACGTACAACTTTACAGCATTTTTCCAGTTTGCACCGACCTTTCGCGTGTGATTGCACAATTGACCTGTTTCGCAGTAGACGCAGACAACAGCTCTCAAATTCGTGAGGAATGAGCTCCAGGGGAGGCAGCTCATGTTGGATGGAAGATGAGTGGTTGTGGCAAGGTTTATCACGACAATATGTATTTCTTACAAAAATGAACAACAGATAAACTAAAATTCGGAAAAAACTTGTATTAGTAGTTTAGACTATGTATAGTTAATGTTATAGTGTTATTATATGCTAGGAAGGGCAGCTGCCTCCCCGCCTGCACCTCACAGGAAACGACTTTGAAAGCTGAGTCCGCCGCTTGCGGAGAGTGTATGTGTTGAGTCACAAGCGAGCGCGCTGGTTAACACCTGCTTTGCAGGGGTGGCCATTTTTACATTGGTGAAAACATAGGTCCAATTTGCAAATTCAGGATTTTTTAAATTCACTTGCAGTGCGTATCGGCACCCAAAAGTTTGATCGTGAGATTAATACGGCATGTGCTCCCGATGAAAAGAAGGATAGAACAGGTCGACATGTCACTTCGCGGCATTCCCTTGTAAGTGGTAATGTTACTACAGGAATTGAGAAAGATTTTGTATGTGGACAGCCATTTTTCTGAAGACGTTTGTATGTTTCAAAGTCATATAGGTGTTGTGGTGTGATATCTTTGGCATTTTTTATAAAATAATTAAAGACGTTGTCATTGCCAACAATATTATTTAATGCAAAAGCAGCTTTCGATGGCTTCGAAGGACAATAGTCCTTCTCCTTTACTAAAATTACTATTAGACACCACTCTCACACCGCACCCCGCCGGTGCGGCACTGTGATAGCGCACCGCACCCAGGCCATTGCCCTCCTCCACCCCACGGCCGGGTACTTACGCCCCTCGGCTCGCCCGACCCCGCGTAGTCGTTTTGTGGCTTCCATCCAGCAGGTAAGGAACGGCTCAACTTACATTTCTATATTTTTCTTTATAAAAAATGTTACGTGTCCTATTCTATTTCATTCGCTTTTCTTTAGTATTAATGGCTTAACCCCCCCCCCCCACTTTTTTCTTTCTCCCGTTTTCTAGAATGTTAAATATATTTTTCAAAAAAATTGTAAATTTTTTGTAACCTTTATCATAATCTTGTTAATTCAAAGGAATATTCACGTTTTAATGTTTTGTTTTTGTTTTTTCTTCTTGTATCAGACAACTGATGATGATGGCTAAGCCATCGAAAGCTGCTTTTGCATTAAATAATATTGTTGGCAATGACAACGTCTTTAATTATTTTATGTTTCAAAGTCACTTCCAAATCTGAAATGTGCCGCTTTAACTTTTACAAACGTCATTTCATGATTACAATTGTTGGTGCTTTCCCCTTGCTTAATGTAAATTCTTTTTCTGAGAGATTATCTTAATATTTTAAATCGTTTGGATAATTTTTCGGTCAATCAGTGACCAATTTTCAACTAGCTTACGTATTTTACAAAGTCTCGTACAAACCATAGTACTCTCCTTACGTTGCTTTAGTGAGGGGGCTTTCTACGCAACTTCTCCACTCTACCAAAAATCCTGTCAGCTGTAATGTCCTCGAACGGGATAGGTAAACACAATCTCTTCAATGTTGTTTCTCACTGTTCCTAAATAAACAAAATGTGTGAAAAAGTAGATTGTTCGTATTATGTCCGCAACAGTCACACAACAGTTGCAATCTTGAAAATGCAGTAATGCATGGATTGCAAGAAATGCAGCAATGCAGAAGAAACTTCTGTTGCACTCCGCCTTTTTTAGTCCAGGTGTAAAAGACTGATTTGTTTGCATTAGCGCCGACCATGCAAAGAGAGTAAAAATGTATTTGTCTTTTGCACGTCATGTGACAAAACATGAACCCTGCTTTGGTTGAACGGACATGTTGTTGTCTGATTGAAATTCACCCATGAACATGTTCTTGTTTGCTTTGAAACTGCATTTCAGCAATACATTGTTTATATTTGTCGCCTTATTTGTGATCTCTTTCTTTGCTTCGTATGGCAATAACATTCACTTCTAGGCGTTATGCTAACCACAATATATTTCAATAATTTCCATTATTATGACAAAACCGATCCATGAATGAATTTTAATGTTTTAAAATTATTTTTCCTTACTTAACGTTATCTTGTTTTTAAATGATTGGCTTTCGGAAGTGATAACACAGAGCAAGAGGATTTACATTACGCGCGGCCCGCGCCCACCTTGCCTTAACCAGCGCCAAACGGAATACTAAAATACACTGTTTCTCCAAACATGGCTTCAATTCACTGGAAAGATGGAAGCGCTTCAGCCACTCTATGTAGTAAATTCTAACTCGTTGAGTGTATTCTAACTCGTTGGGTAGAAGTTTAGAGGTTTATCTGAAGTCATATCTTCAAAAAAGTGGTCAATACGAAATAACATCAGCAAAATATATGATTGCAACCATACCATGTAATTTTCTGTATCTTTTTCATGGGCATATATATACTCTTCTTTCAAACCGACCTTATTTTATAAAAATGTATAATCTGAGAAGTTAATAAATTATTTTATATTACACATATTTGAAGTAGAGAGATACAACTGAATATTTTCTGCTAGTGTGCTTAGTCAACACTTGAAGAACAATTAACACACAATACACGTTTTAATTCGTTACAGATACCAATAACAAGACAGGAATGGCAGAACTTTGCAATATAATATTTTTATATGGAATCTATTACATAAGATAGGAGTAATAGATGCCAATTACATCCGTATGAATCGTCCTCACCTTAGAGGATCACATTTCCACAACTATAATCATTTCACAGTATTATTTTATTTGCACTTTCTGAAACAAAGTTCCAATTTATATATACAAGTATTGTTATAGCTACAAATGGTCGCATGGTGAAAGTGGTGTCTCAGCCAAATGTAAACAGAAAAAGTGCCTATGAGAAAGGACAATACTAAATATTCCAGAGGGCAAAAGACTGTCCGGTACAAACATCACAACACCATGTGTTGTATTGGCTGATAATGCCTTTCCATTATCGTACTCTGTAATGAAATCGTTCCCATTGAAAAACAAAATAAGGGAGAAACAAGGTTTAACTGATGCGGAAGTATAGTGGAGAGCAGTTTCGGAATTTTGGCAACAAGATTTCGTTTTCTAAACTTCCAATCACTAATTTTGTCACCTGACAAAGTAAAATTCTTAAAATTATTACCTTGTACATTGAACAATATGTTGATCAATGAAAATAGCGATAATACAACAGGACATACTCTCTCGCGTAAATTTTAAATTTGCAATTTTCGAATATACATAATTCAACGAAAATCAGACCAGCGCATTCTTTTCAGCGTTCCTTGTTCTATCCGTGAAAGCAAAAAGGAGAAAAAACGAGCTGAGTTTAAGACAATGTTTCTTTAAATTTGCATTAAATTCAAACAGAAATTGCGCAAAAAATACTTGTTTTTCAAAAAATCCTATACGATCTTTTTACTTTCTCACCTTACTTTGTTAGATGAAGTATTGTAATCGTGCACTGGAGAAGGACAAATTTTCGACAGAAAAACTCTTATCCGGGTTCCGGTAACGAAAAAGATTAATCTTGTTCCTCTACATACTAAAAGTACATGCTCCAACACGTTGTGTAGTCCGAATCCATAATTTGGGCGTCCTTAATACCGAAAAATTAATTGATGGAAAAACATCCGTCTGTGGTCAAAGCTAGCGCCAAAACCGTTAAGCCGATTTTCTCCAAAATTGATATTCCCTGTTCAAATTTGAACGCGAGGCTCTCTGAGTCTGAAACAGATAATTGGATTTTTGGAAGTACTTTACATAAAGCCTCAAAATTTTCTCAAATACGGCTCGAAATTATTTCTTTAAATTTTCTCTTCATATGTTTAAAAGATGGATAAAAATTGGTGCTAGTCTCATCTCATTTCAAAACTACAAAGTTAGAGATTGAGATTTTTGCTTAAATAAAACATGTTTTGGAGAAGCGCTCTTTAAAAAAGGACTTGCACATTTTTTTAAACAAAATAGTCACTTTTATGTAATTTGTGCTTAAAATTAATTAAATTTATTAAAACCACATCTTCTACATACCCGCTCCGAATATTTTCTTTATTGTTTCACGTATAAAATAAGAGACCAAAATAATTTCACAGGGTTTATTTTCGTTGAACTCTCTGAATTTTCGAAAACGTACAGCGAATTCCAGACCATTTAACTCTCAGACACAGAGACCATTTAACATCGACTTTAAGAAGCGAGTCACGGACATGTCTAAAGACCAGTCGGGGGCTTAGGACTTGTCCCAATTGCTCCCGTTGCGGTAGATACCTGGAGGAGTAAACACGCAAACCGTCATGTAGGTCAGCGCCGGAACTGACGTTTTGGAGGGCACGTATGGGTGTAATATCCGTAACAGTTGTCCAGAATCCGTAACAGTTCTCCAGGAAACATGATAATCAATAAATCGTGACATTTTCATACCCATTAATAATTTTGTTAATTATAATTTGATCTGTAGTCTTCTATAATTTAAGAATAGTCTGTGTTGGTACATTTACTTGAATATCAAATATAAACTGAAAGAATGAATTAAATTATGAAATTGCTAATATTTTATCTGATACTGAAATATTTTTAGCTGACTTAATTAAGTAGATAACTAAATTTCTATTATGCGATTTTCGTTCACTCTTTATCGTTTACTAAAACGTCGATGTTCCAAAACTTCTAATAATTATAGAAGTATTATCCTCCTGTGCAGTGTGGAATCAGAAGGTTGGATTGTATTTAACATAGAAAATTCTCGTATTCCAGAATGTACTAAAAGTATGATGTTTCATTTGTGCCCAATCACAACAATGATAAGGAGAAATTTTGCATTTTGAACTGTCACTTTCTTTAATTTTCAGGCACCCAAGCAGAATAACAATTCGAAGTCCGCGCGTCAATTCAGAGTGCGAAAGGGAACCATCTAGCGTGGAAGCGAAGCACTGCAACGCTCTTTCATGTAGTTCATGCTGATGACGGCAGAGTGCTCTTCATACTCTGATATCTTCTGTCTGTATATAACGAGACAACAAACACGTAAAAAGAGGAACTGATTTTTCTCAAAAACATTATATTAATTACAGTCCGAGAACGACTAACTTCTCAACACAAGGTAAAAATATATTGTGCAAACATTAAAACTGTGGTTAAAAGTAAATTTCAGAGCACAACAAAATACGTGGGATAAAATCTAATATATTTTAATTTTTTAATTGTCCGTCAGTGATTCAGACGATTTGCACCAAAATTCCTCAGTCAATCTGGCCGGACATAATTAATATTTTTTTAAAATTGTGATTACTTTACTTTAAGCCTCAACATTAAACTCAAAATTTCCTCAAAAGTTGCACCAAATTTGTGAATTACTTTTTTATCGGGTAGAGCAAAATATACTTATAAATATGGCGTAGGCTTTTTCTGTGTTTATTTTAGAAAATTACATCAGTTAAAAATTGCAAAACTACAATATCGAGATTTTTTTCTGAAAGAACTCTGATTAAAAAAATTAAATCTTAAATAGCAAAAAGCGTACTGAAATGCCCCCTCCCCAAAAAAAAGGGTTCTTCGCTCATACCTACGCTGCAGGTTGATAGGCACTAAAAACAATATAAAATAGGCAAGCAAAATAGGCAATTAAAATTGTAAAATAGATATTGGAAATTATAAAATAGTCATTTAAAAATGCACTACAATTTTTTCTCATTCTTATTTGAGAACTTCTGGGGAATATGCCAGAAGTAAACATAATCAGAAACCTTTTGTATAATTGTTGGGCAATTTGGAGAAGAAGAGTAGTGCTCACATTCGCTTCGTAAAACTCTCAACTCATTAAATGCACGGAAATGCATACAAATAAGTTGACTATCACCAATTATTTTGCATGGCTTTCGTAGTATGCATCTCTCCAATGTGGTGGCAGTAAAACTCGACATCAGTAGGCATTATTAGTGAAATTGGCATTTAAAAGCACTATAAAATTTGAGAATACCCCTAATGTCTCAAAACGAAGAAGGAACCTCAAAGACTGTGTTTTCCACTGAAGAGGAAAAATGGCGAACAACGGGCTTACTAATACCATGCCGGGAGAAGCGAGGGAACATGGCAAAGTATTGGTTCGAACTGGTTCCGCTCTCATCCTTTTTTCATTATTGCCTCCTTTGGACTACTAATTATTCTCGAAAAGGGAAAATTTCATGGCTGGTCAAAAATTTGGGAGCAATGAAGACGTCATACAGAGTGTAAATAAGTGTTTTAAGAATTTCGAAGAAGCCCGCTAATGGGAATGGACAACGAATTCCAAGAGAAGTAGGAAATCATGAGTTAGGGAACAATTATGTGAATAATTAAATAACTTGTTTTGAAGAAATCTTATTTCTTATACCAGGGGCGGATCCAGAGACGAATTTTGGGAGGGGAAATTCAAAATGTTTTCGATGAATGTGTCATATTACATATTTTGAAAAATGTCGGAGGCTACACTCAGCTCATGCTGCGTTACGATTTTATTCGTGTTAATGATAATCCGAAAATATAAAGTTTCGTGACAAGTTCCAATTAATAGGTACTGAAAACATTTAGGGGGAGGGGATTTCCCTCCCCGTGGATCCGACCCTGCTAATTCCAAGCCAAGTTGCTCCTCAAACCACCGCTGGATGTCCAAATGAGTTATTTATTGATATGATTGCGTAGGATTCCGCGGCTGGAATTTGTAAGATCCGAGACGATCCGTGTCTCTGTCGTGGTGGCTCACTGTCGGCCAACAAATTGTGGCCTTCCTCATAGCGTACTGCTACGCGTATAATGTGTTATTCATTGTCTTTCACTCGAATAACAAGTTTCAAGGGTTGGTAGGGACAGCTCCCTTCAATGAACATAATGTACGAAAATACTATTACAAGAATTCTTAATGAAATAAATATTCTTCCAGGAGGGAAACAAATGCTGTAGTTAATTGTTATGGTAATACATGTAATAAATATATGAATATTTATTTTTATTCTTCTTATAATGTTCCTTATTCATTTTGTTGTTTTGCTAATATAGAGATATCAACTACACGTTAAATACGTATTTTTTTAAAAACAGTAACGGTGTTTTCTGTGTTGGGAATAAAACTCACGAGAAAATATCATCAGAATCAGGTGCATTTTCGCTATCAATCCACGTTTCACTCGGTTCAGTGCCAGGGAAAATGTCGCAAAGGCTTTAGAAAACTTGGTTTGTGGTGTAGATTGATGGATTATTTCGTGTTTTTAAGTGCATCAATTGCTATGGTAATTCCTAGCTTAAGTGTAGGGCGCGTTTTTATCAAGGGGAGGTAACTGAGTTCTTCCTCCGTTGGATGGTGCGATCCGATGCCGACCTACACATCAGCTTGCGGGCATATTTTCTCCAAATATGTCCCACCAGCGGAACACCTCTGTAGTCGGGACAAGCTCTTAGCTCCCAACTGGCCTCTCGACATGTGTGGTTGTGTAGTGCATGTAAATGTAGGTGTGTGTAAGACCCGCGCGTTCCGTGGCTCTTTGGTAGGGAGCTGCTCCGGCATTCGCCTGGTCAGATCAGCCGGCCGCTAGAACTCTCCCCCAGACGGCACGCAGCAGCGGCTGAATTCGACCTAGCTATGTAGCTACGAGTAACGCCGAAACTCCTGCCTCCGTCGGGACTCGAATCCTAGGACCTCCCGGTCAGAAGCACTGTAGTGACATCAGTTGATGTCTTGAGCTACCTCAATCAGTTTGTGGTGCAGAAAATCAACTAACGTTTACAGAAGAAAGAAGAAGTATTACTGCTTTTAAAGTAATTCAAGGACCGGAATGTCTGGAACAGACATAAATACTCTGGAAATGGTTCCAGTCATGGTAGCTTAACAAAAGACATCTCTCTCATCATTGGCAATCGTCACTCGCCTATTTATATTTGGTGATGAAATTGTCTCATTCTCGTCTCAATAAAAAAAAACTTCTCCAATTTCCTCCAGTATTACTGAAATGCTTAGGGCAGGATGTTAAAATTAATGATAACTCTGATGCCTTGAGTGATAAAATGTGTGAGAATTCATGTTCATCTTAGCAATTTTGAATGATCTACAACCGATATAACTACATGAGCGTGAGTAATACAATCGATTGTATGAAATTAAAACTGAAAATTGAAAATTAAAATTGAAAATAATGTTTGTTAATTTTTAATAAGAAACTGAGAGTAAATTAATTCTTCATAAATATCGTCTGATTTGATGTATATTATTATTTCAAACATAAACGCACTGAATGATCAACGAAATTTTCCGATTTTCGACATGACACGGATTTTTCTGAAAACCAGGGTCCGAGAACGAAATTTAATGGCGATTACTCTGGTGATATCAATTTTTCCATTTGAAGCTTATTTTTCCAGAAAATCGCAAATCTTACGTCATAAAAGTCAATTTCTTTCAAATTGCAGGGTAGAAAATCACAATTTCAAACTGGTTTTTATTTAACCAGAAACTTCATTGAAAACTCAGATAAAAGAGTAGAGTATATACAAACTCCTATGCTAATTTCATCGTTGTAGCTTTAATATTTTAGAAGATAGAGTCTTTTGAATTTGACAATTATTTTCAAAGCGTTGTAAATTCGAAAATACAACTCTTTCAAGTCAATATCCCTAGAGGGCACATTTCTCATCCGTATATGACAATTGTTGACATTTTCTGAAACTACATGAATTTTGAAACACGTTAGTGCTTTTAGAATTGATATATGTTGCATAGTGTGTGAGATATGGGCATTTCATTTTTGTGTTAAAAAATGTAACGATTCGTCGATCGCACCGGCATGATGCTTCAATGTGTGTATGTCTGTGTTTGTGCATGCCCAAGCGAGCGGGCACGTACGCAAGTCTCACAGTGTTTTCATACAAGTGTGACCGGGAGAGGTGGCTCAGTGCATCATCTGATTGTCAGTGCAGTGCCTCTGACCGGAAGGACCTAAACTCGAGTCCCGACAGTGGCAAGATTTTCGCCACTATTTTGTCGAAGCTGGATCGAATTTAGTCGCCGTCTGGAAGAGAATGCTAGAGACCGGCTGCTCGGCAGTTTTTCGTTAATTCTCCGATCAACGTCAGGTGAATGCCACAGCAGTAGGCCACAAATGGGCCACGGACTGTGCGCGATTTTTCCTTTCACTTCCTTGTTCTATCTTCACACTTACAATAACATGTACTTTAATTCACTACACTACCGCACATACTGGGAGACCGGTCGATAGCTTAGAGCTTGTCACGGCTGGGGTGGTGCCCCACTGGTGGGAGATACCTGGTTGAAGGAAACCCCTCTTGCCCATGGTCTCGCCATCCAGATCATTACTTCCCGAGGAAAAAATGTTCTACACTTACGGGACTAATGATCTCCGTAGTTTACGCGCCCGGAATCACTAACAACCAACCAACCATACAAGTGCGGGGCCAGAAATTAGTGATATTTCACTGATTGAGTCATTTATAAAATATCCATTCTTTCAATCCAACTGTGGACCGAGAACACCATTAATTAGACCGACAACTTCTAAGACCATTTTGTTGAGTCGCGGAAGTAAAACATTTAATTGACAAGTGACCATAAAAAGCACCGGAATACTTTTCCCCCCACAACTAGCTCTAGGGCATCAAATTACTGATATGAAACAACAAATTCTATCAGAATTTAATTGAAGTTCCTGCCAGGAACAAAGAAATTATTCATGTCCCGTGAAGCCGCTTGAGTTTATCTTAATTGGTCGTAAATTCTGTTTAGTACTTTAACGCATTAGTAAACTGGAGCAGATTGCAGGGTCCTGCCTCGTGTGGTGGGACTCGTGAATATTCAGCTCCGTAGCGATTTTGGCCCGGGCCCAAAGGTTTCGCGCATGCAGTGGGGGAGAACCGTGCGGGAGCGTGGTGACTTTGGGGCGGCGTGAGCTGGGGAAGGGGAGGGGAGACTCAGCCAAGCTTTCGTGTTACTGCTTCACAAGTGGCGTCTATACCCGATACATTTCCGGGAACAACCTTTGCAACGCCAACTGGTTAGGCACGAAGGACCTTTCCGACCTAGACTTCATTCATTTGCGCCATTCATGACTGCGCGAGTGGAGTAGCTGGAGTTCAAATATACGACACCGAAACGGAGCCTTGTTTTAAGTTGACTTTTGATAATTTATTACTCCATGTTTTGGGATTAACGTTAATGACAGACTTCATTAATGAAAATATACTCGCAGTCATCTATATTAGTTGAACCATTGGTGTACGACATACCACCACGATGATAAATATAAATCTGCCAACAATCATGACTAGTGCATTAGATCATAACGCACTATTGATTGTCTAATATTTTTTTATATTAATAAATGATATGAGTGATTACAGAAAAACACTTTAATATTTTAATTTATATCTTAAGAAGTTTTTAACTATTTCTTGTATGGACAAGGGCTGATTTTACGTAAGATTTTAGAAATCATTGAATGTGGCGAATAATCAAATTCATTTGCTTGACTAGAAGAGTTGATACACATTGAAGACACGACGCAATCCTTATAAATACTCTGTGAAGACGTTAGCTTCCAGAACTAGGAAAGCATTATTATATTGTTGTGTTATTAATCATGGTAAAACAAAGTTGTAATAACAGTAAAAGTGCTACAACTATTTACGATTTTTGTCTAATAGAACTAGATCTTTTGATGAAATCCTTTACATATCTGAGAGCAAAACCTTTTTTATTTACTTAACATAAAAAAAAAACAAAAAAAACTAAGAACTTTGTGCGACGTAGTCAGGGGAGAAGCAGAGGCGGATCCACCAGATCATTTTGGAGATGGCCATCATAGATTTTTGTTAAATAATAACTAATAAACTTCTACTTAGCTTAGTATGTATCTTCGTTTACCCTTCTCGTTTGAAGTACTAATGCGTACCACGTAATGTAAATTTACTTTAAAAAAGTATAAAATAAAAATAAGTAAAAAAAAGAATCGTAAAAAATGAGTAAGTGCAAAGCATATAAATGTAGTCTGAGTGTAAGTAGTGTATTGGGAATATTCAGAACAAGTTCAAATCTCCTTTTCGTTTCTTCAGTAATCAATTTATTTATTTTTTTCCTCTTCCACAAATTGTAAATTTTACAGTAAATGTAGTCATTGCTCAAACCTTTTGGAACAAGCGTAGTATGATTGAGTTTCTATTTTTTATCTTAAAATGCCATTAAATGTTGCAGTAAAAACATTAAAAATGCTTTTAACAGGAAGTAAACCATTTTCCATAAATTTCAATTTTCAATTTCTTTCGAATGGTTGTATAAAATTTTTGAAAGAGAGTGTACATAAATTATGTACACAGTAGAGTTGGCTATCTTGGTAAGGCTGTTGGTTTGGTTGTTGGTTTTCTGTGTGCATAATGTTGGAAGAAGTCACATCTCTGGCGATGTGGCCAATTAAAACTAAATGGACTACGTATACTGATATTATATGAAATGAAAGATTATTTGTGGTACTTACATGTGTAACAAATTTAAAAGAGTATTAATAATCAAATGGTGACTTTTAAATTAACTCCTTTTCACAAAGAAGGAGATGTGATATTTTTGAAATAACTGATTCAATTGAAGTGGTAGTAGTTCAATAAAAGTGGAAGTAGACAACAAGGACTGGAAAACTTTGATGTATATTAGTAAAAACATATTTCATTGGTGTAAAAAATAATTGTAATTGACAATGCACTTTTCAAACATTTTTGTAAGATTTCTTTAGGTGCTCTGCAAACTATCGATCACCCCATTGTGCATTATTCCATTAGGGACAAGCAATTCCTCCTACCAAAAAGTATTGTAACCAACAGATAAATATTATAGCTTTATTTAGAACACATCTTGTTGGTTTATTAGCTACTTAGAAATCTGCAGCACAACAATCTGTGCAGTTGTAACTAAGTTGATATTGTCTTTACCAACATTTTAATCTCAACCTGATGAGTAGCTTTTAGTTACGTAATCATAATCACATCTCATTAATTAATGAAGCAGATGACTAAGGCATCATGTTGCTCTTGGGATTAACATTCAACTTATTGATAAGATAATACCCATCATTTCTTTTTATGCCAACTACTCTTCACTAGTACATCAATATTTATGAACAGGAGTTCCATTCAGACCTAATATGAGTGTGAAGTGTGTAGCAAATGACACAGTTTCATCAGCAAAACTTCAGGATATCACGGAGTATGTGCCTTTCCCAGTTCTTTATTAGCTGATGATACTACTTGTGAACACAATAACACACATGATACTACTTGTGATCTCAATAATCCTCATTTCAATGAATTCAATTTCTGCCCATCCAGTTGCTATTATTGTTGTTATTGAGTTTGCATCCACATGCAGGTATATAGTGTTTTCGTCACTTTTTATTTTCCCTTAAAAAGCTTTAATGTAATTTAATTTTTTGAAAATTGTTTTATAGATGATGTTGCACCCCATACTAGTACAACTGATACTTCTATGTCATCTTGTAAATCACAAGAAAGCACTTCTAAAAGAAGTTCACAGCGAATGTTAATGGCTCCTGAAGATCTTCTTTTAGATACAGCAATTCTACAAGATTTGTTGACAGAAATATTGCAACATGAAAATGCATGGGCCTTTGTTAAGCCAATTAGAAAGTCACAGGTGGGTTTCATGTAAAAGGTTATTTAATGGTACAATTACAGTTTGTTCCTTGACAGATACATTCCTAATATTTCGTCATTGGTACAAAGAATCAACTTTATTACAACTTAACCAGTGTGAAGTTAGACATTTCCATTTATTTCTATATATAAATCTCCACCTTGGGTGTTAATTCCAGCATTGTAATTATCAGAGCTTGGATTTATATGGTATAACATTTTCCTAAATATACAAAAGTTATTCAAAATATGGAGGAAAATATGGACTATTTTAATTTAAAAATATAAAGACATAGTTAAATGTTTAAGTTGTATAAATTGATTGGCCAAATAATTTAGATTCAATATTTGCCATGGAACAAGATTTAATCATTTCTTGAAATCATAAAATAGAATGTTTTTGTGTGGATAAAAGCAAGTAGCTTAGTCCATTTGTGCAAAAAAATTGACATTTAATGAAGTAATGATTTTGTAATTGCCTTATTTTCAATGATAAAATATGAAACTGGTCCTTCGGACCCTGTGTTACATTGTACTACACTTCTAAAACCAATTTACCACTCAAAAAATTGAATCAGAAGTTCATAATATATCAAATAATTTTTGAAAGCATATGGAACAGATGACAAAAATAATATGCAACAATATGTGAATTTTCCTTAAATGAAAATATGTACCTGGAAATAAGGATAACTATACCTGGAAATAAGGATAATAAAATATTTCCAATAATTGCAAATGCTGTATTTGTAAATATGACAAAAGTTTGAATTTTAACTAGCAAACAAAAAAAATTATATACATATCTAACCCTTGATAATGATACTGAATTCTGACAAAAAATACTTATTTTTGAGGGGTAATAAAATTACTGTGTTCTTTCTCATTTTTATTTTTTTGCAGGTACCTGATTATCATACAAAAATTAAAATGCCAATGGATCTGAGTACAATAAGGTACAAATTAGATATGGCAAAATATAAAGCCAATGCAGATTTTATGAAGGATGTATTATTGGTTTTTGAAAATAGCTTTATGTACTATCATGAAAATACTATTGAATTCCAGTAAGTAATTTATCAACATGCGTTTTATTTTGTGGGACAGATTTATTTTATTTTTTGTTATTTTTTACAGCTGTGGGAGGAACCTGCTGTTATTTTTTGAACAAAGATGTCGTGAACTTGGCCTCGATTGGAAGAAGTAGAAAACAAAAAGAATTGGAACAACAGTAGAAAAAGTTTCAAAAGAATGCGTTTTCTTTTCATTTCTTTTTTTAGATCATTGAAAGTGTTAGAAAATGTGAGGACAAGAATTAACTTTTTTAATTTTTCTAATTTTACTCTTGAATATGTGTTTTTAAAAAAGTTAAAGTACTTGAAGCAGATAAACATTTTGTAAAAAGTTTGTTTTTTTGTTGTTTCCTTTTTTTATTTTCTTGTGATGGTAATTATTATTGAAGATTAAACTCACTTTACAGTTTTTCATGCTAAATCTTCACAATTTCTTAAATTTTAGCTTTAACATTCCTTTATTAAATGTACCATTTAAATTTTCTTTCTTATAAATTTAGAAGTTCAGAAAGCCCCCAGGGTACATACTGATATTTTATGTAACATCATACATGTTATTTCAGTAAGGAGAACATCAGCTGTGAGAACCAAATATTTTTTTAATCCATTATGTAGAATCTTATTATAACCATAATCTTATCAACTTTTCTCTTTCATTTTTAATGAATTCTGAATTCTGAACCTTCTGAATTCTTTTACCATCATAACCAATATTAAATTGTTGTAATCATGTCTAAAATAAAGTTTATATTTGTGCAATTACAGTTTATTTATGCCCATTCCGTGGCCAGATCACTTAGGCAGTAATGCCGTAGTGATATCGAACTGAAGGATCGCGGGTTCGAATCCCGCCTCGGGCATGGTTGTATTGTGTTCGTTCTTTCACCCCTTATCATCACCATCGTGTTATCCTCACAGTTACCATACTGTTACAAGCAATAGTGGTGGCTAATGACCTAAAAGTTGATGCGACCTTAAATAACAACAAAAAAAAGTATCTATATAAAAACGTGATGCCAGAAGAACTTTTTTGTTTGTATTGTCATTCAAAAAAATGAACAATTACATATACAAATACAATACTACAATACCTACAGTTAAAATGTTGAGAATAATTGTACCTTTAGCTAATTGTGAAGGTTACATTTCTGAACATTTATTCTTCATCTTGTACAACCAATCGACCGAAGTCCCTTCAAAAATATTATCAATGGTCATAAACTGGGGTTTCATCTTATGCAGGGCTTATTTTGGACATAAACGAACTACTCTCTTCGTTTTGAAGTTTGAAACACCAAACAGTGGATTGTATTTCTTGTACGTTTGCTGGATTTTACTTGCAAATGCTTCTATACTTATTATGGGCCCCGCGTATTTTGGGCCCCGCAAAACTTTAAATGAAGCAAGAAATAATTTGTTACCTGGATATTAAATTACAAATTTCAAAAACATTTTGTCGTCCTAATATTAAAATACTTAATTCCAAATTAACCATATTTGATTGATGGGAATAAACAAATCGCTTTCAGAAGGGGCCTTTAAGTGTGTTCGGTGAGAACAAAAAAATAAAAATAACTTTTGGGGACCCTTGTATCCGGGTACCCTATGTAATTACACCTCCCCAGTCGACTGTTAGGAGTACATTGTGTACTTTAGAGAGACTGGGATACCAGGTAAACTTTTTTCTTATACTGACTGTTACATATTAGAACAAACACTGAGGTTAGACTTTCTTTCTATATGAAAAATGAGTTAGTCAATAATATTTAGATACATCGAATTTAGACAACGCAATGGAAGTATAGTACAACTTTTAGAATTACTTCAAGATGTATTTTTAGGTACTGTACATGAAATTCAGACAATGCTATATAAGTATAGAATTTTTAGTATTATTATTTCAAAATGTAAAGATTGGATGACAACCTATGTTTAACAATGGTTCATAATAATCCTTTGTCCATTAAGCTGCACTCCAGGGATTTTTCTTTATTACCTACGAAACCATATGTAATGACAGGGTACCTGGGCAAAGGTAGTGACACAGAAATGATTTTAATAATATATGCAGGAATTAAGTTGCCATGTTCATTTTTCCAGCACCGTTTTGAGGTTGAAGTAAGCGGTACTTTTTTAAGGTAAAGGGAAGGGGGGGCAGCGAACCTGGAATCCTTGGAAACTTGAGTTTGAAGAAGTTTGAAAATGAATTTAATTTGAAAACAGGGATTTTTTCGTTATTTTCATATATATCGCTGACATTAAAATTTCATATGCTTTAGAACTACGAAAATCTGGTTCCCTCTTGACTCTTGGATCACTCGTCTTTAAGCGCTGCTGTGTGCGTTGGTACATGGGGTGTAGGTGGTCGGGTGACGGGTGAGATATTCGCGGAACAAGGATCTCACCTGGGAGCTCGGTCGATGAGTTTGTCAGTGCATAGCCCGCTACCCGCTAGTACGGGTAATATTAGCCGATCTATATGGCAGCTAGCGAACGGACGAAGTTTCACATGGTGTCCACTTGAGCGCTGGTAGCCGACCATTCGCGAGACATTCGGGCCGCTTTAATACATAGGGAAATGCCCGCAATTCGGACAATTTTGGTTACTTACAGGGATATGAGACATTCAAAACTCATGTTGATGGTAATACTAAACAATACTAAAATTATATATCTCTGTACAGTTAGGTTGAAAGAAATTGTGAAGTGAATACTTCAAATTAACCCTCGCATAGCGTGCGTGAAATCTACCTGGTTAGTGAGTCAGCAGTTAATCTTTTTTCGTAAAAAATACAGTATTTATTCTTAATTACTTCTTATATTTACCTATTTTCAGATGCTTGTAGAGAACTATAATGGACATGTCTTTAAAATTTTTAAAGACAATGGATTCAAAAACGGAAGATATTACCTTATCACTTTGTATTCTACTATTGTTATATTTTCAAACTGTATTGATTCCTTAAAATACATTACACGCGCAAAAAGAACAAATTGATAATAGAAGTGTTTGTTGTTGAAGAAAAAATGCACAAAAACTGGAAGAAACTCGTTCAAAAACGGATGACAGAAGCTGATGTAAATATATACTGATTTTCAGACTGACTGAAATTTCAGCAGACGCGTGGGTGCAATATTTTTCTCGGACGTTCACAGTAGAGACCATTGAAACA
>BOPP01000018.1:6444994-6459661 GCA_017312745.1 Gryllus bimaculatus | reverse complement strand
TGATATGTATTCCAACATATATTTAGTATAGAGAGAAACCTTAGCTGGATTTGTGAAGGTGCATACTTCCTTTGGATTTGTGGATTAGCTTAGTGTGGATTAGCCTTAGCTGGATTTGTGAAGGTGCAATCAGCCTTTATTTTTCAATAAAAATATTTACAGTATTTATTAGGCACAACATTCACTTAGTTAAACTTTGGCATTTTATTAACAAATGTTACATTTGTGCAATTCTGTTGGCATGCCATTTGATACAAATATTAATTTCTTTCATTTACTAAGGACTTTTAAATGTCTATCTGACATCCTCTTTGCAAAAAATGGTTAAATTTGTTTGTTTGACGTTTTCCGCGGCTCCTACAATTTGTGAAGATGTAGACTGCGATACCACTGAAGAGAAGTATTCCCACGATGAACCATGAAGACCCCGAGGAATCTTCTGTTCTTGTATCTTGATGTCAGAATTGGAAATTGACACCCTCTTATCTGAATACAAATTACCCAAATAAATTGAAAAAAATATATGTAATTTAAAATGTTTTGTAAGACGAAGTGCGAACCTACTTATTTCTTGTGCCTTCATACTCTTTATGTAATCACACATGTAGTAAGCATTAGATAATTGAAAATCTAGTTGGTTTTTTCTAATAACATTTCTCCAGTAATACCTTAACGTATTTTTTATTGTGTGTGATACTGGCAGAGGAATGCAACGCATTTCTGTCGGCAATCGTATATTTATTGATTCGTTCGGTTGCATTCTGGTTTTCCCTAATACACGCGCACAGTCGATGCATGCAATTACATAACATAAACTTCGCGATAATTGCCGCCAAGCCGCCTCTGGAGCTTAGTAGGTTAGGCAATCGAAAGCAAACAGATTACGCGTTTGCCTTGCTAATGGGCTTGGTGTGCTTTAGACGGTTGTCCTAGCGCAGCGTAGCCGTGGACAAGTAAACCGCCAAAGGTATAAAGTGCGATTTAATTGCAAGACACAATTTTTCATATTAGTTTAGTCCTAGGTTCCCAAAAGGAGAAACGCGTTCCTATATAAGTTCCATTGTCCTAGTGCAGCGTAGCCGTTGACCAGTACACCGCCAAAAATATACTGTGCGCTTTAAAGCGGACCGGCCTCGCGAAGTGGCCACAATGTGAAACTTTGTCCGTCCTAGCTGCCATAAGGATGGTGAAAGGAGCGTAGCGAAATTTGCGTGGTCAGACGGAAGAGCGGGCCTGATGGCCCGAGTCTCGCCACGTAAAATAAGGCAAATTCAATTCAATTCAATTCAATAAGGATCGGCGAAGTGTCGCGGCTATAAGACAGTAGAGGGCTATATGCACTGACAAACTCATCGACCGAGCTCCCAGGTAAGACCCTTGTTTCGCGAATATCTCACCCGTCACCCGGCTACCTACTCCCAACGCACGCAGAAGCGCTTGAAGACGTGTGACCAGAGAGTCAAGACGGAGTAAAGTCTTCGCAGTCCTAAAGCCTATGAAATTTGAACGTTGTCAATCAATCTGAAAATAAAGAAAAAAATCCAGTTTTCAAATTAAATTTATTTTTGCAGGTTTCTTCAAACTCACGTTTCCAAGGACTACAGGTTCGCTGTCTCCTCTTGCCTATTAAAGTTACCGCTTACTTGAACTTCCTTAAAATGTCGCTGGAGAAATGAACACCACAACTTAATTCCTGACATATATTGATGAAGTCATTTCTGTCTGTCTACATTGGTTCAGATACCCTATCTGCATATTGTTTCGTAGGTAATAAAGAAAACTCTGTGGAGTGCAGCTCAATGGACAAATTCCAGCAACATTCTGAGCCATTGTTAAACATAAGTTGTCTTCCAATCTTTCCAGGGTGCGTTATCATTCAAACCTAAGAATTTTCGATAATAGCAAATTATTCTAAAATTTCTGAAAAAATGCAATAAAAGGTAAATTTGAATTTCCCAGACGCTGAAGAGACTTTTTCACGAGATGGCTGAAGAGATAGTTGAATACAATTTGTAATATTATAATACGAATATTATGCACCCGTTACAGATGAAACGAGAAATTATATAGTAAGGGAAAGGAAGGTAAGGGTATGGACGTAGTGGATTTTTAATTATGAAAATGATGGTTGAAAAGTCAGACACTTGAAAATTTGCTGAAACATAGTTTATAAACTTAGAAAGAAGGGTACATCAAATGAAAATCGTAACTGCATAAAAAAATTAATTAAAAAATGGAAAAATAAGAAGTACGAGCTCCTACACTACGTGGCGGGTAAGAGTACACAGAACAGGAAATTTAGCAATAGTCACATACACAAGCACCAGTGCGTTCGTAACTGAAACATTCCTCATGCCACCACTCCTAACATATTTCACACCGGATCCCATTTTCATTGCATTTATTCTTCGCAGTGTAGGTATGTTATATCGTCATGGTTTGCCAAAGTTGCTGTGGGAACCGGCTTTTCATTATTTACAAACAGTTTTGTTTTTTCTTTCAAGAATTGTCCGTTTCCTTCATTAATTTTGTCCCTGTTTATTTTTCTGAAGAGCTCAATTGACTTTTCTTTCCTATAATTCACACCTTTCCTTTCCTTTCTTCTCTAACACTTTTTTTAATTGATACAAAGTTGTGATTTCAGATATTTTTAGACATTTTATTTGTAGCTCCTTGCCTTTCGTGACCAGGAAGTGGAAGTGGAAGGGGAGAAGAGGAAAGCGAGTCTTCATTTTCACGTTGAACTGCACCTGCACAATAGTTATCCAAAGGTTTAAAAGGTACTAGTGAAGAATAGCAATTCTCACTAATAACGTCAGGATTGTATGGCTCAATACCTGAAACTCGGAAATCTTTTTCTGCGATTGAAGCCCTGTATTCAAATGACTTCTTCAAATTGCAGAGCGGATACAAGTACGCACATCGGGTTTGTACGTTCTCCTTGGCAGCGATGTATTATTTCTATTAATGCTAATACATTGTAGCACAATTCACTGCACGTAAAGTCTAACGCGGCTTAAAGAATTGTAACGTGAAGATTTACTCATATATATTGAGGAAGCTGAAAAAATACAAGCAAATGTTTTAAAGCAATTTAAAAAATATAAATTATAAATCTTGTTGTACACACAAATTCATATTTCATTGTATGGTAATAGAAAGTAAAATTTCCAATTCCAAGAGAAATAATTTGCCACTGATGTGGCAAACACACTTTTCTACAAAACTTTGTAGAAATATCATAGAGCACTCATAAAAGTGCAACAAAAAGTGCAATATACTCGGATGTGAAAAATAGTAATTCTAAGAAATTTACTCTACTTTCATTCTAGCTTCCCGACGTTTTCTTAATTTTGGATAATTTTGGATCTAGTTAAACGAGTTTCTAACATCAGACTTTTGGTATCTTCATCGGCTAGCCTACGTCGGAACGTCAGTGTCGGAAACCATTCCTGATCCTTCGTGTTTGCAAGCCCTTGCTCTCTACCGCTGCCCAGTCGACGAAAGCCGATAATTGCATTTGCGGCCAATTAATCATACCGGATGAACTGCGAACACGGAACGCTTCACGTATCCATTACGTTTAATGACTATGTCGTCAATTTCGAATATTTATCTACACTGTGTTCCACTTTAGAGTAGTGAATTACTGTTATTTCTTTCCGCTATTTACTTCTGACAGATTCATTTCAAATCAAACATTCCCGATTTCTAACGATTGATCTTCATATTTGGCGAGGCCATGAAATAGATAATAACACAAATCTTTACGAAATAACAACGTGAAATACGGTTTGGGAAAATTTTGTTCAAGTAGCACAGAGATTAATTTGAAAGGGTTTCACAATTTCGGATATTGTGTTACTTAAATGTACTTTATTCAGTTTATCAAGGGGAAAATTTAGAACTTTGAATCTATGTTGTTTTTTATTCATAAAATGTAAAATATCTACTCTCAATTATCACAACTGTGAAGTAGTATAGCAAAAAATATTATAAAAAAAACAATTCTCAATCTGATCTTTTATAAATATATTGTATGAATTCCAGCAATATAAAAGAACCTTTTCTGTTGCAAGAAATTGTTCATAATCGGGCATTTTATGGCACATGACGTAATGATGACGTATTAGATGTTATGTCATGTTAATGTATGTTATGTCATGTATTAAATGTTATGTTAGAGATTAATGATTGCGTCATCACACATTCAGCCAATCGTAGCGAGATAATTGGGGGGAGGTAGAGCTAAACGGAACAGCCGAACACCGTTTACTCGCACGATGTCAAATATCCGAGTCGCCACAGGGAATTTGTTTCGCAAAATTGAGTTTGATTCTCTTATAAATGTATAATTCTGTTATACAAAAAAATATAGTATGCAACTCGTTTACAATGTTGCTTTATTATATTTGTACAAATTTGAAAACTCGCTCCTAAAGTAGTTCGTTTTCAAAACATGTACTCATGCAATAAAGCTTAACATTATAAACTAATTGAAAAAAACTACTATTATATAACTTTTAAAAATGCGATAAAAAGGTAAACACGTGTTTATCCAAACTATAATGCAGCGTACGTAACGTCAAACAGTTCAACGTTTCCAAAAATAATGTTATTCTAACTCTGTCAGTCAACGAAAGTTAGACCCATTTTACTTACGAAATGTCTTGCATCGCCTCAACTTTTAATAATATGGCAACTATTGTAGTAAACTAAAATACCATGACATTGTCACTTGTAGTAACTCTTTCATCGGCACTTTTAACAACACCATTAACACTTTCAACTTTCATTACTTTTTTGCATTTTCCGGTCCTTCTATTTTTATATTGTTTTCTTTTCTTGTTACAGATAAATTGAAAAGATTGTGTTGTGTTCCAAGAAGTGAAAAAGAAGAAACACAAATATTATTTCAAAAAACCCTAAACAAACAACGGATATAACCAAATAAGGAGATGAAAAATGTCCCCTTTCCAAATCGATAATCGCGATACATATATGAAAGAAACTAAAAAATGCCGTACATCCTCCCCAAGAAAAGCCTTCTAGAGCAATCTGTTGCAGAGATACAATGGGAAAAGCGTTTTTTACGTTTTATTTTTTCTCAGCTTCTTTTGCATTCAGGCAGGAAAAAATGCAGAGACGGGGAAACACACATTTGGCGCCACATTCAAATAAATAAAATACATTTTTGAAATTGATTTTCGACGTGATGACATGGGATTACTGACTCAGTTTTTTCCTAGAATGTGTACTACAACATTATATAACATATTTTTTTCAGATTTTTAAACAATGTGGACGATAGTGAAAAAACATTAAAACCAATTTTGTCAGTTTAAAAATTTGAAATTCACGCCAAAATGTGATTCGAAATTTTTTTCATCAATGTTTAAACAATTTATATTTAAAAAGTCTCACTTACCAGCATGATTTTCACCTTTTTTCTGACAATTTTTTTTTATGTGGAAAGTATTTATACAGTAAAATCGTTATCTCCCTTAATATCTCTTAACGTCTCACTCCCGATATCCTAATTGAGTTTGGTACATAATCGATGGAACATTTATTGATTTCGTTTAAGCCGTTGATAATATTGTTAGAAGAAAACATTGGAACAATATGGAAAATTATGGCCCTAGCCAACTCATAGAAACAATTAAAAGCATGTATAATAATTCAAAAATAATTACTAAAATAGATTGCTAAAAGACGGAAGAAATTTTAATTAACAAAGGTGTTCGACAAGGAAGTTCAATGTCGCCGACACTTTTCAACATATATGCAAATGACATATTTCTGAGACGGAAACAAAATATTAGCACATAAATATGATTGACTAGGAAAAATATTTTAAACCTTATACTTTACGCAGATGCTGCTGTCATAATTCAAGAAACTGAAAATGATCTACAATATGCCCGACACCACTTAAATCAGCTATGCAGATCTTACAACCTAACCATCTCAAAAGACAAAAAAAAAAAAAAAAACATTAGCGTTTGGGAGAAAAGAGTTTATCCGTTCAAAAATTATTCTAGACAATTTAAACCTAGAACAAGTTCTAAATTTTAATTACCTAGGATGTGAAACAGTCGAACCTCATGTGAAATTTGTTAAGACAAAACGAGTTAGCACGCTTCACAGGGGCTAGTCGAACTCTTGTGAAGCGTCCTAAACCTTACCCCCTATCCTTATTCCTTCCCAATTCTGGCCGATAGGCAGATAACGCAGGGGCGCACGCTAGCGCGAAGACGCTACCTATCGGCGATTCCCTGACTTGACTACCCAGCGGCCCCTAGAGGGTGCTGCGTGTATAATAAAGGAGGATTAACGGAGGATTACTCCACGTGCACTCAACGCTCTTAGGAGCTAGGAGACGCGTTACGTGAATTGACGCAACACAATTTTTAAAAAAGGGCGAAGGATGTGTAAACGAGTGAAGGTGAGGAACTGCCCCCCCCCCGTTACCCTAATACAAGTAATTCAGTAGAGTGTAAGTCTCTTGAATTTACAGTAATACTTTCTCCTCGACAAACACAAATAATTCGGCACTCATTGAGATAATTAAAACAATCATATTTGAATTTTTATTGAAACACATATCATTGGAGTTGAAAATGCGCGTCAATACTTTTGAACAGTTGATAGATAGAAAATATGAGCTACAATATGCATCAATAAAGTTGTTTCATAGTTTAACATGTGCAAATGGGTGGTAATACCCTCTCTAATAGGATTTTTACAGTTATATATCGATCTTTATTGATAATGTAACAATAGTTCAGGTTTCACTGACCACGACGCCGGCAAGAAGAAAAGTGATACAAGGAGGCATTTGTTTTTCGAAGATCGATTGATTGGTGATTCTGGGCGCGTCAAATTCTAAGTACATTACTCCCGTAACAGTAGTGTATGTTGTATCACGTGGATTGACGGTGATATACTTCCGCGTGATGGCGAGATCCAGCTCCGACATACACGTCGGCTTGGGGGGGTTTCCTGAGCCAGGTATCTCTCACTAGTGGGGCTCAGCCGGGACAAACTCTAAGCTCCAGATTGAGGACGATTATATAAACCTGGATTTCGTTTTCATTTGCAAAATAGCTTCTATTACATGGGAGCAAACATTTCTGATAATTAGATTTTGTCAACAAGGCTCATCCTTCACGTTTATTCTAAATTCAAGTAATGTTAGTAAAGGAGTGAGAGTAGGTATGTTGAGGCTCAAGAAAACGTGGGCGCATAATACTGACACTTGCTGGACATGATTTCTACGACGTGTGTTGTAATTGTGAATATCAGTATTCCATGAAAATATATTCCCACCAGTAAGTCAGTTTTGACAGATATTACAGATTCGTAAATAAATAGGCAAGGCAATGGTAATATTACAAGCTCAATAAGAGAGCCTTGCAGGGAATACGCGGATGGAATTTTTTCATTATTCGAATGATTTTCTTTTACAATCTCAAAGATTTGGGTCCTACATGATGAGCTTCCCTAGAATATTATGCCATATCGCAGGCAGGAATGCACGTTTACAAAATACACTCAACGAGCTGCATGAAGGCTGACAGAAATTGAATGAATTCTGAGTGCGTAACATAATAAACTTAATTTGGTGTTTAATTCTGTTGTATGTACATTCTATTTGAGTATTGATGAATTGAGAGACTTAGAAATTGGCCGGTAATACTGTATTTCATTATTGTTCCCTTTTTTAAAAAGTGACTTAATTTTTTGCTGTTTTGAAAATATCACGAATTATTCCTGTGCATAAAAATGCATTGAAAATGTAACTTAACGGGCGTATAAAGGCAGGTACACACGTTTTCAATAAACCAGATGAATATTTATTTTTTAATTTACTGACTATTCTCAGGATTTCGTTAGATGTTTAGGAGATAAACATCGTGTCGAATATTTTGGGAAGGAAATGATAATTATTTTTATGGATTTAGTCCCTTCGTGAGTTCACGTTTGTTTTTATACGATTTTTTAATTACTTACGTGATCCAAGTACTATTTTTTTGTGAAATGTTTTATTTTCTCTTTTTGAGAGGAAAGCATGCGTTAAAGTGAAACGAAAGCTTTGAGAAAAATATATTAAATTTTTTATTTGTGTCAATAGCGTTTTTTATTTGTGTCAATAGCGTAAACTGTGTCCCATGATTCCTTCAGCAAGTAATCCGTAAATAATTTTATGATAACGTTTGTGAATGTTCTGCACACGCGTGTATTATTTATTGTGCCAGTGTTCATGTTATTAGTAATTGAAAGAATTTTTGCATTATGGTCATTATAACCTAGATTATTAGCTTTTATTTCATACGAGAATCGCAAGACCAATTTTCATGTTCTGCTCATTATCTTTCTAATGAAGAAGGAAATGACAGATTTCTGATGAAATACAAAAAGCTTTAAATTTTAAGTTGAAAAATCTATTTATTTTGTAAAAAAAATTGAAAATGTATTGATATTGAAAAAAAAAAGGAAATAATTTTTCAAAAACCTGAGACCGGAGATGAAGCTCAAAAACCGAAGTCTCCGGTCTAAAACCGGAGAGGTGGCAACCCTAGCAAATTCACTCTATGACGTTAGGAACATACCTACAACAATGAGTGCTTGTGCTACTAACAACAATGAGTGCTTGTGCTTTTAACAACAATGAGTGCCTTATACAACAGCTATAAAGCTCAAATTGACTCTACGTTTTAGTTAGAAAACGTTTGTATGGGTAAAAGAAAAAGGCTGTTTTTAGGTTTTTTCGGCAATTATTCGAATTTTTCTCGACGTAAAAACCATCCTTGAACTTCAACGAACATTTTAAAATAATAATTGCCCAAATTGGTCCAGGCGTTGTTGAGTTATGCGCTTACCAACACATTTTGCGATTCATTTTTATATTATAGATTTAGATGTAGTATGGTTAATTATAACAACGCTTTTTGTGATTTAAATTAAATATTGTGATAAAAATAAAAAAAAAGTTTTGTGATTTGTACTCATTGTAGGTACAACTTCACTGTAACATCTAAATTAAAAGAATGCAGTAAATTGAGAAACTACTTTGTTTCGTGGGATTCGCTCAGAAAATCGATATTGAAATCTCTACATATAGCAATGAATTTAAAAGATAGATTACTAATTTTGTTCAGAGTATCTTTAGATTTTCTACGAAAATGATATTATCTACAGCTCGCTTCGTTGGAACTCGGCTGATGCAAAGCAACATAGTTTTGAGCATAGTAAGATGTACGACTGTTACATGAAAAACTTTTTCAACTGCATATAAATTGAATTCTGACAAGAAGATATAATCAATATCATTTCTTACGTAAATACACGAACCTCCGTTAGCAGGGCCCTTATTTGATTCCCTCGCTCTACAATACGATCCTGCAAGGTTAAGACTAGGAATTTAGAGTGTGTTTAGATAATTATGATTATCATAATGATCATTATCATTATGATCATAATTATCATTATGATCATTAGTTGCGGTCCACTCCCGCGATATGGAAATATGCTAAAGAAGTGAACAGATTATGCAGAAACCTTACATCTTTTCCATGTGGTAAGTTCGTAACTTTCATGAGATGACTTAAGTGTCTTCGCTTTGAACATCAAAAGGCCGTACGCAAAGAGGAGAGTCTCTGCCCAAAGTGTGCTGAAACACGAAAGAGGGTGCGTGGTAAATGCACCAAAGAAATGCATAAGCTGTGCAAGGGCTAAGAGGAAGAACACAAACCATGCCGCGTTGCATGAGACAGGTCCGGAACTACTAAAAACATATCATTCGTTCCTTTATGAGAACCATCCCAATCCTTACAGGAATGGGTGCAGATGCCAAATCAATAGGATGGCATAGTGGCACAGAAGACATGCGGGCAGGACATGACGACTGCGGGCAGGACATGTTTTAAATGTTCTAAACAAGGTTCCTAGTACTAGACCTGTAGCCGGGTACTTAGGGTTGGCACAAATTATAAGGAAATCATACCCAATATTGATATTACTGAGATAAATGACTCTGCGGCTCCCTTCTTTAAGAATGGGACTGTTAAAGATAGGTGGCTCTCATTGATCACAGAGACATCAGTTATACTTTCAATACGGCACAATATGTTGGTGTATGACAGCCAGACACAGAATTCAGAATTAGAAAAGCTGACTGGAGCACTTTTCAGCTGTCACTACGGAACGCAATGGACGGGGCCCAGCCTCTTAATGGGGGCGCGGAATTAGTGCGGAATGTCCGCTTTAGTGAAAAGTATAACTGGTTTAAGTAATTATCTCTGAATGAGAAATAAATATTACAGTGTCATAAATGAGGCACAGGTTTAGTGTCCTTTTGCAAATATTAAAACATTTGTAGTATACTAACTGCATGGTACGTTTAACAGGGAAATGAATTAGTAACATCTGGGAGAAAAGAAGATGCAATGTTGTGTAACTTCATTATGAAGTAACTGAACAACCAAAACGTACGCAGTACATGCTTTAAACAATTTGCTTTGTTCGGATATTTAATGAAACACTACAATTTCACATATAAGATATTTGAACAAGGGTTAAATCATGGTGATAATGAACAACTACATGCCATGGCGCTCTTCACCTATTTCCTTTAGGTTTTTCACTTTGGTGATCCATACCCCAAAAATCGTCTGTCGACCCCTGCGATGCCGCCTTTCTCGTCCTTCTCTCGTGTAGACGGACGGGCCTTTCGCAGTTTCACAGTTCAATGCGCCGGAGTAGCCTTTGCCTTCCTCAGAGCAGAGGATTTTTGGAACTCCATCCTGCCGTAGTTAGCCGCTTTGTTCCCTTCGTAAAGGGCGGGAACCTGCGTTGCTCCTTTCAGCCACGCCACGCTCCTGCAACACGCGGCTGTGCCACGCTCCCAGCATCTCTTGCGCGTCTCTCCTGCACGATATTCCCGCGTTACGTTTCCAAACCATCCTCCCACGGAACGCACCAATGCCACACTTCTAAACCATGATGTTAGGGCATGCTTTCACGCCACGAACGTATTTAGTTCTAAAGCCATTCAGGTTACGCCACAATTCCATGTTCCTATGCCACGCTCCCAGCGGCAGGTTCCGCGCATCCCTTCTGCACGGCATTCCCACGCTACGGATCTAAACTACGCTCCCGCGTCACGCACCCGTGCCACACTTCTTAATCACGCTGTTATGAAACGCTTTTACCTCACGAACCCGCGTCTTGCTCTCATACCATTCATGCTACGCCACAATTCTACGTTCCTGCGACACGCGCTTGTGACACGTCATCGTGCCGTGCATCTGACACTCTCCGGTGGCTTGTCGTCGCGCTTCGTTTCTGCGTTAAAAGTTTTCCTGTCACGCGCGATGCTCACGTCCCTGGCCCATGCTTCTATGCAATATCAAGGCATATGTTGTCATCTGTAATATTGTTATAAATGTTAAAAGTTTCTTAAAACCTTTTTAAAACAGGCAATTATCACTATTTTTCAGTTATTTACTAGTTAATTTAGAAGCTCCTCGTTTGGCTTACGGACAGTGTGCTCATTTTCCGTAGTGCGATTCCAGATTCGATTCCCGGTCAGGGCAATAATAAAGCTGTAGCTTTTCATTACAATTGTCTCGGTTTTCATAGCATCGTGTCGAAAGAAAACCTCAGGCAGGCAAAGTTTGCTAGTTACGATGAAGAGAATACTCCGTGCTCGCCATTTGTCTCCTTTACCCAAGACTTTACCCTTTACTCCTTTACCCGTGCATTTTTTCCTCTCCACGTTTTCATGCTATGCCTCTTCTCGAGGCTCCCACCCAAACAATTCATTCACTCCAAACAAGTGGCCAATCTAGGGGTAACATGCAGGCAATATCACCGTCCCCCCTCCCGCTAACAGATTTTGTAATTTCATTCAATTTATTCCAACAATTAACCACAGATTGAATACATCAGTGTATTCCCAATACGAATCTAAATCTTTTTTAAAAATTCCAAGCTATCAGTTTAATTGTTTTAGTATTTAAAAATAGTTAACGGAGTCCGAACAAAAATTGCCCTCCTCTGAAATGCTTTCTGGGTCCATCCCTGCATCACAATACTACGTCAAGCACCAACCCTTCATGTCTTACTCCCCATCATACTGGTCTGAACGTCTCTGGCAGGTAAATATTGGGGGTGACATAAAAGAAACACAACAGAAACACGAATTCTAATATCCCCGTAGAAATGTAGTTTAAGCCACAATAAGTTTAATTGATTTCCTGGATCATTGGACTAGATTAAAAAAGGTCAAGTTATGTCCCAGCTGCATATAAATTCAATAACATACTCTGACAATAAACTTAAAATGTATTTAACATGAAAAACGTTACAAATGGTATATTGACATTTACAATATTCATTTATCTGTACCTACGAGTGTATCACGTTCTAAAAATGTTGTAATGCTGATTGGACTGCGTCTATCACTGACAGTTACAAGCGTGGTTGCTAACCCGTCTTGGTTAAAAAAGTCCAGGGTTTGTGAGAGGCAGGTGATGGCAATATTCAATCTTTTCTGTGTAGTGCTGTTTCTGTGTCGTGTATTTTCAATCTTCGAAGGAAGCTAAAGCTCCTTTCGTATTTGCAACACCATCACACGAGTGACCTGAATCCGGCTACATTATCCCACTCGTACATTGTTTAAGCTAGTAGTAGAACAATACATTGGGATACAACTTTTGGGAGTACTTGAAAATACTGGGAGGAACGTGTCCCTCTCTCCAGCGACTCCCACGCATTCTCCGCGCTGCTTAATTCCCGACGCTTCCACCGCTCTCCGCTCGCGCGCAAGCGCCGATGGCGCAGAAACTGATGATGAAACAGAAACAGAAACTGATGAAAGGGTGACTGATGGGTGCTTCGTCTGGTTCATATATAATCTGCCTCGTATATTACTTACGCTAATAGTCCCAAGTAGGGACGGATTTTAATGAAATGTCATGGATTTTCTGTTCACTTTAAAACAATGCCCTTAAGTACGGACATTAATTTTATGTTAAGATACATCGCAATGAAACATTTTTTTAATTTTTTTTATTTTTGCATCTTTCGAGAATTTTGACTAACAAGTAATTTTTTTACGTGTTTTGTGTCCTTTTTCTTTCTTTATAGGGCATTTTTAAAACATTTTAAGAACATTTTATTGATTATCAAAAATCAAAATCTACCTTCTGTTCACAAGTGATATGAGAATTAAACTTCTGGAAGAACATAAAAATATTTGAAGGTACATGTCAAGGTACAAGGTATCCCTCTCCAACGACTCCCGTTCCTACTTGCATGCTCCATTTCCTCGCTCTCCGCTTCTCCGCCCTACGTTCGCGCGCACGCGTGACGACGGAGGAAGCGTTGGTGACCGATGTGTATACAGTCTGGCTCGTATATCGTTTATGATAATAGTAAAAAAAGGGCACGAGAATAAAACTTCTGGCTTCTGGCCGTCCGTGCAAATATTGGGAGGGA
Source organism: Gryllus bimaculatus (assembly GCA_017312745.1). NCBI lineage: Eukaryota > Metazoa > Arthropoda > Insecta > Orthoptera > Gryllidae > Gryllus > Gryllus bimaculatus. The sequence continues at coordinate 6,446,155 of BOPP01000018.1, read as the reverse complement.
CGAGTCAACGTCCCCGTCTCCAGCGACTCCCGTACATACGCATGCTCTACCTTCACACCCCACCCTCCCGCGCACTCGCCGAGGGTGATGAAGCGTTGGTGACCGATAGGTAAACAGTCTGGCTCGTACGTCGTTTACGCCCATAGTAAAAAATAAGACATGCGAATAAAAGTTTTGGAAGGACTTGAAAATATTGGGAGATTGTGTCAGCCTGTCACTCACCAGCAAATCCCGTGGATACTCGCAAGCTCTTCTTTCATACCTGAAGCTTTCTCCGCCCTACGCTCGAGCGCACACGACGAGGGCAGTGGAAGCGTTAGTGGCTGATGCGAATACAGGCTGGCTCGTACATCGTTTTTAATAACAGTAAAAAAGACATTAGAATAAAAGTTCAGGAATTACGAGGAAATATCGGGAGGGACGTTCCACTCTGTCTCCAGCGAATCCGGTGCATACACGCACGCTCGACTTTCACACCCACCCTCGCGCGCACGCGCTGAGGACGAAGAAGCATTGGTGACCGATAGGTAAACAGTCTGGCTCGTACGTCGTTCATGATAATAGTAAAAAAAGACATGAAAATAAAACTTCTGGAAGTACGTGAAAATATTGGGACGGGCGAGTCAATATCCCCGTCTCCCGTGCATAATCCCACGCTCTACGTTCAAGCCCCTACGCTCGCACGCGCCGAGGGGGAGGAAGCGTTGGTGACCGTTGGGTGTACACTTTGGCTCGTATATCGTTTACGATAATAGTCAAAAAGACATTAGAATGAAACTTCAGGAAGTACGTGAAAATACCGAATGGGACGTGTCACCCAGTCGTCCTCTCCAGCGAATCCCGTGCGTACACGCACGCTCCACTGCGACGCGCCACACTTTCTCCGCCCCACGCTCGCGCCGAGGATGGAAGAATCCTGGGTGACAGATAGGTACCGCGTCTGGGTCGTATAGAGTCAGGTTCGTACATCGTTTACACTAATATTAAAAAAGGTATTAAAATAAAACTTCTGAAATTACTTGAACATATTGGAATGGACGTGTCATCCGGACTCCCTCCCTCTCCAGCGACTCCCGTGCTTCCTCACAAGCTCTACTTTCATGCTCCGACGCTCGCGCGCATGCGCTGAGAGCGGCCAGCGGCGGCGGCGGCGGCGCCGGT
>BOPP01000018.1:6423988-6444843 GCA_017312745.1 Gryllus bimaculatus | reverse complement strand
GACCGCTGCTCCGGTTGCGATGGTTGTGTCGATGTCCCGATGCGGTGGCGCGCGGCGCGGAGTCGCGGTAACGACGTCAGAGAGGGCGCCCCCGGGGAAGCGGGAGCGCGGCCAGGGAAGCTCACGCGGCGCCGGAATAAATGCAGAGCGTGCCTCAGTGCGTTCATCGAGCATCGACTGGGACTTGGGAGGGCTTCGCGGTGGAATTGGTCGGCGTACGTCCTGCGCACGTTCTGGGGCGAACGCTCTTCTGAATTATTAATACGCGGATTCGTGACCACGATATTTGCACCGGTATACTAAGTAGATGAGGGACATGTCCACGTGAAGATGGCGTTATCAGTGGGCGTGCTCAATTATTGTCATAATTTATCAGAAGTCTCGCATACTCACTCACAGTATTGATTTACATATATTGTTCCCATGGTTGCATAATTATTAAGATCTTGATGAAGAGATTTTCTTTGAAAAAGACTCAACAAAATCAGTTCGCGTACGCATGAGTACAAAGGAGCAGATATTGCCGGTTTCTGGAATGTTGGTGAAAAATAAAAAGGACCCAGGTTCTTAGTCGCGGTAACCTGATGGTGAGGACTTCGGAGACGGAAAAACACAGGAAGTAACTTATCAATATATTTATAATATTTATATTACGATGCATTTATTAAAGTCAACAAACAGTAAAACAATAGGTGGCACGTAAGAGGAATAAAACTATACTTCAGTGTTCAAAATCAATCTTAAAACTCTTTGAGCATTGCTATGAGTTCTATGGACATCTGACGAAACTAACGATTGAGAATCGAGATCTACACCCAGGAGTGTTCCCTTTTTTGTTCGCGTAACGGTTCACCCATTCCAAAAGACTGCAATATTGGGATTTCATCCGCAGGTTAAAGCGAAGGACGAACCATGGGATTACCCGGCATTTTGTCCTTTGTACGTCTGACTGAATAAAATGTATATGTTTGCGTTTTGGGATGCTTTTATACCGAAACGTAATAAATGTTTCAATCAGTGGGAGCGGGCTTCGCCGCGCTTCTGTAACTGAGGAACCAAGGGATGCCACAAACCGCAGCATGACTGTAAGTAAGTGACATGGGAGATCATTTTTTTGGTATCGTAACATTCTCTCAGAATCACTCGCCCCTATTATATTACCAGGCGTCGAGTACCGCTGCTCTCGGGTGTGGAGCGATTGTGTGTATGTAATGTGTTCGTAATAATTGTGCCGCACATATAAAAAAGCGGACACTAATTGAAAATCAAAATCAAATGGTGTATGAGACCAATGAACTAGTTATCGGAAACATATTTTTTATAAAAATTCACAAACCTTTGTTAACTAAATAACTACGACATCGTCGACGGTAAAAAGTACTTATTTGTCTTAGATGTAGGTCCTATTCTGTGACTTATGAGAACGAAAACATGCCACTGCATAGTATTCACACCTCACTTACACATCAATCAAATACTGCCCCGCAGAAAATCATTATTTGTGGTGCTCTAAAAGCATAGATTTTGCCACATTATTTGAAACAGTTACGTAATATTATAAAACGCCACATTCTCCACATTCAAAAAACATTTGCTGGGACTCCTTTCAATTTCATGTTCAACCCCGACGGGGCCAGGATGGTGCAGAATGGTTCAATTTTTATAGATTACGACCTAACAAACAGAACTCGTATATGGGGGGCTCGCAAACCAGGTTTTAGGGCATCGTTCTGTACGGTCGACTACTGATGAAACTGATGCATCACGTGTGTTGCTAGTTACATGTCAACATCAACCCAGTGCGTACAAATTATCAATTTTTTAAAATTCTTACGGAGAGAATGATTAGTTTCAGTATCTTTCTTTATCCACAAACTAGTAGTGGTAAAACATCACATACTCTTTCGAATTATTTAAATTTTTTGTAGTTTTCGAAAATTTATATTTTTGTTAAAATGTCGGAATTTCCGAAAACTTCAGATGTTCCGTCGGAAAATGTACAGAAAAATGTGAAGCGGTTTGAGAATATATTTCTTTAAAACATTGCACTAATTTCAAGTAAAAATTACGCGAAAGCTTGATTTTTCAAACAAAAAAAATTAACACGAGCTCTTTTAAAGTTGTTGTTTGTTTTTTTTTTTGGAAAAATTTTATTTATGAGAAAGATCTCTAAATTAATTTTATGAAATTCCCGAAAATACATACCAAGTTTCGCCGAAAATGAAACCATCACCACTTTATTACCCTTCTTTGACATACGAGGTGAAAATTCCGTTTGGTGTAGTATGTGGGTAATAGAGGGAACTTTATGATGAAGTGGTATTACATACAGAAGCCGAAGCCATAAGATAGCTCAGTTGGGTAATTTCAATGGGACTTGATATGCGGAATCCCTCGTACAATGTTCAAACGCACAAATATGATTAGAACAAAATAACATTTATTCAGATCAAATGCACCAACTTCTGTACGAGAGACAGACGTACACTTCAAGTAAACGATGAAGCTTGAAGTGCTGGCACAAGGTAGACTGGTAGAATTTGCCCCCATAGAGGAGGTGGGGATTTTACCGGTAGTCTTCATTACATTCACGTAAGTACGCACGCAAAAAGTTCTGCCCACGCACAAGACACAATTTTGTTCAGCGAACACTGGAGATAGCAAGAGACACAAATTTCTGTTCATGCTTCCATACGCAGACGCACTATTATGCAAATCACAATATTATTACAATTTGTGTACTTGGCGATTTCCGCACTGTTAAAATACTCTTTAAAACGATATGTAAAGAAGTGGTGATGCCAAAACTGCCTTGTAGGGACGTTGCGATTCTACCGATTCTATTCTGGAATCGATTCTTTTCTTTTCCTGTGGAAGCATAGAGTAGATGTATATTATTATTATTATTATTATTATTATTATTATTATTATTATTATTATTATTATTATTATATACAATTTAAAATGACATGCGCAGTAGCGTTAATGCCAAAACTGCCCAAAATGTGACTTGTTTCTGCACAAAGGCGATGAAACTTGACGTGGCACGTGAAACTCGCCCGTATGCATCCGATTCCAATTTAACTGAACTTTGCTGTGCCGCAAATACATCAGGTAAGTTAAGATGACGACTAATGGCCCAATCGAACGAACGGGTTCGAAAGATCTCAGAACATTCGATCTGGGAGCCACGATTGATTCACTGAAATTCAGCGCGCCCGTTTGCGGCGGCTGCCGGCGGATTTCTGAGAATCGCCCGCGCGAAGCACCCGTACTGGGAAGCGGGGGTCAAGCTGTGACCTATCATCCTGTTGCTGAAAGGCGAGCACAGAAGAGCGTGAATTCAGCTCGGATGCGATAGCACAGAGCTAATGACTGACACCCAACACTTACCATGCTTATCCAGCGTTCGGAGTCACACGAAATTTCGCCAGATAGTAGACCACCACGCAAAACCTACATATCCAAATTTCGAAGAACTATGGAATATTAGAAATAGGGTTTTGGAGACGTTTTGCATCAGGACCTTACGTGAACTCCACGCCTTCCGCGTGCGAACCGTTGCATCTTGCATAAACAGCGGTAGGAACAGTGCGCGTCTGACAACCAGAGTCAGATTTCATACCGCATGCGTACTTTCACGACAAACGGCAAAGGCCATGTCCGCTGGTCTCTTCAGTTTGAAGTGTACAGCGACCGCGTTCGTAATAATCCTACCGTAAGCCAATGCTACTTACAGAAAACTAAAAAAGAACATTCATACGGAAACTTACAGTGTTCACAAAAAAAAAAAAACAACTAATCAAGTATTTCATAGGGTTACTATCTCCAAATTAAAAAAAGATTTCTAATAATTATTTTAATGCAAATTCAAATTTCCCGCTTGGAATGTTGAATTTTTCTCAATGGGTGAATTTGCATCCATATAACAGCCCATATTTGTACGTCTGGTAACCATTTCTCGTTCACTTTCTTACAGCTCATGGTAGAAGTAGCATTTCCACCATTTTGCTAAGTTTTTTTCATTTGGTTACCCAAATAAAAAATCATGGCGGAGAGAGCTGCTCCGTCATGTTTAGAACTATTTTTTTTTCACTTTTCTGTAGTTTCATTGCGGAGTTAGCAACTCCGCCATGTATTTTATGTTATTTAAGTTATTGGTTCACTCTGGTGATAGTCGTGGTGCTGTGAACATCGCTTCTATGTTTTGTGTGTGTTGCATTTTAACAATGCGTTTTATTTCGTAAGTTTACTTATTCTGTAGCTGAAAATGGGCCTTTGGTAACATGGTTCATAATAGTTTGAAAGTTATGCTTATTCATATTTCCTGCAGTTCCATCAGATTTATTAACTATTGTATAAATTTCAATAATGTAAAAACTTACTTTTTTAATTACTATTCAAATATTAATGTGACGTCGTAAATTAATTTTAAATTGTAAAGAAAATGTAAAGCCAGTGGTGCTAATCGCGAATCAGATTGGTTTTACGTGTTTGCATTTTTAAAGAACGTTTTATTATTTTAGCTTGCAGTGATTTTTCTAACTGCAATGTAATTTTAGTTCAGGACTATAATCGAATCATATTTAACGTAAATGGTGGAAGGGTACCGAATTCTGATTTGTAATGGTTACGGTATTTAAAATAATTTGATTTCTCGGTATTTGGTACCACTTATTTAAAGATTATAACTCAAATCACGGTGTAATTGGTTTCAACAATGTTTATTCTCAGATGTTCTGTGCATCAAACGAATGCATGTCTATTTGCTATTCTTAATGTATATCAAATAAGATTGAACTGGTAACTGTAATTTATTGTACAAGCAACTTGCAATCGCTCAAATCCTATTTATTTATTGTTCATTCATGTAATACGTGTTTCAGAATTGAGATAAATATGTTTTCATTCATGGTTTTTGATTGGTAAGTCATAATTGTATAATTTCATGCAATTCATAGCTTCTCATCAGATTCATAAATGATTTAATAATTAATTAAATTGTGATCTTCATTTAAATATCTATTAATTATTGACTCTCAAATGCTATTTGAAAATTATTAACAATTTGATCTGTAGTGATGATGTGTGTTTTTGTAATAGCGTATTTAATTGTGTCCTTTTCATCATCCTTACTTGTCAAATCTTGAAAATGAGCTATTAGTTGTAAAGAGTCTGTAGCTAACAACGTACTGTCCACAAATAAACTAATTTTATTTTGTTTCGTATGGTTTGCGTGCTTGGTTTGTTCTTTTTCACTGATATAACCTATTCAGGGTACCATATCTTTGCAATAATTGTATTTGAATTATTCACGCACGTGTTCGACCTTCTCGCCTCTTCGAACCAGTAAATAAAGGCAATTCTTAATTTTTTAAACATTTTTTTCTCTAAAACGTCCAGAATTTTTTAATAATTAACGGGAGGTTAAAAAATTGAGCTAGTCCCATTATCGGGGAACTGTATTTTCGAAAATCGCAAAAAGTTAACATAATTCCAAAACTGAAAATTGAGGTTTTTGCCTTAGATGAAGTCTGTTTCAAACAATCAGCTCTTTAAAACGGTCACAAAAAGTTTTTCTAAAAATACGAATAGTTTTCGCGTAATTTGGGACTGAATTTAATGTAATTTATAATAAAACATTTTCCCGAAAACAGCTTCAATTTTTTTTCGTCAAGTTTTTTTCTCACGCAGAGATGAAAGGCGCTTAAAAGAATGGCACGCGTCTTCAACTCTCTGAATTTTCGAAAATTGTTAATTTAGAAATAAATGGGAAAAGTATGTATTGTTATAGAAAAAATACTTGTGGAACAAACAAAAAATCGAGTGGCAAAATCTAAAACAAACAAGGTACAAACACTTTGATCGGGTGGGTAGGGTGGACCCATTTTTTTAGGATAATTGTGGTGGTGGTAGTGGTAGAGCTAGACGTGAAGCTGCTGCACGTAAATCCTCTATAAAATGGCTACAGTTTATTTTTTGGTATAAACGAAACTTCTGTCGGAAAAAAACAGGAAACAAGGTACAAATGAATTAGGATGGTTTCCATTTTGGCGGTGGTGGTGATAGTGGTAGAGGTAGGGTGAGTGTAAACCTCTCATCGCCATTTTAAAATTGAAGTACCTTAATTATTTTTTGGTAGTAACGAAAATACTGGTGGAACAATTCGGTACAAATGATTTAGAATGGTTTCAATTTTTACTTCCTCGCGCTTAAGAAGTGATTTCTGAAGAAGAGAAAATTATGTAATGCTACACAAAAAAAAAACGGGAATTTTCGACGGAAAAACTTATTGCAGGTCCTGGTAACGCAAAAGTGGATATATCCAGTAGCTAAATTTAAAAAAAAATCCTCTCACATGTGGTTTAGCCGGAACTCCCGTTTTCTGGGTCCTTCATACCGAAAAACTGAATGACGGCAAAACGTCTGTTCGTCTGTTTGTGAACAACGCTAGCGGATAAAAAGTTCAGCCGATTTGCTCCAAAATTGATATTCCTCGATCGATCTGGCAGTTGTCACAGACCCTTCCATATGAAATTGATATTTTAATTATAGAGGTAATTTACATGAAGTCCTTGGGACATTTCCAAAATTTTCAAAAACATGGCGCCATCAATTTTGATTAAATTTTGTTATTCGATAGTCTGAAGGACGTTCAAGATAATGACGCCGGTCTCATATTCGTTAAAAGCTCCGATGTTTCAAAATTTGAAAAAATTCAAATTTTCCTACAACTAAAATATTAAAGACAGATTTTTTCCCTTAATAAACTCTGTTCCTTAAACATAGATTTTGAAATGAAGGCAATTTTTAAATTTTTGTTAAAATTTTTTTTCCTAGAAATCGGTGCCATCGTTTTTGATGAAATGTTGTTGGTGAATAGTCTGAAGGACGTTTAAGAAAATGGTGCAGGTATTATATTGATTAAAAACTCGAATGTACTGAAAATTGAAAAACATCAAAAAAATTCGACGTTATCCTACAACTGCAATTACAAAGATACATTTTTTCTTAATGAAATGTGTTCATCAAAACAGATTTTAAAATATGGTCATGTTGGATTTTTCGAAAATATGAGTATTTTTGGAGTAATTGGGAGTCAAAGTAAATCGCCCGCTCTGAAAATCCGGCGCTTCTTGATCTTAATTTTAGAGGGGTTTTTAGGCAATTGGATGCTACGTAAGTTAAGATTTTATATAATTTCATATTTACTATTTCTTTGTTCGTTTCTAACGGTGGATATTTTGTTACACGTTTACAAATTAATCTTTTACAAATTATTTAAAACGTATTTGAAATAAATATCAAATAAAGATAGCTAGTCTTCAGTCACACGCTCCCAATTTACGTAGTTGGATGCTACCGAAGTTAGAATTTGTATATTCATATTTTATTTTATTTATTATATTTATGTTATTTCATTTTAAATCGCGTCCTTTAATGTATTAAATGTGAAAATGAATTGATGAGCGGTCCTTGTTGGTTGCCGTTACCTATTGTATCGCCGCACAGAAAACAGAAGTCGATAATGACGGTTGCTCTTCGTTCGCGGTATTGAAATTGAATATTTTTATATATTTGTAGAATATTACAATACCATAGTGTTCAATACTTACCAATTTATATTTTTTATGTATTTGCATGTGTTTGTCAACACTATCGGTATTGTATTATTTATTAAGTTTTAATTTTTTTACTTTCTCGCATTCTTATTTTTCGCACCAAATGTTCTACGATTTCAAATGAGTTTTACAAAAGAAATCGGATATGAATTGTGGTATAACAGTATTACATAACTATTACGAGAGAAAGTACGTGCTGTTTTAGCACCACTATTTCACGATGGTGGCCGTGGCAATGTGAAGTTAGCACCACCTTTATTCAAAGTCCTGTATCTTGTAAGTAGTGTTGGTACAAACGAACGGGTGATGAACAAACGGGTAGAAACGAGGTAGAAAAGAATGGTAATGTTTCAGTGGTTTCAGCTGTGGTTGTGACTTTATGGACATGTTTAGGCGCTAATGTTGACTACAGACAGATCGAGGGACAGACAGAGGCTTCTTGGTCAATTGATTTTTCTGTGTCAAGTACCTTTAAAAATGCATTCTGACTACAGAACGCGTTAGACGAAGTAATTAGGTACATATAAAAGGAATACGATGTATATACATTTTCGTTATCAGGGGCCAGCAATAAAAGTTTCGAAAATTTGCCGTTTTCCGGTTACCGAACCAATACACTTTCACCTTATGAATCACGGCGAGAAAGTGAAGTGTATCAAAAATATCGAGTGGTAATAAAATTGATGATGAATCTGATGATGAGATATGTGAGGCTTGCCGTTGAAATCGCATCAATCTCAATGTATCTACCGTAGATGTCTGCACCCTAGTTCCGATTGATGGAGAGGATAGAGAAAAATGAGAATAAGAAGGAGATTATTTGTTTGTTTATTTAAGGCTAAAAACCCGATCCCAGCAAGCGCTATAAACTCGCTGATGTTAACATATGAAGCAAATTTCCGGCACCATGTTGGAATCGAACTCGCGACCTCCCAGCCATTGATCCGCTCGAACACAAGACGTTACCTTCACTCGTGTGCTGGTTGAGCCCGCTACGTCAGCAAAGTGTTTATATTGATATTTTCAATTATTTTACAATATTTCAGCTTCACCGAAAAAAGTTATTAATAATCAATCTGTTAAATTCACTCCTAATTATTCTGTCAAGTGTTTACATTAGCTACGCCACAGCTCTGTGTAACTTTCATCCAAGAGTGTTTCTAATTGTATATTCAAATTACGTCCAAGTGGGGAGAGGACCAAATGCGAATTTCAACAGGTGGTTGCCAGTATGTACTGGCCTGACTTTTTGAAGAGTGGAAAGGTAATTGCACAACGTGTAATTCTTTGAGTAATACCCATGAGTGTTATATTCGCTATTAAAGGCAAAGAGTATTTAATTTTATACACACATTAGCTGTTTGGTGACGCATTCGAAATTGGTATTTGAGTTTAATCGGCTTAATAACATGTAAATCCAAGTTTTTCAAGATAATTTATCATTTTAAAGGGACACATTCCTGTCAATGTAATTTTAATTTTAAAATTACTGATTTCATTGGAGTCATATAGTCGCGTAGCAGAAACTAGGCACACAAATTTAAAGTGAATTTCAAGATTGTATATTCCCGTACATCATGTTTTTCTATTTTGTTTTTGGACCATGTTTTAATGATGTCATGAGTGTGATGTTTAGTGGAATGAATGTTTTCTTTTAAAGTATTTGCATTGATGCTGAATTTCAAAATAAATTTTATATCTTAATTTACAGGTTTATTCACGTACGCAAAACAATGTCCAATGACTTTCATTTCTATTGAAAATCAGAAGAAAAACAAATGTATTGTGAATACAATGTCATCGCTTTCTTTATGTAGGGGTGTCACGAATCCTTGTGTTCTGACCCCCCCCCCCCAATGGTGTTATACTGACCACGGCGATACAACCGAACCGAATACACTACCGTGTCATTGTGTATAGGCCGTACTGGGCTCTTTCCACATGGCCAAATTTAGACCCGCATTATCAAAGAACTATCGCTTACTGTTTTGAAAGAAAATTTTTAAATTATTCATTGAGAATAAGACTGCCTTTCTTGATGTTTTTTTTTAGAGATGGTTTGAAAGTCTTAATTTTTTAGGCGGACATTCATTCACAGAATACATTTTTATTAAAAGATTACAGAACCTTCAAACGAATTCTAAAAAACTATCACTTACGTATAATTAGCCAGGGAAAGAATAGAGTATTGTACCTTTTATAAGACAAAATTATAACAAAATCCCGGAAGTGACTTCCTGCTAGTGAGCGAACCACCCCTATCATGAATCAGTCATATTTAAGACGAAAAAATTAGTGGTGTCTCAGCAGCATATACTTCTCGCTATATTTATAAAAGTTACGCAGTTTTAAGAATAATACTCATATTTTACAATTCGTACAATACTGCATGAATCTGCAAAATTGTTTCCAAATAGCATAAATAAAATTATAATATTAATAAAATAATTAATAAAATTAAAGATATCAGATTGTGGTGTAGGGATGGAAACAGGCGCACATGCACCTCTCAAACAGACGTTACGCCGCAACACACTTTACCACTATGTGTAACCTGGAAGGCGTTTTGGACACTTAAAAGTACGACACGATTATGAAATTGAATCGATGTGTTCAAAATCCAGTAACATCCACGGAAACTAATTGTACAAGAGAAACAAAAAACTTAAACATTCAACACTCATGTGACATATGGGTATTTTTAAACTTTTAGATGTTAATATTATTTATATTATCATGTAAAAATTTAAAAAAGCCCTATATGTTACATGAATAGTGAATGATTTAAATTTTTGTTTCTCTTGTACAATTAGTTTCCACGGAGATAACTGGTTTTCTAATTCATCGATTCAATTAAAGAAGTGATGTAATCTTCTATGTCAAGTTACGAATGAAGGCAAGAAAGTGTCTTGAGCCAAAAATTCTATCCTGGGGAACCCTGAATGTGAAACGTGCAATTTCTGAGCACTCTTTTCTAATAAAAAAAACTTGTTTTTGGCAAAATCCATGTTTTAGGGATCCTTGATACCGAAAAATTGAATGACGAGAAAACGTCTGTCTATCCGTCTGTGAACAACGCTGGAGACTAAACCGTTCAGCCGATTTTTCCCAAAATTGATATTCCCCAACGATCAGGCTCGTTGTCGCGGCCCTTTGAATTTGAAACCGATATTTTATTTTTTGGGGGTACTTTACATGAAACCCCAGGGACATTTTCAAAAAAATTGCTCTATCGTTTTTGATTAAATTTTGCTGTTGGTTAATGTGAAGGACGTTTAAGAGAATGGTACAGGACCCATTTTTGTTGAAAACTCTGATTTTTCTATAATTGCAAAATTTCAATTTATTTCAGCGTCTTCCTACAATTACAATATGAAGATAGAGATTTCATCCTTAATGAAATCGGTTCCTTATAGATGGGTTTGGAAATAAGGTCATGAAAACTTTTTCGAAAATTTGAGTACTTTTCGTGTAATTATGCGTGAAGTACGGGCGAGAAAGTATGTGCTGTTCTACCACCATTAGTTTCATTCTTTAAAACCCCTAATTATCTCTTATGTTCATAAATTTGTTGTAGGCTGAATATCGAACAAAAAACAACAACATATATTCAAAACGTCGCAGAACAAACTTTGACTATCTAATGAAAAATAAAAAAAACTTTTTTGTTTACAATTATGTGATTCTTAGTTATTTCAAAAAGTTTTGAAACAAGTGTCTGCTGACAAAATCAGTGACCAAACTCATTACATATAATTGACTTTAATAATGACAGTTTGCGTTTATTAAGAAAAACAATTCATCCTTTCGGAAACTGCAGCAAAGATAGTACGCCTGAAATGTTACAGAGAGCGCTAGTTGAGGGATCAGTAAACAGATAGTACTCTTCTAATATTTTGGCACAAATAGGGGTTCAAGATCATCATTATCACATTGGGCGGGTTTAGATACGAGATAGATGAAAAGAAAATTACAGACCATATTCTGTGCTCAAAATACAAAAACAAAACACGTGTACCTAAATTTTGTCAAAATGTCAGATAGTATCCTTATAATTCTCAAATCTTTGATTGTGTGCAACTTCCGGGAGACGTGTAACCAGGTTCTAAAAATGTCATACTGCAAGTACGCCATAATCATGCCAGGACAATAGTACCAATCTGACGTCATCTCTATCAGGTAAGGAATCGCGAAAGAGACACTACAGTAAACTTGGAGAAACAGACTATTGAACGTGTTAGATCTCCGAGTAAATTCCTGGCGGTGATCCCCGTTAGAAAAAAATTATTTCACGTGCTAATGGATCTGAAGGTGTATCTCCAGTTTTTGCATTTGTTTTATGTATAGTTAAACATCTAATAACGGCATAATAAATATGTAAAAATTATTACAATTAATAAGCAGTTAATATTTCAACTTTGATCTAGCAAACAAATTTCTTTTTCATTATTTTTCGCGTAATTGGTGAATTTTAAAACTGATGAATATTTGGTGTAAATAGCATATTATTCTTAAAACCTGACAGTACGCAGTTGTCTTTTTTCAATGTTATACTAGAAAAATTTTAACCCTCCAGTGCAGGTGCTAAATTTGCGAAGAATGAATCAACGCCAAGGGAATAAGTCAGGAAGTATAATGAAGATACTAGAAGCGGAACTCAGTATCACATGATAAATGAAAAAGGGAGGGGGGAATATTCAAAAGCATACTCACAGTCAACTTGCGTGCGAAAAATAAATCAATAAAATACATCAAAAACCCAAATCTGTAAAAAAATATAATTAAATCAAATTTTAAAAATTGCCTTTAGCAATTCAGGGATTAGAAACCTCTAGTGGAATAATTAAACATTGTTAAAGACATTAAAATGTCTTTGGAATTAGTATTGTGACTGCTATTGATACATGATGTATAGTGTTAAATTCAAATTCTGATTTGAAATTTCTTCACAAAAAATATATGTGTTAAAAATTCAGTAACTGCAGATTTTCCTTAAATTGACTGTGATTTCATCACTGAAGTTTGCACCAATTTCGTATTGTATTTAGTAATGTAATGCTGAAGCGGAAAGTGGCGGTTTTTCGGCAGAAAAACTCGTATTGTAGGTCTCTGATACCGAAAAAGTGGATGATCTTTTCTCCTGTTGGCAGTATTTTTTCTCTAGTTCTTTGTGTAGTCAGTATCCACGTTTTGTGGATCCCTTTTTCTGAACAATTTGTTTACAATAATACGTCTGTGCATCATTCCGTCTATCTATCCGTCTGTCTTTCTGAGGCCAACACTAGCGCCTAAACCGTAGAGACGTTTTTCTCTAAAATAGACAGTCCCAGGTTGATCTGTCTGAATACGATGTCCTGAAAATTGGAACCTTTTTAAAATTTTCTGAAATGTGACTCAATATTTTAACAGATAGTGCAAGGTTTGCTAATAAACATGGAGCATGTCCGATTTAATTGATTGAACTCCCTAAATATTCGAAATTTTTAGGTTTAAAATTGTCTTTGGCGTCTTCCTATAATTACAATATTGATAATTTTTTTAATAAAACATGTTATTGTAATTTAGGTTTTTATACAATGTCATGTAATTTTTTTGAAAATGTGAATTATTTTTGCATAATTCTGAGTGACCTTGAGCGGGAAAGTATATGCAGTTATAAAACCACTAGTTTTGTACTAAATGAGTTGAAAGTATATTAAAAAAAATAATATTGTTCCTAATACATTTAATTTGTGTGATTAATAATTTTAAATATGAACAATATCCAAATTGTGTGTATACTCTCAAATTTTAAAATAAATTATTTTTCAAATCATTATTACCATGCACAATGGATGTGCTGTATGAGGTAATGTCGAAACAAGAAGTTGTTCGACATGAGGTTTTTTGAAGGCGAGAGTTTGCTTTTTCACCATTGAACATGAAAAATTGGAATGGTATTTTTTACCTTTTTGTCCATTAAAAAGTCATAAAGGAAATTAATAGCATTGAACTTCGGTTCATAAAAGCTAAATCAAATTTTATTTTTCAATTTGGAATTTTGAGTACAATTAACTGAGTTAGTAGAGGGATATTACAAGTTTCCTATCAGATCTGATTCGACCCGTCTACTTCCTCAGCTCCAATTCTATCCCTTCAGCATCAATATGTATGTCCAAATGAAACGAAGCCCCCGTATTGGATATGCCGTAGTTAATATGCATAGATGTATCGAAGCAAAAATGTCTAGACGATGATGGTGTATTGCAAGGTGCTATGAAAACGGACACGGTTAACTTTTAATTGGATTTGTGGTCTCCCTTACCGAAGTGTGAGCTGGGAAAGGGCGTGTGGTCCGTGACGAGACGGGCGCGTGGGAGGCGAATGTGGCGTGGGTGCTGCGGGGCAAAGATGACCGTGAAGGTAGTGAGATTGCGGGATAGCGAGGGCGGAGGGGAGGAGAGCGGGGAGTCCAGGGCGCGAAAAGAGAGGGTGGCGAGAAAGACAAGGTGGCGGGGAAGAGAGGGTGGCGGGGAAGAGAGAGTGGCGGGGGAGTCAAGGGCAACCGCGAGTCGGAGGAAGCAGGGAGGGGAGGTGGTGGGGTGGGGTGGGTGGCGAGGATGGCGGGTTGCAGGAGTGGGTTGGGGAGGGGAAGAGGTGTCGAGGGCGGCGGGAAAGCGAGTGAGGCGGGGAGGTGGCGAGGTGAAAGAGGAATCGGGAGATGTTACGAAGGCCGGGAGGTCGGAGGTGGGGAATTAGAAACCTTGAAAGGGGGCGTCCAACCTGCGCGGGTGGCGGTCTGGGGAGTTGCGTTGATATGGTTTGACGTGAGGGAGCTAGGGGAATGCGCTTTACGCTCCCGTCGCCAAAAGGTGAGCCGTCCCTGTCAAAGCGTGGAATAAACGCAACAAAAACCACACGACGACGCGGGAATGAATGGATGAACCTTCGTTCCTGTGACGAATCTTCCTCTGCGCTGCGTCCGGAGAATGCAAATGATGGAGCGAGAACGAACTTGAATTTCGTTGTGGTAAAGGATTTGAAAGTAGATAAATTCACTGGTTTTCAACATATCACCTTTTCCTAACACGAATGCATTCGCATACATTATTTATAAATCAAATATAACTTACTTTTTGTATAATTTTGTTCATAGAAGTTCATTGATTTTCAGAAAGTATTCCCTCACATTTTTCATTGTGATATTCAGTAAAAGCCAAATATTATTTTACTCGAGAATGTATTTACTATATAACATGGACATTAAGATTTGAACCACCCTGATTTTATATATAATATGTACAATCCATGGCCTAATGATTGTGTGCAACTGCTTATTTTAATATTTCCCTCTTTTTAATGGTAAAACGTGTTTCACAATCAACGATCTCGATTGATATTTTTGAGTAGTGGCAACTCTTTTGTGAATATGTGACTACAATGTTTCTATAACAACGTTGGTCCTGTGGGAGAGCACATTGGTTTTATAAGTGCAAGATTTACTTGTGGAATAATTGTTTCATTGTAGTAAGTCTAAAAAGGAGAAATAAGGTATTCATAGAATTTGAACTCCTTTCCCTATGTCAAGTTTCTCAAAATGTTCGTTTCTAAGACATCAATAGCAAACATGGCCAAGAAATTACAGAATGGCGAATAGTAGTGGGGTTACGTTAATACGACCAGGGTCTGCATAGTACATTTCATATTACTTTGTCAGAATACGTTATTTCAAGAGAGAGAAGCAACATTTTTAATTTTCACTATAGCGATCAACTGAATACTACACTTTTTGTGTGCATTCATGCGTAAGAATTCTGTTGATTAATTTTTAATTCCGGGTGCGTCAACTGCTAAAGTCATCGGTCCCGTGAGAGAAGTGCATGTTTTTATTGCGGGTAGTGACGGTGATCTTCACCTCCAGGATGGCGAAGTCCGGCACAGATTTATCCGTCGGCTTGCGGAATTTTATCCAACCAGGTATCTCGATTGATCTGCTGGCATGGGTAGTAGTGGTCTACATGTGTGTGTGTAAGTAAGTAAGTAAGACGAGAGTATAGGACAAGGAAGGGGAAGGATAGGTCGCACGCAATCCGTAGCCCGTTTGTTAAGGTACTACTCTGGCATTCGTCTTGTACTGATCTGAGAAACAACAGAAACTACAGATCAGAGCAGCCGGCCACTAGAATTCTCCTCCACACAGCAGCTGGATTCGACTTAGCTTTCTAGCCAGTGTCGAAAATTCTGCCACCATCGGGATTCGAACCGTAGGACCTCGCGGTCACAGGGGTTGTGGTGACATCAATTGATGCCCTGAACGACCTAAGCCGGCAAGTAAAAATTCCAATCCCTACTTGTTTTCTGCAACAATTTCTGATTGATATCCCTCAAAATAGTTTGGCTGAAGAAATAATTATGAAGAAATACTCCTACGTAGCTTTAGTATGTTGTTTTATTCTATTTTTTTCATTCAGTGTAAGCCGGTTGGCGTTAATGCCGCTACCATGGAGCACGGCCAAGAGCAATTGCAAATGCATTTAATGGAAAACTACATATTTTCCACTCGGCACGCACGAAGGCTTAGATCGAACGGTTTGTCGGCTAACCGTTAAACCTACTGTATATATTAAAATGAGGGTAATTCAATGTTCAATATTCGTGTTGTAGAGAAAAATAATTTTTATATTTTGCTGAATATCACAATGAAACATTTATGTAAATTCCTTCTGAAAATCCATGAACTTCACAATTCTATGAAGGTAATAATATACGAGTAACTAAAACCCTTTGTATTTGATTTATAAATAATGGATACTTACACATTAAAGATAGTGACGCCATCTTACGAGATCAATGTATCTGGCTGCGCACTTCGCATATTTCTGTTTTAAATATTTGAACGTATTATATAGGTGTTATTGGTTTCTTTAAATGCTTTTATTATTTTTTACAGGTTAAAAGAGAATAAAATTTCAAATGTTTTTGTTATACACAAGAGGAACAACCAAGCGATTTAAATCAAATGGACTTTCCCTGCTTTACAGAACATTGGTTATTTGATAACGAACTTAGCATTTTCCAAATTCCAAACATTTACCTAACAGGCTATTATTGTAGAGAAAAGGAATCGCATAAAGGTCCTTCATATGGTGGTTTACGTTAGAAATAATACCGATTCTAGCTTCTTGACGGAATTAAATGTGTATTCCGTTGAAAATGTCTTTGAAATATCTGTAGTACATCTTCCTTCGCTAAAAATTGTATTACTTCGCATCTACAGACCTCCATCAAAAATAGCAGTAGATTATAGTATATCCTTAAAACAACTGGATATAACACTAAACAAAGTCAGCAATCGCTCTTCGGATTCCATTGTATGCGGAAATTTTAACATTGATTTTTTGGTCGAATCTTGCGAGAAAGAGCTGTTTCTCAACTTAATTCATTCAGTTTAGATATTACAATAAATGTACCTACACGGATCACACTAAATTCAAAGAAGGCTATCGATCAAATAATAATTAACAAAACCACTACTCGATATGAAATTGAAACAAAAGATTTAGGATACAGTGATCACGATGAACGAATTCTTACAATTATACGAAATGAGAACACAGACACATTAAATAATACACGTATAAGTTGATTGCTCACTAAAAGTAAAATATGGGGCTTGTGTGGTACGACATTTCACAAGCGCGTTTCCTTTCAGTTGACACTCTCATGAACTAAACGAAACATAACACGTGATGTTCAAATGGTTATCTCAATTGTTCGCCAGTGCACTCTCTTCCTCTTCGTTAAAGCAATTTGTCTATTTAGTTGATGCAGAAGCAGCAATAGTAGCTACGAAGGATCAAGGGAAAATAATCGCCTATTGCTGCACAGATAATTTTCTCAGAGGCGTGGACTATTAATTACTCGTTCTTGTGCTCGCGTACATGCTCTTAATGATAAGCAGACCCTTGTTTCTCGTGCGTTCATTTTCTGTTTTATTGTCATTCTTCTTTCCTCGCAAAATCTATTGCGAACGTACAATATAAATAAATGAATTATTGCACTTAAGAAAAGTAAATATTTTCGATAAAAGTTACTTCATTTGTAAGGATGAAAGGAAAAATTATAGGCATGATTTTATGAGACTGAAATTATTAGCTACCAGAGGCGAATTTCGAGAGACTCCTCCTCACTGTCTCTTTCCACCGCAGAATTTGCAAAGAAAGGAAGGAATGTACCCTATTAGGTTTTCAGGAATGAGATTCATGCTATGTCTTTATTGAAGGTGCGAGATCGCTGGGGAATTTCTTCGTCAACAACTCCATTATAAAATCAACAAGAGACACACATTAATCCTCTCAAACCCACCAGAGAATATTTTTTGCACATAGAAGCATCTACTCACGGTTCCATATCCCTCGCGGATTGCTTCTATGCAAATGAATTATTGTTTCTGTACAATTAGAGACTGTACTTACCAAAAAGGAAAATAATATTATTTTAACAATGATACCTAACGATTTAATTATTTTTTCTCTTGTGTAATTTTTGCTGTATTTGTGCTGTATAATTAAAAAAAATTAAACATGCCTACCACAGGTGATGTGATTCATCTTCTGGGTCAATGACCCCTCATCTCGATAAGATTTTTCTTACAGTCCATTGATCTTTTGAGCTAATACTGAGACGGCCATTGGCTTTTATTCTGGGCATAAATGTAGTTTCACCATACGCACGTCTTTTTCTGTTGGTTCTGATAAGAGTTAGAGCTCGAGGTTTGATCTACTTTTTGTTAGAAATAATCTGAAATAAAATATGTAGATCGTTTAAAGATACAAAAGGTTTACTCGAGTATTACTAAGAACCGAAAATATACTGTATTTAAATGTTAATAACCACTCTTTTTTGGTATGGGAAACTGTCGCACCTAGGGACAAAGCACGTTTTCGAGGAGACAGTTGCAGAAAGTTTGTATTATTACTTAACTCTGCTATTGTTACCCTACACTGCTATTGCCATTTGTGTTTATTCACGTCAATGATTTTGTAGTGTCAGTTGCTTCATTGATTTTATGAGAATTTAGTAAGATTTAACGAGTGAAAGAAAACACCCAGCATTTACTTTTCATTAATTTTGTAATAACTACCCTACTATGATTATGATTTTATCGGATACCTTTTTAGTCATTTACGCTATTTATGTGGTATATGCGACGACGTCTGGTCAGCGACAGGAAAACCGTAATGTGTAAAAGTACAGTTCTATTCCAGGTCTGAAGAGAACAGTAGAGATTATATTCGGGACCCGGGAACTACTAAAGTCGAAAGATGATAGCAAATTCGTTTTTATAACTTATAAAACTACAAAAAATACCAAAGAGTACTACAGAACTGTACTCTATAAAACTCTTCGCAAAAGACGGTGGTTCTACTCGTTCTACTGTGTGCGTGCTGCGTTGTCGGTTTTCTCTCGTTTCTGATATATCTTTTATTAGTTTCGTTTTGTATTCACTGTAGCGTTTAGTTTATATTTTTACTCAAATTAAAATATTGTATAAGTAATAGTTTAGATTTATTTTAAAAACGAGTTTATTCGATGAAGTATTGTACACCATGGTGCAAAAAAAAAAGTATTTTATACGTCAAAAAAAGTTTTACAAAGACTCACAACAGAACGAGAAAGTTTGGAGGCTGATAGCATCAAGTCTGAATAGTGATGGTTCGCACATATTAGTAATACATATTTGCAACATAAATGTATGTAATAATCAGTGTGGTATTTTTGAAATGTATAGTTGGAATATATTTTGTATTTATTTTATAATATTGAACCTCAAATATTTAAAAATATAAATTGCATAAAGCTCAAATCACTCCTTTTGCAAAATTTTACAGTAAAGAACTCTTCTGATAAACAAAGCCATTTTCCATAAAAATAAGCTAAAAAAAATATAACCTAAAATAAAATTATTTTGGTTGAAACAATGCGTAAAAATGTATACACAATTGTTTATATAAAATAATTATTAAAATAAAATTATGGAAGAAAATAATTTTAATAAATTCTTTCCTGTTAAATTCTTGCTACTCTGAATCTGGTGCGATGATTTGTATCTTTCCATGAAATTGTTAAGTGAATAAGTATGCAAGCGCAAGAAATCTCCCTAAGCACAGTCGATATCTCGACATCGATTCTCACATCCAAACAATAGTAAACTACAATAGGGAGTTTGTGCATGTAGCGGACAGCACTATCGATCTTCAGCGCATGCTCAGATGAACTAAAGTGATGCGAAACTGAAACTGCGCAGGCGCAGAAGATCGATAGCGCTTTAACGTTAGAGGATGCACAAACTCCCAAACGTCTCAACCAATATGAACTCTTATTTTGGTAACATTTATGTTAGACATTGTGAATACTTCAATCTCTTACGTTTATGTTCACGTCTGTGCGTTATGCTTATGTTTGCTTTGTCAATGGGTCTTAAAAGTTCGATGCTGTATGCAACGCAATTCTGCTCGTGGGTCAGACTCGACATGATGTAAGATATATAAGGTATAAGATGTAAGGTTTTTTATATCGTGTTCTTGTCGTTCTCCATGTTCTCGCAGAAATGAGTCCATTTATGCACGTATAGTACGGTGAGGGATAAGAGTCATATTACTAGTACGATTGTCAAAATAATGACTTTATCTCTCTTCGTTCTCCTGGTCATGAATTGACTCCAGACCAAGGATCGGTGAACAAAATGGAAAGACGTGACGGAAACAGGAGCAAACAATGAGAGTACGTTTCGTATTTCCAAAGGAGAAAAGTCGCTGATTTTTATGGCATTACAATACTTTTACTTTGCTACGTAAGTACGTATTATTGTAAGAAATAAGACGAAAACATCTTCATATTCCTCATATAAAATTGGAACTGTTGCTGATGTAACAATTCTAATTTGCGTGAGAGTGAAAACATTGACGAAGTTATGGAACTTTTTTTTACTTTCCCGTATACACGGAGTAATATACTTAGTATGGGGAAAGTAATGTAATGCTGCGGAAAATCGATTTGGAGATTCTACGTATTGGGGCCCCTAATACCGAAAAGTGTTTTTTTTCCTTTTTTTTTCAAAACGTCCGGTCGTCTGTGAACACCACTATTGTCCAAACTACACGCTGGATTTTTTCAAAAATGAAAATTTCCCGGGTGATCAGGCTGGACTTGAGGCGCTGTGATTTTGAAGAGCTTTCTTCAAACTTTGGTGGT
>BOPP01000018.1:6375852-6423955 GCA_017312745.1 Gryllus bimaculatus | reverse complement strand
AAAATTTTAACAAAAACGGCACCATTTTTTTCTTTAAATTTCTTGTAAAAATAGAGTAAAATACGTTTATAAAGGAAAGTTATGTAATGCTGCAGATACGACCGATTTTTATGGTTAACTAAATTTTCAAAAAATGGTCAAAATTTTGAAATTTTTCGGGCGTCTTCCTACACCTACAAAATTGAAGACACCGATTTTTCCTTCAAATAAAATGTGTTCTCCATACTGAACTCTCATTAAGGTCTTGTATATTATCTTGAAAATACTAGTAGTTTGAGTGCAATTTTAAAATACAACAAAAACAATATTTTCTTAAAAACGCCTCCAAATCATTTTCTTTAAACTTTTAGTAGGATAGAGCAAAATGTACTCTCTGAGATGACATTAACAGTTTGCTCTATTCGTTTTTAGTTTCTCCAAAAATGACAATATCATTTTGTGACTGCTGTCACGTCATTAATATTTACATTAGTGACAAATTGTTCACGTTATTATATTTATTAGTACAAACTCAACCGTTTTCTGTGAAAACGCTCAAAATTCCGCTTTTTCATTAACACTCAAACACTATTTTCTCAAAAACGGCTCCAATTTTTTTCTTTAAACTTTAGAACGGGTAATGATAACTGCACTCATTAATATGACGTTAAGTCCATTTTGGGGTATTTTTTTTTCAAAAATTCACAATTGTAATTTTTTTAAAGATCTCTCGCGCCGATAATATGCACATTTCCAGCAATTTGTAAACACTAATGTATTTGTGAGTTAAAGTGCTTCAAATGACTTCTAATGAAGTCTTTCGAAGCCTCAAAACTTTTGTGTGAAAAAGCTTCAAATTTCGGATTTAGAGTAGCGTTTCAACGCCATTTTCGTAAAAACTGCTCCAAATTTTTCATAGAAAATTGCCATTTAAGACGAGGATTCAATGTTCTTTTCTTAAAATAATATTTCCGTTCTACTATTAGGAGACCGAAAAATTAAGAATTTTTAAAAAAGTGTTCTTTGGGCGGCGATAGATGGCAGGTGGCAATAGTATATGGCAAGTCCGAATAGCTAGCCGGACCAAAGAAAATAGAAAACTAATACGGGAAAATCAGTCATTCTGCAGCAGCACTAGTTTAAATTCTTTATTGAATTGTGAAGCAATTCAAAACTTTGGGCTATCTTCCTTAAGTCTGCCATTGTTTTTGTCCTCATCTGAATCAACTGTGAATTGTCCCTTGTAGCTTAATCTAATGATACAAAAATGCCAAGTGGAGGGGGAAAGTTAGTAGAATGCTACATTGCGATTTCATTTTCCAACATCTGCTGCAACAATTCCTCTCAGTCAGTCTTATATTAAAATGTTAAAATATTAACAAATTAAATTTAAAAAATATTAATAAATTAAAAACTTATGGTGTATATATGTTTACAATAATTGAACACATATCTCCATCAATGGTATATTATTTGAATATTAGATTTACGAAGAAAATATTCCAAATTTATCTACAGTACTATATTCTAGAATACAATTAAATTGATGTAATAGATTCTCGCCCATCAATCCTCCAAATGTTCACTAGTTCACGTAAAAATTGTCCCTGAATCTTATTATTAGGTGCAGTCAGCATCGCCGATTAATTCTAACTTTAATCCTAATTAATTATAATATATAACCCAAAATTAATACAATTTTTTTTCATTATTTTATAATTTATTTTCTTTTGGTAAATGGTGGAGGTGGAGGTGGGGTCACAAGCATTATGTAATTATTAAGTGGGAGTGGAAGTGCCTGTTACAGTGGGTAGAGGGGGTATTCACAATGTTCCGAATTTGCGTTATGTAATTTACGACATGCAACTTTTCTGCTGGACATTCCAATCCACAATTAAAATCACTGAATCTATTTTAATTGTTTATTTTGACAAGAGAAGGTTCAATTTCTCTAACATTCCAAAACTTACACTTATTATCCTGTCATTACATAAAATCTATTCAATGCCCAGTTCCTCAACTTATTTTGTGACTATACACTATCTCAAATTATATATGCTTTTCTGGAAATAGACTGAAAAATGTTTAGTTCAATTAGCAGAGCATTTGGGGTTTAATATGGATTTAGAAAGTTGCATTCCTAAAATCTGTCTTGTTGCAGATTACTCTATGATTATAATAAATATATAACATAATATATAAGATAACATAATATATTTAATACTGATCATACAAATACTATGTGAAATATATTTTAAGACACTGTTCTATTTTTTCAGAAATCTTTCTCTTAGCTTAATTTTTGGTTATGACAATAATCTTGAAATTAGGATCAACTTTTCTTACGAGGTTAGCTTCTTTAACTAATACTGCTATAAGATTTTAATTTTAAAAAAATTACAGAAATACAAGTTATTTTTTACATCTCTACATTTACTATTGTACTTTAAGATGTGCAGAAATAAGAAAATCTTGTTTATTATTCACCAACACACAAAATGATCTCAAAAAGATTGTACATTAAAGGCTCAATGTTTATTAGAAAATATAACAAGAATTTGTTTACAAATGTTTTAACAATTGTGGCATATTTACCGTGCAACAATATCTTCAGTAAAAATGATTCTCATATACTTAATAAAGAACAACTAAGCTTCAAAATCTTGCTTTACTTCATATACAGTGAGTTAATTTGTGTGAAGTGGGAAACTGATAAAATGCATTTTTGAAATAACATATTGTAATATTATAAAATCATAAATTTGTTCACATTAATAAAACATTCATGCATAGCCTACAATGATCTTAGAAGTACTAATTCAAAACATATTTTGCAGTAATTTTCATTACACAAGAATAACATTAACATAATTCTGCATCATTAAGATTTCTTTGACAATTTAAAAATAGTTTACATGAGTGGGGAAAAATTTTGTTTCAAGTTTCAGATAGTTTAAAAGAATTGTCAATTCCGTTCACTGGATTTGGTGCATAGTTTGATATGTTACTTTCATATTAATTTTTGGCCATTAAAACCTGGGTCAAGTAAAGAAAGAAGAAAATATAGGAGTTTCCTTACTTCATCACCTTTTGGTTAGATGTGCCTTCAACTCTGAAGCACACATAAATACAATGTACCTAGATTATAATTCAAAGATTTTCAAGAATACACAAAATTTCAAGAAGAAAAATATAAAAACAATTTTTTTGAAATAAATGACACTTAAAATATAAATATTTTTTAAAATAAAGAATTCATTTAAATACCTGAAAACAAAAACCTTTATGAAATATTATGAAAGCCATAATTCATAATGTACTAACACAAATAATACCCATTGTGTATTTTAACTTTAACTAATACAGTTTAATCCATATCATTTGCAACTTACCAAAATATGAATCAAATTCAAAAAATATA
Source organism: Gryllus bimaculatus (assembly GCA_017312745.1). Lineage (NCBI taxonomy): Eukaryota > Metazoa > Arthropoda > Insecta > Orthoptera > Gryllidae > Gryllus > Gryllus bimaculatus. The sequence goes on along the minus strand of BOPP01000018.1, from coordinate 6,420,555 downwards.
TTCATAAAGCGTCATAAAAATGCAACAATGTCTTAATTTGGCTACGGCATTTTATTAACAGGGCCAAAGGTATTATTCTTATATTTCATTACATACATTTTATATTTATCCATAATATATTCTGTTACATCATATTCACGATCTGCAAAAATTTTAATATTGACAATATATCTGAAACTTCCTAAAACATAATGCATATCACAAACATGTACTTTCATTATGCCCTTGCTCATTACTTCTTTAAACAGTGGTTGTAAATTATCATTCCAATAAAGTGGCTTTTGCATATACTTTGACAATGCACAATTTAAGGCCAAAGCTGGAGGTGATAGAAATTCTTCATCTAATACCCATAAGTCTTTAGCCCACAAAATTTTTGTACTTCCATCATCAATGTCTACTGCAGTTATATTCCCTACGTTACTGAATCTTAAGAAGCCAGTGACACGAATTCGAGCAAATGTATCCATACATTTTCCAATGGCAATATTACCAACCTCTGGCACTGTTGGGAAACGTGTTAACAAGCCATTATTACCTTTCTCAGTAATAATCCTCTTTAAATTTTCAATAGATTTCATAGGTTCAAGATTTAAATAAAAATTCCAAGGAGTTCCTACTTTCAGGGCAAGTGATGTCCAAAATACAGTGCCCTTTTTCACAGGACAGTACAACACTGTGTGGATAATACTGTGCTCACTTTTGTAATCTTGTAGTTGTTTCCTGGACTCCAAAGAATTTGATTTGTTTTCCTCCTCAAGATCCACACATATATCTAAATCATGAAATAAAGTTTCAATGTGAGTGAAGTTAAACATTTCTGCAATATCAATACGATTCAGAATAAATTTTGTCCAGACACTTAAATTTGCAGTAAATCCCTTTCTGTATGTCATGTTGACATCAACAATAAAAATGGGAATCATGCCCTCGAACAGAACATCTTTAAGGACTACAGTTAGAGAACACTCGGATAACTTTCTAAATATGTTTTCCAGTGAATTACTCCATTTTATACAATCTGGTACTTGCCATAATTTGCAGCAAATTGCTTGAGGTGGTACAGAGAAAAAGGTGCCATCAATCTGCCAACAATCCTGTGATGTGACAATGTGCAATGCACCAGTATCAATATTAATAACAGTTATACATCGATTATCTTGATCCAAAATAAACCCTCTAAAAATTGATTCTGTGTTAATTCTGCAAATGATTAACTCTCCAATTTTGGGATTAGAGTCTATAGGCTGAATTAACCCTTTAATAATTTTTTGTTTCAGACGTTGAAAATAAACCTGGAGTAAATGATTAGAACAATCTCCTAACCAAAACTGAAGAGGACTATCACCTTGCAAATATTTCATTTCCAATAAGCGCCCTTTGTTCAGATTGTACACTTTAGAAAACTCACTACACAGAAATTTAACATGATTAGTGCACAAAATCTCTGAAGTTTTGCTCATTGCTTTTGGATGAGAGTGTGTTAACACATAAAAATCAGTATTGCATTTTGGCTCACTAGAACTATCAGAGAGACATTTGTTCATAACAAACATGTTTCCGACTGTGCATTACCAAAATTTTTAAAATTCTGATTAACACAATACAGACGTTATGTTGAGTTTTTAAAATACTAGTTTAGAGAATGAAATCTTCATTTCTCTTGAACGCTTCCTAGGAATGAAAACTTCAGGTGTCCAAATATTTTTACACAACAAAAGACTGAAACAAGAGGGAATTTGATGAGTAGAAATTCTTCATCAATTCTTCACTAAATATAAAACTAGAAACTATTAATTTCAATTATTTTCATAAAAGACACTCAGTATGTAGTAATACAGTATTACCTTCATTCTCAAGGAATCATCATTTGCTAACAAAAACTATTAATGGACTTCAATTCGAAAAAATACACAAAGTATTGGAAAAAAAATCTGAATAACATATACGGCAAAACCATGGATTAATAGATGATGTAGTTCTATGTCAATACGTTTATCAACCAATTACCAAAACGATTCGTTTTTGACAATTGATTATATAAACTTATCCACATGTCAAGATATCCACAGTGAAAAATGTAAATCCCCCTTTTAAAGTACCCAAGAAGACAATTAACATGAAAGGTCAATGCGCTCTTAATAAAAATGCTTAGCCCACACAGCACAACACACTTCGGGCTTACCAACTCCTACTCTTGGAAGATAAAACACTATTGCCATAATTAACATTTCTTATCGTCAATAGGTGGGAATACAGGCATGAAGCGGTGGGGGGGTCAGAGGGTGGTAGGTGGTAGGAAGGGAGCCTTGGGAGGCTGAAATCCCCCCTCGACCGAAATTTTTGTGGGTTGTAAAAATCACTTTCACTGAAAAATAAATTATCGGAGTCATTTTGCTTACCGTAACGAGTCGACTCCGACGCCGCGAGATCGGTGAACGAAAGCGAAGAACGAGAGGCGAGTAAGACCTTATATTTATGTAGTTTGAATGACAACTGGAATGCGGTGCACCGGCTCAAGGGTGTTTTATATTATTCGAGTACGCCTAAGGCCGGTGCTTTATCACGCTTCCATGCGCATAGCAAATCATTGGAGAAACTCAAGAATGTTTTATGTATTGTAGGCGGCTGTAGGAGCTATCAGCCTTGCGTAGCGAAACGTCACATGTTCTTTATATGCATGTATGTACTTGGCACGACAGCCCGTGAACGGGCTCAGTCTTACCGTCAACGTCCCTGCCATGCGGCAATGGGTTAAGAGAGTACATGTGGTTAGCTCATAGACATGCCCACGCCATATTCCGGTCTCAAACTGAGAAGTGAATTTTCTCACCGTCACACAGCAACATATACTGGGACATTGCAAGGAAAACGCACACCATGGTCTTAGCTCGACCGGGAATCTAATCCGGGACAGCGTGGTGGAAAACAAGCACGCTGACAAGCAAGCAAGAGCTAGCCACAATCACCACATCTTTACATTTTGAAATGATAAATACGCCATCTGCTCGCATTGGCGCAGCGCGGTAGTGTCGTTCGCCATATCTTGTGGAAGTGAATCATGATTGATTATTTCATTTTTACGGGCACGTCTACTGATACTGTAATTAGTCCTTTAAATGTAGTGTATGTTTTGATCACGTTAGGTGGTGATCTTGCCCCACTGAATGGTGAGATCCGGCGCCGATATGGAGGGTTTCCCCAACCAGGTATCTCTCACCGGCGGGGGATAGGCCCTCGACTGGTCTTGCGAAATGTGTAGTGTATGTAATTATGTGAGTACGGGCTGAGAATAATACAAGGAAGAGGAAGGAAAGATTGCGCGCGGTCCGTGTCCAGTTTGTCAAGGTACTGTTCCAACATTCGCCTGGTATTGCTTGGAGGAACCACGGAAAAATACCGATTAGAGCAGCCAGCTGCTAGAATTCTCTTGCAGACGGCGACTGAATTCGACTATCATCTATCTAGTTGTAGGTGGACAAACTAGAAATCCGGGTCAAGCCCAAAACCCCTCTTTGAAGAGAAGAGAGGTTCCTCCTCCATTACTATCCGGGCTCCCCCTCTTCAAGAACGTGCATGCGTGGTAGAGGGGCCGTCGCTGCAGTTCGGACTATAACGCAATATCGAGAGCCCGGAAATAACAACGCACGCGCCTGGCCCCCCTATCCATGACACCTAATGAAACAAGATAGTAACCGATATCCGAATGTACTCCAGTTGGTGACTCAGATCAGTATAACTACAAGGATGTCAGGGATGAGCCCCGTCTGTCGTGTGTCGTGATGGCTGGCGTTTCGGCCTACGTATTGTGGCCTTCCTCAAAAGCGTACCAAGCTCTGAGGCAACACCTCAAGACCAAAATATGTTGGCCGAAACGTTAGCCACCACGACGCACACTCAGCTTGTCCCGGACAGCCTAGGACAGGAGTGTCCAACTTGCAAGGGCCACATCTATAACCTTTAATATGGGCGCGGGCCTTATTTACAGTACTCCGACAATCCGCACATCAATTAATCCTTGTATTGTTCATTTTGTCAGTTTGCTCAACTGCTCTGAAAAGGGGGGGGGGTCAGGGACGGAACCTTGCATGTCAGGCCGTACCGTGCACAAATGATTTAAACACGCTCAAATGATTTTGAATGTCTGAATTTATTAAAAAAAGTTCTTAAATCTAAATTAAAAGTATTTTTACATTAAGGGGGTTTTGAGTCAACAAGGCGCGTGAACGACAAGAGAACTGCACCATTTTCTTTAACACAAATATATATATATATATATATATATATATATATATATATATATATATATATATATATATATTCTCCTGCTACTATTTACAATATGTGCATTGTTGGTTAGTTTTTTATAATGTATGCTATTGGATGTTATAATACATAAATATATTCGAATGGCGTTCTTTTATGCTCTCCGAAGACACCTTGAAAAAAAAAATTGGTGCCGTTTTTGAGAAAATTTGGAAAATATTTTTGCGGCTTCATGCAAAATACCCTCAAAAATCAAAATATACGTTTCAAACTTCTAAAGTCGTGCGCTCATTGAGATGGGTGAATTTCAAACTTGATGAAAATTGGCTGAACGGTTTAGGCGCTAGCGCTGACCATAAGCGGAAGGACAGACAGACAAACAATCAGACAGACGGACAGTCAGACTGACGGACAGTCAGACAGACGGACAGGTTGCCTCAATCGATTTTTCAGTATCAAAGACCCGCAAAACATGGATTCTGGCTACTCCATGTATCAGAGCCCCCCCCCCCCTATTTAGCAACAGAATTGTCCCACGTTTTCGTTACCAGAGCCCGGCAATAAGAGATTTTCTGCCAAGAAGTCGCAGTTTTCTGTCGCACGATAACATAACTTTCACTTCTTATGAGTACAAAGTACCTTCGTTAGGGCGAGAAAGCAAAAAATGAAACAAGTTGAATATCCCGTCAACGCACATGTGCCATTTTTGAGAAAATTTGGAAAATAGTTGTGCCATACCAAAATTACGAGTAATTCAAAACAAACAGAAGTATTTGTTCAGAATGTTCCTTTCGATGAATTGGTAATGGTAAAATTAATGTTTATCGCTAACGCTAACAAATGGCATGCCTGTGCTGTGTTGTGGGACAATTAGTTTCATATTGTGTAATTATGAAAGGCTAAATATGCATGACAACTAGCGTAGCGTTCTGTTGCGTAGACACGCTTTGTCGATCATTTTGGTTTTTCGTTAAATTTCTTCGAATTCATTGTGCAAAAAGATGAAGTTGATTTTCTTCGGACACTAAATGTAGATTTTCTTCTGTTTCTGCAAGTCGTGTTTATTTAATTTTAAAAACGAAAAAAAAACCTAAGTTAAAAATTTACAAAGGGTAACACACCCACTGTCTTTGGGAGACTACTATAAAAAAAGATGAAAGAATTATGAATATGAAATGAGATTCGTGAAAATGCAAATAAAATTAAATATATTAATGCAATTCCTAACTTCTGTAATTGATGATATATTAAAAAAGGAAATAATCGAGAAAGAATAAGTTCTATGTTTCAACGTTGTGAATATTTAATAATCATTGTGAAAAAATGTATATACGAAAAAAAAGTAAACATTTTAATAGAATTTTCCGAAAGAGAAACTAAATTAGATGATTAATAAATGCACATGTTCATTAATATTCTATTTTTATTATTAATGTATTGCAAAATTGCTAGTATCAGTATTCATATTATTCGTGCGTCCACAAGGAGATAGAAGAGTAAATGCAATAAAGGCCTGTACAAAGGAATGCCATCGATACAACTCCACGCGTTTAACTAGCGGGATAATGCGGAGATACAGGTGTTAATTGTTTACTCATTTCGTTTCAATTAGTCATTTGGATGCAATCTTCATTGCACACCCAATAGACGCGGAAAATGCCACTAATGAAGTCCATCAACGGTGCTAAACTGCCCACTTTCTGCCATTATGAGCTGTTTCTGTCGTTATAGGGAGCAATAATTGTGTTGCGAGCCACCTCGCAACGCCTAGTTGAAGCGACGGTTAGGTGATGCAAAAGCCGAATCGTTGTTCTCGGTGGTCGGTAGAAGGGCGAGATAGGGCAGGCATTGAACGTGCGAGCGATTCAGTCGAGAGGTTGGACATTTAGATTTATTTAGTAAAAAAAATACAAAAAACAGTAAAAACTGTATGTGGCGTTAACTATATTATAACTATATGTTAACTATAAATAGTTGAAAGATGAGTACAAGTTTAACATAAACAAATAAAAATAAATTTTTAAAAATCTCAAGATTAGCATTATTTGAAAAAAAATAGAAATTTTCGTTTCCGAATTATAGAAAACTTTTTTGCATCGGTAAACGAATTGCAAGTATGATTTTTCTTTGCTAACAAAGTAGTAACTTGCCCTTTCCTCTACTCTTACCATTACAAGCAAAAGGAAGGTTCAACAACACGTGCGCATAGTGAAACTACATTTACGTCCAGAAGCAACCCAAGGGGCTATCTCAGCATTTGCTCAATGGATCAGGGAAACTGGACAAAAATCTAATCGAGATGGGGATGATTGGAAAATTCTTGCGCTCACAGGTGAAGCTGTACCAAAAGAAGTGGAAAATGTACGGAAACTAGCAAGCCCCAAAACAAACTTTATGGATTTCAACGAAGTTACAAACGTACATGTAGTTTTACATGAGAGACCCGTGGAGTAAATATAGAAATTAGAATAGTGTACACTACTATTTTCAAAAATGCTTTTATTTCAGTAGATCTGATTTCGTCTTTATTCTACAATAATGTTTTATCCTATACGTGTGTAACTTTCGAATCGAATAATTACCAATTGGAATAATATTTATACAGTAAAAACTCTCGGAAATATCTCCCCTATTTAATGACCACTCCTCTAAATGACGGATTTTCCTTAGAATGGTCACTAAAAGCCATATATTGTATGTAAACCTGTTAATAAACAACCCATCCGCCCGACCAACGCCATGCTCTTAATAGCTGTTTTCTTCATTTACCCCTTTTTAAAGACCACTTTTTGGGAAATTGTAAAAATACAATACACCGAATTTTCTAAAGATAAAAAGAAAAATCGGCGAATTCGAAATCGGCATTCGCGCAACATGCCCTGCGTCTGAGCTCCAATCCTCGTGGAAATCGGGGTGGGGGTATCCGGAAATCATGTACCAATACATCGTGGCCACTGATAATGTGTCCAACTACTCGCTCCACTTCGGTTTCATTGTTTCTAATGTTACGACGGATATGAAAGCGATCGAAAGTTTAATTGTTTGAATTAACATGACCTTCTTTACCTTACTTTAATGGAATAACATATCGTACGAAAAATTATCAAGGGGAAAGTCAGGGTTATCGATTTGTCCCGTAACACGCGATTGTTTGGGATGGCACCCGGAATCACAAACGCTCCCCCAAGGCCCATCGCTTGATTTTAATTGTGCGAAGAAATGGGAGAAAAGCGAGCTTTTTAGTTGCTATAGCATGTGTCATGCAGTAACATATATAGTCTTCACAAAAAAATGGGGATTCGTTATCAGTTGACGACTAGTGGAAATACTAAAACTGCAAAGATTTAAACGTTTATTTTAACCAAAGGAAGTATATATGAACTATTATTAAAACTGCATTAGATAGTAAAGTATGCAAATATAGCAAATATGCCTGAAAAGGATTTAATGCGTCAAAATAAGCAAATTTTCAAAATGCTTTTTTTTTTCATAATTTGTAAACATCTGTTACAAGCCTTTAAATATGTTCATTGGAATAAAATATTATTTCCTAAACATCCTATGTCTTGTAATATTATATAATTTTCTGTTAAAAAAGATTCCCTCTATTAGGTACCACTTTTGTTTAGAACTAACAGTGGTCGTCTAACACAGGTTTCGCTGAACACAAATTTCTTGCTGACAGATAGTGACTCTTTGAGACAATATGTAGTAAATTGTCATAAACGTAACAAATCTACATTTTCTGAAAGTTGTAAGTCTTAAAAATGGCAAATTTATTAAAAAATACACTCTTTCGATTTGTTATGAACGGTCATTTTTACTACTCAATATTCTTCTCACATATTGGTAAACTTTGAAAACTCAATTATATAAAATGCGCACATCGGGTTGTACTTGCTGTAAGAAATGTACATAAATACCAATGCAACGTAGTTTTTAATGAAGTTAGTGTTTTTGTTTTTTTGGGACATGATGCTTGACTTCTTGTAAATTACATCGAAATAGCCATTTCCGTATTTAACAAAACGTATTGTGTTACTGAACAATATATTTATCTTAAACCTGGGCACACCTTGCGTTTATTGCTCTTTTAGTCTTACATTGACTACTAATGCATATTCAAAAGCCCTTATGGAGCATATCGGCAAACGCTTGTGCCGGTACCACTCGCATACTAATGCAATCGCGTTACAAAAAGTGAAACAGAACTGGTTAATCTCCGGGTGTATTGACATGCCCGATTTTTTTATGAATGCTAATAGCTGTGATCTCTGTTCATCACATTATCGTTGATGCGAAATATACCATTCAATATTGCAGTATTACGAATCGCCCTGGCGGAAAAATCGAACAAATGAAATAGAGGTTTACACGATATTGCCGATGTAATCCTATATGGAAATTACAAAAGGGAGAGGCAGAATCGACATTCCCTTCCATTACTAAATGCTGGACTGCATATCAGGAATGTTTTATTGGAACTCGCTAGTGCAAGTCAGTGAAGGAACCATACTACACAATTACGGGAGAGATCTATCAAAACAATACGTACGTTGCAAATGGACGCAACTAGTCAAAGTATTTTATTGTCAATCTATTCAAATTCAAACTTGTCAAACTGTTGTAACATCTCAAAGTAAAAGTTGAGGTCAATGCCTTTCCATTTACATTCTTGAATACTCTAAGAAAAGGTTTCAATAATAAATTAAATTTCTTAGGGACTGCGGTGATATAGTAATATTCTATAATGATTAGTAAGGATTCAAGAGTGATCATACACAAAGTTCTTTAAAATTATTTAATTTTTGAAATACTTATCCAAACATGACATGTTGCGGGAATCTTATTTCATCTTCAGTGACACTACAGAGAGGATAATTATCGAATCAAATTTAGTTAACATATGTAATGAGTATACAAATAGAAATGGATAAAGCGCAAAAATTGAACGATTTGGAATCTGTAAAAATTAGATACGAGCCCAAGTATTGGGGATTAAACTTGTGGAAATTAAATTGGCGCCTTCTCGTGCAGTACTGTGACTGACTGAATACGATAAGTCGATGGAGGAAATGTAAAAGTGGAAAAGCTAGTCATTAATAATGTTAATATGGGACAGCATTTAATTTGAACTTGTTCATTGAGATTATGAAGTCAGTTTTTTATTAGTGTTGAAATTTCCAAAGTATCTAATATATTCATTTTATTACCACTATTTTCTGAATGGATGATTTTGAAGTTATGAAGGCATTAAGATCAAAAGAGTGATTTTGTTGGATTAGGTGGTTATCAAACGTAGTATTGCCTAATTTTAGTCTCTAACATCATAAATGTGGTCGTGGCTAGCTCTTGGTCAGCGTACTCGCTTTCCACGACGCGGCTCCGTGTTCGATTTCCGATCGAGCCAAACTATAGTGTGCGTTTTCCTTGCAATGTCTCAGTATATGTTGCTGAGTGACGGTGGGAAAATTTATTTCTCAGGGTGAGAAAACCGGAATACGGTGTAAGGATGTCTACGTGCTAACTACACGTACCCTCTTAACCCATGTCCGCGAGGCAGGCCTGTGCCCCTAGCCTAGGCCTGTGCCCCTTCACGGGCTGTCGGGCCAAGTACGTACATACATACAAACATCTCATATATTCATTAATTCTACAAAACAATCCTCTCTTTTTGATGTACATACGCAGAATTCCAATCACACATTTCTAATAAATAAATAAGTAAATACAAATCCTATTCAGTAAAAAATTTTGGGAAATTCTTAACAGGAAGGATTGTTTGGGTGGCATTAGGAGTTTTGTGTCCTAAATTGATATTATGTTGAAAAATTGCCCTCTTATTAGGTATATGTCCTATATAGAGATATTTATAAATTACTTCTTTCCTAAGGAAAAAGTTTTAGTGAAGTCCGTATTAGATGTTATTTTAATTTCTATTTGTTTTATGAATTTCTTAATGTAACAAAACTATTTTATCCGTTATTTTCAGATACACTGGCAACAGTATTTACTTCTCTATTCAAATCCAATTCTGACATATGAACATTGAATAATACGTGAATCCTTGAATGGAAAACAGGAGGTTTATGTTGAAAAATGTGGTTGAAAGTAAAGGGGATGATGCGGTGGGGTTTTTGAAGATTTTAAAATTATATTGTTTTATAGAAATAGTGAAGTCGAGAAAATGTAAGATACGGTTCTGTTACATGTTCTAAGATATTTTAAACAGCGTATTTTTACGTGGCACTTCTAAAGTCTCGCTAGGAATTGCAAGAAAACTTCGCACACAAACTTGACCCTCGGCACTACGAGCTCCTGCAAGAGCGAGAGGGTGGATGCATATTAACTCACAACATATCATAGGCGATACTGCCATTTTGTATGGTACGTGATATCCCAAGAAATGCAGTGATACTTGGTTTCGGCAACATGAGGGACGATCACAGGCATCGCCACTCATTCTTCTGTTGCTGTTTCTAAGCCCTTCCCTTCGCAGTAGGGACTGCGTTGTACATGGGCGAAATATTTTAAGTGAGTAATAATGTCCAGAATAGATTCATAAAGTTAATACAGAGCCCACAATATTGAGCTAATCCTAGTTTACTCTTCTTGAGTTGTCTGATTCCTCTTCTTCCACTTCCTCCAAGGTCTCCTCTTTCTTCATATCTTTCTCATTCTCCTCGCTTTGTTCCTCCATTTTCTCCTTCTCTTTGTCCTCATCTGTGCTGCAGGTACTATTAACGCATCTCTATTTTCTTTTTACTGATGGTCAAAATTGTATTAAAAAGAAAGACGTTTCCAATTCATTTTAATGACAATCAAACGATAACGGTTTCATTTAAAACTTCATTTATTGTAATGTAACCATGCTACTTGAGACAATGTTTCGTCAATAAGTATATATACTTCAGGTTAAACTAAAAAAATCACGAAAATATTTTAATGTAAATATGTAAATGAAGTATATTATATCCCATTATTGGGAACGGAAAATATTGTATACTCTATACCATATCAAGGCAATCAAAATATGTGAATTGCACAAAGAAAATGAAATGGGAAACAATGTATGAACATCAGGCAAATATCAAAGTAACTGATAATAGATTGAATTCAATATCGAAACACAGGTTCTACACAGGCCATGAGTTTGATTTCTGAACCTCCTGGTTTTAGATAGAAAGCCCCCAAAAAATCGTAGGATTATTTCAGAAATATTGCAAATAAAGCTTCATATGTCAGTCTTAAATAGTTATTTATGCATCTAAGGGAATAAGTAGATATTCTTGAGGGAAGCAACATCCAATCCTGGGGGCCTCTGGCCGGAGTGGTTAGAAGTCGTATTGGTGGCAAAAATATCAATTAACGACCGTAGCGCATACAAACTTTATGATTTACTAGTTCCTTGCTGAATCAAAGGAGAATTCGAAGCATCTGTAAATTTGTCTTGTATCAAAAGTGAAAAGTCACATTGTAATCGTCAGTATAAGATAAAAAAACAGAGGGCATACTATTATTGAATACTCGTAGTTAAGGAGATTGGTTAGTACGAAATGGAAAAATATTATGAAGCTCTAACGGAAATTCTTGAAAAAGCTAACAAAGCTATGGATATTGTTTTTTCAATAAAAAATAGTGCACGTAAAGAAGTCTGGAGCATTTGAGAGTTGGTTGAAAGTAATTGTGTTCAAGTAAATGAAACGGTACTATTAGGATATGTCGAAATCATTTTCACCTAACGCAATGTCATCTACTTGTTGTCGTTTAAGAATAATATATTAATACATAAAATATGAATAATATATAACATTGTTAGTGAACTGACAATGTAATAAATGACGGTGAAGTGGTGACCAATAGGAACATTAAATTCAAAGAAATATTCTAAATAAGCAATTTTCGTATTATCCAAAAAATAATATTTATATAAGTTAATTTCACTTATTTAAGAATTATGCAATTAAGTTTAATAAATCAAATTCATAAAAAATAGTATTATTTGTGTGTTGGTGGCCGAGAGGGCATGCAGTATTAAATATTCATCATGCTCCAATTACATTGGCGGGAATTAAAAATTTTTGTACTAATAAAATTGGTTGTAATTATTTATCACTATCGTCCACATTGTTTAAAAATCTTTAAATAATATGTTATAGATTGCTATAAGACACAATATAGCGGGGAAACTGAGTCAGTAGTCCAACATTATCACACTTTTTTTGCTTTTAAAATTTGGCGTCAAATTTGGTTGACAAAAATACCTTGAAATACAACTATTTTTCTCTATCTTTCTAATTTTTTCAGCCTGATGTATACGATACAAGCTGAGAAAAAATAAACATGAAAAAGACGTTTCTCGTATCTCTGTAACAGATTGTCCTAGGATGCTGATTTTGGGGGAATCGACGACACTTTTTCTTTTTTCATATGAGTATTGCGAATATCGATTTGGTTTTGGGGCACTTTTCAATCATTTATTCGGCTATACCCTTTATTACGCCGAGGTAAAATTCGAGCCTCTGAACTATACTATTTTACAGAGAACAGGCTGGTGATGGCGAGTGAGAAAGAGAGAACGAGAGAGAAAGAGGGAGAGAGAGAGAGAGAGAAAGCGGGACAGAGAGAGAAAGGGAGGGAGAGAGAGAAAGAAGAAGAAAGAGAGAGATTGGGTGAAAAAACTGATCCAGGAACTAAGTTTAATGCCGATAACAGATATTGACGGTCTCAGACACGATAATTAATTGGAAGAATGTAATCAATATCGTTCTGTTCTATATTGGAGAAAAGTAAACTAGTTTTCTTGGTAAGAGATTAAAGATTACAACGATTCAATTTCAGAAGAGAAAAGTAATACCCAAAAACTTTATAATGGTCTTACAATCAAGATATCTAGTGTCTCCCATCACAATCCAAAGTATTAATACATTTACACTGACCCTTTTTTCTGCAGTGCCTCGGCAGTCATTTGCAAGCGTTTTTGAGCCGCACTTGTTTTCATAACATTTTATTCTCAAAATTACCTACGTATGGAATTTATAGTGTTGCTCTAGATTGGTTATGTCCATACCTTAAAATACGATCTCAGAGAGTAGAAATATCTTATTGGAATAATGGAACATTATGTACACACCTTTCTGATTCTTTGTCAATTGCATGTGGAGTTCCGCAGGGATCGATTTTAGGACCTATTATCTTCCTACTATACGTCAACGATGTGCCCTCGTCGATTATAAATGGAAGGACAGTTCTCTTTGTTCTTTATGTAAAGTACCCCCAAAATTAAAATATTGCTTTCAAATTCAAGAGGCCTCGACATCAGCCAGTTCGATATGGGAATATCAATTTTGGAGACAATCGGATGAACGGTTTAGCAACTAGCGTTGTTCATGGATGGACGGACGGACGGACGGACGGACGGACTGATCGACAGACAAATAGACGTTTTGCCGTCATTCGAATTTTTTGTATGAAGAACCCTCACAAAACATAGATTCTGGCTTCTTCACGTGTTAGAGGATTTCTTTTTTCTAAATTTAGCAACTGGATTTATCCACTTTTTCGTTACCAGGGTCATGTAATAAGAGTTTTTCTGCCGAAAATTCGCGTTTTTTTGCGCAGCATTACGTAACTTTCTCTCTACTCCGTAGCGAGTAAGTAATAAAAAGAATGACCACAATATGTCATATAATATACCAACAATTTCGTTCGTTTCCTTACATCAGACGAATATAATATTCCTTAATTTTTTTCAAATTATAGTTCATATCATTTTTCCTAATTTTCAGTGATGTTTTAAGTTTCAAAGTAAACCATTGCTTAAAAATAAAGAGTACTGATCACGTGTATTAACTGGAAAAAATAAAGTATATTGATGCATAACATTGCATAAGAGAACATAATTAATAATCACGACGAAGCGAGAAATGTTGGATATATTACTCATTTCAATAAACCGGAAAATAATTTCGTTGCATGCAATTATTGGAAGTCCAGGTATTTAATTTTCGCGCAGACTTCCAAAACGAGATATGGTAGACTGCTTCCCTCCTCACTAAACCGCCAACCAGTGTTGCCAGGTTGCTGGATTCCCCCTAGATTTGGTGGATTTTTTTAGATAAGTGGACTGTTTGAGGGGTTAATTATTTAGGAGGAGTTTAGGGGATTCCTATTTATATAATAAAAATGTTTTCGCAATTAAAATATGTACTGATTAACTACACTGACACGATCTTAGACTGGCGACTATTGTTGATGAATAGAATCTATAAAAGTAAAATTGCAGTTAATAATATTTAAATATATTTTAAATGGCGTCATTTAATTAAATATTTGTTAATCAGTTTAATATTATTTTATGTTGTGATTAATGTTTAACAAATATTTATATACTGGGGTAATAAAGTACCACTTCTATCCCAAATGTATCCGACCTTACTTCATATTTCAGGGCGCAGTTATTCTGCGTCATCGGGCTGGTGGCATCTTTCGAAGAAGTCCCATTTGATTGATGAATACACTCCCAACATCCTTTACACTTTTGGAAGATGTTCTGGAACTCGCTTTTTGGTATTTTTAATTTTTTTTATTGTTTTTAATGTATACACACCTTTATTTCTTGCCAAGATTAGACTGGCGAACTATGTGTCGGTTCATGAGATTTACTCCTAACCTGACATTTAGTTCACCTTACAATTTTAATTATTACAGTTAACAAAATAATTTTCTTTTGATATTAATTGATAATATAGTTTCTCATTATTATTTCTTTTTTCTCCATTAACATATCATATTAATATTATATTAACAATATAGGCTCTATCTTCTTGAAAAGCCGTACTTTAATGTAGTGCATTGCAATAAAGGATATCTGCAGTCCTATCAAAATAATATAAGAGAAAATATACATCTTAATATAACATAAATAATAATGTATGAAAATATAATTAACAAACAATATGACAGGAAACAATAATAAGTAATATACGTGATAAATAGCGTTAAATAATTGGATTACCTCGTCCCATAATGGTTTTAACTGGTAATCCAATTATTCGCATACAGTTAACATTTAACCTAATCCAGGAAAAGTCGAGTTCAAGAACTGTCAATCCATGTATAGATATTGGTTTGTATGTGTAGTGTGTTATGTTAAATGTACATAATTTTGCATTTGCTGCCTCCAGGAGGAGACAAGACCATCAACACTTCTCACGAGCCCATTATTCTTTACATAAAACAGTTACACTCCATTACATAGAGTCTTTGTTATAACATACACTCATAAATATACACATACATACGAATACATACATATTTTATTTATATACATATTTATACAATTTTACCTTTATTAGCTATTTTGTTCTTTCACTGTTGATAAGCACGTCAACTCTACAATTTTACTTCATACATTTATTATAATATACCCTACATGCATGGACATTTATTACAATATATTACATACAATATACAATTTTATATTTCTAAACATCTGTTGTACGACGCAATCGTCATAGCCTGATGAGCGGGAGGGCGCTGCTGACCATTTCAGCATGTACTCGTATGCAGCGAAGCCCAGGCGCCCTGCCCATCTTCAACTCAGCAACCATTTTCTGCAATTTCGCCATCGTAAAGATTGGAGTTGAGTTGTTTGACCTTCTTTTTTAGTCTCTACCACTTCACGAATTTCCGCTTGCAGCGACGTGTCTTCCGTGGAATCATCTCCAGGAAGAAGGGTTGTCAAGATCGCATTGCACGTTTTTCCATCATCATATGTCGGCCATCGACATCCAAAGTCGACTGTGCTTCGGACAACAGAAGTTTACCAGCAGCGAAATTTATAGGGTATTCCCCATGGATCCTGCTCCGTGACGTTTGCAACATTAGTTTGCCACGTCAACCTCTTGACCTCTCTTAACTTTCTTGTTAATTTTTATATCTCGTGGCCTCAATGAGATATATCTCAGTGAGATCATTTTGTCTTCGTTTGCGTCTTTGATATATTCTTTTCAGTTTACGCGCAGTCTTAACCATCATGGTGAGCTCAGGACTTCACCAGTTTGCCACTTGCGGATAGAACTATGCGAAATGGTTTTCTCAGCAGCTCTTGTTATAGATGAAGTGATGAGCTCCAACCTCTTCATCAATTGTAACTAGATAAGTCAAATTATCCTACTTGTCAATCTGATTTTCAATGTCACGTTGGAAGTTCTGCCAATTCGCAATCTTTATACGAAATGTTTATGGACATGTGATAATCCACCTCCTCAGCTCCAACTTCAAAGAAGATGGCATTGTGATCACTTTTTATAATTTGATTCTTCACTCGCCATTTTCCAGGTGGCTGACGCATCATTTGTTGATGTAATGTAATTTCCTTCAGTATCCCGCCTACACGGTGGGTGCGACTACGTGTGGAGAAATGAAAGTTTGTTCATTATATATAGACTATTTTGAATTATTATGTCCAGCGTATGATCACCTCTGGGGTCCCTCTCCCCACTATACCATTCTTCTGACTTCGCATTTGAGTCCATACCAATTATTATCGGCATACACATATGCTGTGCTCCAATTGCGTCTTCCAATTTGTGACAAATTCTCTCAATGGGCTCGGTTGGGCCATGTATGCTGTTATGACGTATGTCAGAAAGTACAGACATCTTGATATCACATGCCACAATATCAGACATTGTGAACTGCGAGAGCATAAGTGTTCTAATCTGAGAATTGATCGCAACGATTTCTGCTCTATACCAAGGATCCGCTTTTGCCTGTTCCATTCCGAATGAGCGATGCAGTCCCGCCAGGCGACCTCGAAGAGTATACGGTTCCTGTAATAATATTTTATCTGCAGCTTCAAATTTGTCATATAGCTGCTCTATACTTGGCATAGCCGCTATTGCTCTTCCAGTGTTTACTTGTAGGAAATTAAGTTCCGTAATTAGTCTTTGCAATTTTAAGTTCTGTGGCTAGTTTTAACTCCGGGCATTTGTCACTAAAAGCCTTGTGTTCCGTGTTTCTTCTTTTAGCTCTTATACAGCTCACTCATTTGGTTGCTGCTTCTTTTTCACATGCTGCTTCATGCACACTAGCGCAAGTATCTCAGACCCTATTCTGCTTACACACAACTTGTCTACAACTTGCCCAAATCGCAAGCAATTAAGGGAACGCACAGCAGCAACATAGGTGTCACATTGATACAAAGTGAACCTTGCATATAATCTTCCTCCATCAGTACAATATTTCCCAATTTTTGGGGTCACTCTCATCACCCAGTTTCGATGTCAGACCTCTCTTCTTCTATCGTTTGTTCCGTTTCGGAACTCCATGAAGATGCACCTCTCAGCCACTCGTTTCTTCGGACGGAACGTTGCTCAGACGTAGTACACTTGGAGGGGGAATCACTTCTAATAGTGCCTTTCTGCCCTTTCCCTATTAAGCGGTCTTTTGTGAATCTGCCATATTAGCTATATTACTTCGCTTTGCACAAAGACGGGGGCGAAAATAGTTCACAAACTACTGGAGTCTAATTGGCTTATGACAATGGCTCAGTTCAGAAATACAGGTCACTTGTGGCACCTACGACTCGCTTTTTGGTGTTGCCTATAGAGCGTTCGTCATATTAATTTCGAGTGTTTCTTTGCTGTGAATCGCTGTCCTTTCATCGGCATTTTCCATTTTGGGGCAGCCAAAAGACGCAAGTAGTTATGTTGGAACTGTACAGAGACTGACGGAGCTGTGCGACCTTGTGTTTTGTCAAAAATTGCTGCATGTTTGATGCAAGCGCTGGCACGTTATCGTGATGAAGGAGCCAGTCGCCGCTTGACCAAACCCGATGCCGTCTTCTTCGAATTGTGTCCCGCAGTTTTTCCATAACGCCAAGACAATGTTCTTTGATGATCGTCTGAGATCTAGGAGCATATTTGTGGGACACGTCACCCTCATTATTAAAAAAATGCAAACACCTGACATTACTTCGTCTTTGGTGGGTTTTTTGTGTCATGGCTCCAACAGCACCTTCCTCTGCGAAGTTGTTTTGTTTCGGATGTATAATAATAAACCCAGGATTCATCACCAGTTATAATATTTTAAGTAGATTTTCATAATTATTGACAATTTCCAAATTGTCCTCAGCGATTTCAAGGTGTAGATTTTTCTCTCCCACAGTTAGCAATTTCAGAATGTGTTTCACACACGCGTGAACCATTTGAAAATGTTCAGTTCAAATCTTTCGATCACTAGTTTTCGGTATTCCAAGATCACATTTTAGTTCTCACATGGTAAATTGGCGGCCTTCATCGATTTGCACACGTTCAATATTTTCCGCTGTTTTTGTCTTCGAAGGCCGCCCAGAAAGTGGGTTACTTTCAACAAATGTGCGGCCATCTTTGAACTGGTTAAACTACTCTTTTATTTAAGTTTGGCTCAACACGCGTTTCAAAATGTCGTCTTCATCATTTCGATGATCTCCGCACAAATCTTTGTGAGTTTGAAGAAAAAATTAATGCAAATTCGATGCTCCTATCTTTCCGTCATTTTTTACTACAGCAAAATGCTACAAACGTTAAAAGCACATTGCAAACAAATGCACACTACACGTAAACTAAAGTGACCCGACGAAAACAGGTAATCTAAAGCTTTACTGTTGACACTCGTTCCCGGTAGATGGCGCTAAAATTAGTCAGGCGCGAAGATATCTAGGAAAGTCTAATACTTGGGACAGACCTGGAAATTTATAAATTGGTTTTCTAAATTTACTATGTAATATAAACATCTATTGAAAGAACTTTGAGGGATTATTGTATAATCTAGGGGAAAAATGACATCTTATTGTGTGAAACCCAACATAACAGTGTGGCAACACTGCTGCCAACCCCTATCATTTGCACGTGGACCGCTCGCGTGAGCAGAGTAGTTACGTCTGCCTGCAAAAGGCCCACGACAGGCGTATTTTAACAATTCCTATGCGAACAGAAATTGAAAAAAACGTGTACTGCCTCCGACCATATGAGAGGTGTCTATGGTTTTGTTAGTTATCAAAATCAAACAAAAACAATCAAACAACTTCGATTTTGAACGAATATTTTCAGTACACTTACATACTATAAAATATATTTGATTATCCATATTCTATAATTCTCCTGGAAGCGTATCCTAATTCTAAAATATTAAGACAATCGTTAGGACTAAAATAAATGTGTCACAGTTTTACAACATATCACCTATAGGAACAAGTGCAATTGATCCCTACAAAGGGATATTATGAAGACTAGGCTGGCGGCCGAATACGACTCAGACGGCACGCTAGGAGTTGGGGAGTGGGATTCGGATATTTGTTAGAATTAGTCCGTCCAATCTTCAGTATAAATTATCAATTCTTTATTTATGCTGAATATAAATTGTAATTTTATTTGTGGAGTTCTAGTTAATATTGTCTTATTGGTAATATTTATTAAGTTAATAAATTTCGTTAGTTTAGAAAATTAGTAAAAGCTATATTTTAGAATTTGTATGGTGACTTCTGCGGTGGGTGGCGTGAAGTGAAGCCCCATGAGATCTTCCCCCCTCTGTGCTCCACTGTCAGAGAAAAACAATAATAACAATAATATATTTACAGTTGTCCAACGGAATTTGCGGAACCACTGCATATGATTTGGAAACAAATGTATGTATTCAGGAGTCTTTAAGGGCATAGGATGGAGATCAGAAAATATCTTGCCTGGAGCATGTGGATGCGTAGTGTGTAGCACTGCTGCAGAGACGGATCGATTTCAGGAATGCACGCTTCCCATACAGTTCAGTGATTACGGGGAGCGTATGTGGCCCCGTAACTGGACCAATGAGCAGGAACAGGTGGTTACTCTCGATGGAGTGACACTAACACCAGAAGTGTGTAGACAGCGGGTCACGTGGCCAGCGTACATACAGGTGCGCGAGTGGGCAAATGCCGAACAACCCGCACCGACATTCAGCTGAACCACCGAAGACAGCTTTCAATTTGTACTGAATGGTTGCTTTGGATTTGCATTATCGATGCAAAGACTGTATGTTTGACTATCAGTCTAGTAGGTGCATTTATGCACTATTAAAATGTAAAGCAATGATCGCCACTTTAAAGAAGGGCATTGTCGTTTCTGACGAAGGCAACTTAGTGATAGTACATTTAGAGTGGCGGGGCGAGGCAAAATCAAATGGGCAGACAATCGCATCATGAACAGACATTTTTTGTAGTGGAAGAACCTCCAAGCATGAGTACCTTCGTTGATGGGGATGCTGCAACCAATAATGTTTTTCGTTGTTATCTTTGTCGTCGTTAGTGTTGTCTTTTTTATTGTCGTTGGTGTTGTTAGAGTTTTGAGTGTTGGTTGGTTTCTTATTGTTGTTATTGGCGTATCGACCATTCCTAATCACACTACACGGTTAACGTCTGTAACAATTAGGATTATTTTCATCTGTATCCCTCCGTAAGACAAGGTTGTTAAGCCTTGAATTGTGAAGTGATATGATGATGATGATGATGATGAGAGGTGAAGAGCCAATCACATATACAACTATGCCTACGCAGCACTCGAACCTGTAGCCTCCTCGGTGCAGACGACGGCTGCCACAACCGTCTGGGCCACGGGGTTGTCTATTATTATTATTATTATTATTATTATTATTATTATTATTATTATTATTATTATTATTATTATTATTATAAATACTGCATAACAAACCTTTAATAATTTCAGTTAAAATTTTTCGGTCTAAATGAATATGTTGGCTGCCATGAGAAACCAAATTGTCTAGTAGGAAACAGGTCTTATTATAGTGCTAATAGCAGCAAAATGTTCTAGTGAGCCCATATGGACTTATACATTTCTGTAAATAAAATTAATTCTATATAATATTATATAGAATATTGTTACGAATATTGCATCACGTGCCGAATTCGCTGCGCGTGTATTGCGTCATCTGCCGGCGCCTCTTCCCTTCCCCCCGAACTGGACGGTTCCGGACTATCCGCGAGCCGCGGGGAAACGCGGAGAATGTGCCGGGTGTATCGGGACGAGCGCCGGCCAGGTATAAATGGGCCGCTGCCGGCGGCCGCGAGTCAGTAAGACGTCAGTGAGTAGTAAAAAGTCAGTCAGTAGCAGTCGGCCAGTAAGAAGTTAGTCAGTGTAAGTTAGTGTGTCAGAGTAAGACAGTGTATGTAATCAGTGAATAAGCAGTCAGTCCGTCAGTGTGTCCGAAGTGGAAGCTGTGCTGTGAAGTATGCATTGCGGTGAACAGTGCTGCAGTGGGTGAACAGCAGTCAGCAGTCTGAAGTCTGCAGTGGAACCTGAGCTGTGAAGTGTGCATCGCGGTAAACAGCAGTGCAGAGGACCCTGTTGTGCGCAGTGAAGTGTGGTCTGCGTAGGGAATAGTGGTATGTGCCGGGAATTGTAGTCTGTGCAGGGAATTGTGGTCTGCGCAGGGAATTGTGGTCTGCGCAGGGAATTGGGGTCAGTGCAGTGGACCGTGGACAGTGCATCGGACTGGGTGATACTGCATAAGAAGAAAACAATGTAAAAAAATAGTATGTAAGAAGTGAACTGTGTAAATAAATATTCAAGAGAACAGAGTCGTGTGTAAAGAAAAATAATTAAGTGTAATATATCTGTAAATAGACCAAGTAGTTTTTAGTGTCAGTAGATTTTAGTGTATAATTGTTCACGAATAAACGTGTTTGTTTAAATATTACTTGTGTTGGTTTTAATTGACCACGTAGAAACGTTACAATATATATATATATCAATATTGGTACAACTATTAATATTGTGTGAAGAACGTGAATTACCAATTGCACGGAGACATTGTGTGTGAAAAACGTATATGGTACCGAGGTGCGACGCGAGAATGCACTTAGCAGTGATCGTGTTAGTGACTTCTGAATGAGATCGTGATTCATGCTCTTACCACTTTATTTTTTTAATTTATTTTCTTCCCGTTCGACTTTTGTCTTTCGCGAGTTTGACGGGTAAAATGTTACATACAATGACTTTACTTGTCCATCCTAAGGCAAAAGCGGGTCTAGGAATAACCATTCACTATTTTTAAAAATTTCATATTTGGATACCTTCACTAAGAGAAGTTTGCATTTGTGGTTTAGAGAAGGAAGGGAGAGTTCTTGTGGGAAAAGGGGGCAAATAATTTTATGAATTAGGGTGGGCGAATTACATCTTTGGGGAATCTGGATCTAATGCGTGATGGATAATGCGCGTCTTGGCCGAGATTGAATATTGGAGTGTTGGGGCATGCTGGGAGGAGAGAATAATATTTTTTTAGAGGTTTATGAGATGTACTCTGAGAGGAGAGATATTTGAAGCTCAGTGGATTTCTGATATTGAAATGAGCCAGGGAGCTTTCAAGGTTTGTCTTAGATATTTATTTTGGATTGTCTGTAAAACGGATATAGTTGCGTAGGCTTCCGCGGCCGGAATTTATTTTGGCTGGGCTATCCGGGACGAGCCGCGTCAATGTCATGGTGGCTAACGTTTCGGCCAGCGTATTGTGGCCTTCTTCAGAGCGTACTGCTGGTACGCTTGTACGCCGTGCTCCGCTAAAATTCAATCTCGCTATCGGGAGGATTCTCACTCGAGGAGAGGGGGGTAACGAGCCTTCATTATTCGGACGAGCAGCTCTCACACTCACTTACTCTAAGAATTTTGCAGAGGGGAGTCAGCCCCCAATAATTCGTCACATGAGATTCTCGCGAATGGAAACATAGTTCCCGAAATGGGAAGTATTTTCGCTGGCTGTGAACTGCATTTACCTAGTATCGGTGCACAGTAACTCGCGGTCACGTGCCATAGGCCGACTTATCCCGCCTTCGATAGTCGATCGTCCGCGATTGCCTGCTACGGAAGACGGATGACTTCCGATCCGTAATCGCCGATGCAAGCCGTAGCTGTCTGGGGATTGATGACGTCATCTATGGGTCCGGTCTGAGGGGGCGGCCAAGCCAAACGGCCACGCTGAAGTGCAGCCGTGTTAATCAAGAGCTGTCTTGGGGCGATCCGCCCTTGACGCCGGCCAACGACCCCACCTGCTGGGCGTTCTGTGATGCCCGCCAATAACAACAACAGGGTAATCATTCGCTTTGCTCCCGCTAGAATGCGGATGATCAGTTAGTGAGCGAAGCTGGAGAGAAGATGTCATTAGCACAAATATTCATGACGGCCTATTAATTGAATTTAAGTTTATTTCGAGCCACCCCATCAAGTTAAGTTTAAATAGAAGGTCGCATTTGCCATAATTGTAAAATATCATGTAAATCACACATCATTCATAATCATTTTAGAAATTAAATGTTTGTTTGCCAAAGTTTAATGACTATTATTGAAAAACCTCATTCCCGCTCCAGAAGCCACACACACATAAGGTGTTACGGGTTACAAAATATTGAGAAATGTGATGGTAAAAGAAACGACCCTTATGGGAGGGTAGTGTGAGAGTGGCGAGCGTCTGTAAAATTTTTATTTCGTGTTTCGAGATGCGTCAACTTGTATTCTTATTAGTCACGTGAGGGTAGTGAATGTTGTAATGCAGGAAGTGGCGATGTTCCTCGCCCGCTAGAGATGTAGCGCGAGCTACGTGTAGGCTTGTGGGAGTTTGTCTTCTCAAGCACCCCTGACACCAGAGCACCAGGTATCACGGACGAGTCAAAGCTTCCATCTGCACTCCCGACACAGAGGGTAGTGTAGTGCATTTAAGTGTCTATTTAAGACACGAAGAAGGTAGAAATTGAGGATCCGTAATTCGTGACCCATTTCTCAAGGTTCTACTTCGATATTCGTCCGCTCTCGACCACGCAAAACTACAAATCAGAACAGCCGACAACTCGAATTCTCCTCTAACTATTGTGACATCACGATAGGGTAATTACGTACACGATTCTGTCTACAAGTTTATGCACATTTTAATAAACGCTATATAATATTTACAAAATTAGGAAGCCAGCCGCTATCCGCAGCCTTAACCCCGGAAGCAAGCCGCGTTATTCAACTGAATCGACCACTCCAGCGTGCGCACCCCCGCGCAGCTGCTGGCAAGTCGCGTGTCTAGAGCCACAGCTCACACAGTCGAAGTTTGCGACCATCCCACCATCATTCGTAATGAATACTAGGAAGCGGCATTTTCCGCACGCTTAAATATCGGGTTATCTCGTGACCGCGTGCCTCTTCCCCCTTTTGGCTCGTAAATCTCGCAATGTAACCCGTTTTACCCTGCGCCGGTGGCACGCTGGCCCCCCGTTCCATACGGCAGCCAACCGTTTATTGGAATTGAACGTAGTGCTGCCAGATGCAACCACAACAATCCCTTGGTTTTTAGAACCAAACGCCCCCTCTGGCCAATAGGATAGTGCATCATTCACCAACACTCCCCTGACCTGAGTGCCGGTGATTGTATATAGAAACATACTTAGGTGGAAAAACCGCAATGTGTCTGCCCAATTAATTACTTTGGTAACTTACTTCACATGTAAGTTTTTTTTCTCTATTTGGATCTCAGGATTCGGTGGATCTTAATCGAGATTTTTGGAAATTGAACAAGACCACGATATTCTTTAACACATAACACATATTCAAAAAGGTATAGAAACATATAACTACTACAAAACAAAACAAAAAAAACACAAAATCTTTCAAATCCTCTACAGGAAACATAACACGGACACATTATGCAATAACTCTCAATTACAACATCCTGTCTTAACTTACAATCAAATTCAATATGATTATTAATCCTTTTTAAAGGTACTCCTACACTGAACTCAGTTTATTCCCTCTTTTACATGTATCAACAAAATTTACAACCCTACTTGATTCAAACTATTTCTTCTTAGTTTACGGTTTCATGTCGTCGCAATGGAAACCAGAGAGATTACTCACGCAATGAATGACAGCGTTTTTGTAACGGCTTTTCACGTCACGTATAATTGATTAACTACCTCACACAAATTTATGAAATTTCAATGGCTTTCTCACAAACAATCAGGTTCTAATTTCTCCACTGAATAAAATAATACTGGAAGCAATAACCTTATTTGTGGATCTGTTTTCTTGCGTCACCTTCAAAGAACGTGGAGTAACGAGATCCCTAGCTATAGATTCTCCTACCTGCATCCACGCCTCCTAATCGCCTCTGAAATTCTCCCATCATGCGCCAAGGCAGACGAGAAATGTTGCAATTGCCCCACAAAATTATTCGGCTTCTTTACACTCTCATATACTAAACAACGCTCTGTAAATCGAATTACGCTCATTAGCACCATAAACGTTACAAGAGTAATTCTTTCTTCTTCCTCATAAATTGTTCTACGAATCATTTTGTATTTACCTTTATGTGCTTTTCAAATCTGTTTTATAGTAGGCCTTGCTCCGAATTCCACGTCAGCCTTTTCACACGTACAAGAACACTTTTCTTGCGAAGAGCACGACGCAGCAGCGCCAAAGGAAATGAGAACGGGGAAGGCGTTGCGAGGTCTGCGCTCCGTACAACCCCTCCCGTTCCCCTGCTCCACCCTTCCTATGCTCTCCAGCGTGGCAAGGTTGCGGTCTCCTCCTCCAAGTGCCACGCGCCGTTACTCAGCCGCGTTGCGAAATCTGGCCGTGCGAACGAAATGTATTGCATTCTCTGGACTGTGACGCTTCAGCCGGCTCTGGCTGAGCCGTCACAATATCTTTATAAACGTTGGGTACAAGTGCAACCACTAGACGCCTTATGGCTCACTTGGGTGCGCGCGTATCCTCCGTGCTGCGCTCTCGTCGTCAGTGGTTATTTCTGGACAATTCCTTTTGTGCTGGGTGTTTTCCACATCTCGTTTTGACGTAACTCACCACTTTCACGACGTTTGAAGGCTAACACCCTTCAGCCAGCCGGGCGCACCCTAGGCTCCGACACCACCTTATCTAGATATATTCCGATTTAAATGTAGTGAATTTGAAGATCACGACCTGAAAGAAGAGGCATTGGCATCCATTTTGGAGCTCTAATACCGAACATTTAATTCGTTCCCGCTTAGATGAGAATTGCCCCCCTTGCGTCCAGCTCGTGATCTTGAGAAGCCACTGTGTATAAATCGGAGCAGTGTCGAAAACTGTGACACCAGACGAGACCCCAAGCTGTTCCAACACTAGAACTTCCAGATGAGAAATACTGCTGAGCCAACAGTTGTTACTTGTATGGCTTTCAGAAGCGGGGCATATCCTCACCCTGCAGATAGCAGGAAATTGGCGTATTGATTCGGGCGTCCTACACGCAGATATTGTACTATCCTCACCCTTTACTTGCATACACACTTCTATGCACTACACTACCACACATCTTGGGAGAGTAGGTGGGAGCTTAGAGTTTATCCTGCTGGGGTGACCCACCTGGGATATATCTGGAAGAGGAAAATCAGGCTAGGCGATGTGTGCCTGATCTCTCCATCCAGCATGGAAGGAATACCGCTACCTTTCATGTTAAAACATGCCTTACACTTACGGGAATAACGGCCGTTACCGTTGTCGCACCCGAAAACAAGAAATAACGCATTAGCATAATCATCATCATCATTCGTACTTTGGCAGTAATCAACTGCTTAAGAGATCCATAACGTATAGGGTAAAAATACATAAAATACGTGAATTTCAATGCGAGAAGTTATGTTTTCCTCTCTTGTGGCTCTCAAGTGAAATGTACGGCCCTGTGCGTGCTCTCAGCCGGATATGCGTTTGGATACAGATACCATTGGAAAAGGTTGTTCGCTTTGGGGGAAGTCCCTGGGGATTGCGCTTCTTGGAAAAAACGAGGCTCGGCTTCCGAGCCACCCTGACTGCTGCCAAATGCGCCTTCAGGGCTCAGGGGGTTAAAGTTGCGGTGATAACATCGAACACTTCTCCTTCAGACTTCACAGTAAGTGAATTGGATTTTCTGAGAAGGATTATGTGCACGATTTTCTACGAGATTTCGGCATCATCGTTCGTCAGCCTATAGTGAAATTGAGGTTTCTCTTTATTTCACGGCTGATATTTTCCGGCTTTGAAGAGTATTGTTAAATTAATGTGAGGAAACTGTAACTGACATTCATAGTTAAACAATACTCTAAGAATAAATGTTGTTGGTAAAATTACAAAGTAGAATGAATTTCATGCGTAATGTTTATAACAAAATATTGGATTGTTTTATTCATACCAAAGATACAAATTTAACTAAGAAATTTATTCGTATACTAAGTCGTATATTCCTACATTTTTATTAGGCATTTGGATTGTAGTCGTATATGGAAGGCGACATGTGAAAAAGGAACTATTGATAATAAGTTGTGTAGAGGCACATGACAAAATAAATTAACACAATCTCTGAACCTGAACGAAAAATTAAACAAGTAGTTCACGCTCTTAAACGAATCCATTTTATAAATTCTTGTCCCATGGAGGAAAGCGATATAATATTTACTCACTCTTTTCATCGTCGTCTCTTAACTTCAACAGACGCTCTTTCCTCTCCCGCCAAAGTAACTTTCCCGAATTTCTACCGGAGCTCGTTAAGAAATCACGTTAAATGCAAGAGCAACACTTCCAGAAATTCCGCAAAACTCTGGACAGTCGACAGGTGGGGCCCGCGTCGTGCCGCGAACTTCCGGTTAACAAGAGAATATTCAAGAGGCGACGTGTCGAGATCACCTCTGGCCCGCGGTCTCGTCCCCCTCGCCCGCGCCGCAGTCTCTTCTCGCGGCCGCCGCCGCCGCCGCCGCCTTAATTTCCGACGAGACGGCGTAAAAAAGCGCGAAATGAGCGCCGCGGGTCGGGACGCGCCGTTGCCCGTCGCACGTCGGCGGCGTGACGACGCGTCGCGTCGCGTCGCGACGACGAGAGCCTCGCCGGCGGCGGCAGAAAGAGGGCGACAGCTCGTGTTTTGCTCCATGGGAGGCGTCAAAACTTTGTTAGGAAATTTCCAACGTGACCCAAAACAAAGGAAAACATAAATGCGAAAGCGCTCCGGCAAAAACATCTCCAGTGTGTCTCTCCCTCTCCCTCTTTTCGCCTTTTTGTTTGCTGCAGTTTTTCATCCTTCGCGCAGTCGCTCTCTCTCTCTCTCTCTCTCTCTCTCTCTCTCTCTCTCTCTCTCTCTCTCTCTCTCGCCGCTCTCTTAATATCGCGCTCTCTCGCTCCGTGCCATTCCCCATACTCCCTGAGGAGGAAGGAAGAGGGTGTGGGCGGGCAGCGTTCATTTCTGCCCCACCCCCGGCGCAATGCGGCGAAGAGTCCTAGTGTTCCCTAATGTGCTCCACCGTGAGTTCGCACGCCCTACTCTCTCGTCGACGCCGGCGCCGATAAATTCGCTGCTTCATTTCGCGGCGTGAGGCGTGACCTTGCTGATGTGGCACGCACCGCTCTTGGTCTTCACGGGCGAAGAGACGCTACGCCAGCGGGCCGCGGATTGTAAAGAATGCGTATTCCGCTGCACGCACTGTTTTCCTCGTTCAAAAGGACATACATTGTCGAGTGGAAGATCTTAGTGAGATGAGGTCTAAGTAACAAAATCTAAATTTTGAAATGAAGAGAAAAGTTCTGAGAGAAGCCGTTCCTGAACATACCATCCACAATATTTAGGAGTCGTCTTTGAAAGTTTTGCTGTAACTCTATAACGTAGCCCATTATGCAACTCATTGGTGCTGTACGTATCCCATCTGATTGAATGAATTAAGTTTTTCAAAAATTGATAGCCTTTGATATATATATTATATATATATATATATATATATATAATATATATAATATATATAATTTTCATTAACTATCTTAATTTAAAAAAAACACAAAGGTTGAAATTTGTTCAGCATCATCATTACAA
This sequence comes from Gryllus bimaculatus, assembly GCA_017312745.1. NCBI lineage: Eukaryota > Metazoa > Arthropoda > Insecta > Orthoptera > Gryllidae > Gryllus > Gryllus bimaculatus. The sequence goes on along the minus strand of BOPP01000018.1, from coordinate 6,391,419 downwards.
CTACAATAATGAAATTACATAAAGGAAGTTTTTAAACAATTATTTTCTCCAAAAGTGTTCCAAATTTTTCATTAATTTCTTCTTATGTATATATTGAAATTTCGCACTACAACTTTCGTAATTATTTTCCTAACGCCTAGCAAAGCTAACGTTTAGCAAAATGAAACACGTACTGCTCAAACTGCATCTCATAAACTTGATTATGAAGCAGAAAATAAACAGAAACGTAGAAGATAATATTTAATTTGCTGACTCACATTTCTTGAAAAAGTATTGTGTCGCTTAGGGACAGATTTCACAAATTTTTGTAGTGTTCATATTCAATTTTTAACCATTCCCTCTTTCAATACGTTCTTCATAAATTGCGAAACAATACATATCATATTGTCGAATATTCTGCCTTAATTTACGTCACAGATCTTGTAAATTATGTAATTCACGCTAGTGTTATGGAGTATGGAGAACCTCAGAGCAGTTTTAAAGCAACCATATGAATTCTTTCAACAATTTATTTCGGATTGTTGTCTTGAAACAATTTAAAGTTAACTTCAAAACCGAATTTCTCAGCACAACATTTGAGATGTGTATTTGAAATGGTCAAAAACATATTTTGGTACTTTATTCCGACAATGGAATGTGAATCATCTGGTCCTATAATAACATGCTCCCCCATACTGTAATTGATCCTTCGTGTTTAACAGTTGGCTACATCTTTTACTTTCTATGCTCTTTATTAGATTGTGTATTCTCTGTGATATTACCATCAGAATGGCAGAATTTGTATTTGCTCTCCCCAAGGAATTTAACGATTTTTCAAAACTAGAAGTGCTTACACATTTGGATGAATTGTTTCATATTGAGTATGTTTATTTCTGATAAAATAGGTTTGTTCCACTTGTTTTGCTGTGCTTTTGTGTTCTCTCTAAACATTCCCAATTGTTTTCGAATTACTGATTTTTCTTCAATAACGTCTTCAACAGTTTAATGAACTCACCCAATGTACATTTGTAATTCAAAAAGGAACAGCAAATTTTATTATATTACGCGAACTGAACACTCCAAGCATTTGAAACTCTCGCGGTGACTTAAGCTATGTGCACAGTAGAAGAGCAACGAGCAGTAACACCATGTTTTTGGTGAGAGGATATAAAACCGCGAGACATTCATAGATCGATTATGGAAAGGTACGGCGAAAGCATGCTTTAGTGAATGAACACTCCACGAGTGGGTAGAAGCCTTTCATTTGGGGCGGACGTCAGTCATTGACGAGCAACGCTTTGTTCGTTCCAGCAGTCTCCTCTCAGCCCTCCGCTGGCAAGTTTGTTTTCACTCTGTTCTGGGATATTAATGGGCGGATTTACCAGCACTATCAGGAAAGGTGTGAAACAATGAATAGCGCCAAGTTGGAGGAGAAAAAACTAGCGATAAGAAGCCGACGCAGGGGCTTCTGTCAAGAGACGTTCGTTTCCTTCACGACGACGCTCTCCCCCACGCCGCAGCTCCAACTCTTGAAACCATTCAACAACTGACATTTCAGAAACTGGAAGTTCCCCCATACATCCTAGATCTTGATTTTTTTATCTTCATGCGTTTGTACCAAGAAAAGGACGCATTGAGAGAGCTTCGTTATGAGGCGCGATGACGCGCGATGACGTGGAGAAAGCTGTGCATTTTGGTTGAACGTCGAAGGTGTGAAAAGAACATTGAGAAGCAAATAGATGTAAAAAAATGACTTACATTTTAAATTTGTTGGTGAAATATCTATTTCAGAAACATTCATCTGATTGATACGTTTTGAATTACCCTCGTATGATTCACTTTTACTTGCATTTTACGATTCATTTTGAATCTCTTTTAAGACAAACAATTTTCGTAAATTATTTTGGCATGGGAATGTATTTCAAGCTCTGAGTGCGCGAGTTACGCTTTGAGACTGTATTTCAAGTTTACATATGACATGAATTCCATAGTTGTACACTGTGTTGCTGTGTTTGTATTGACAGTTCGACGTGTATTAACAGTTCGACAGTTTTGCTGACGTCTCTACGTTTCCTTAGCGACAGCATGCGCTGGCCCAATCGGATATCAGTTACGTCAGCATCCGCCAACCCGCGTTGCCGATGAATTGTGTATATCGCCACGTGCACGGCTAAAGGCACGTTCGGTTTCGGGCATGGGCGCCGCGCCCAGCCTCGGGCCCGAATGAATGCTTGACCCCTGACAGATTGTAAACGATGAGTAAGATTTCGTATGAAGGTCGCAGTGCCGCGTCGTTGTTGAAGTGCCGTGAAAAGCTGAAGCGAAGGTGGTAGACATTGGCTGCTTGTATGTTTGGCAACAGCATACCATGTGCTTGGTAGCTGTCAATCCCAAAATTCAATCTCCCGTAGTATAGTGGGGCTACAACGACACATACTTTCTTGCTGTATTTGTAACATTTGAAATTCTCGAAAATTAGGTTCACCGAATATTGAACCTATGCTATTTTGGCACTGTAGTCAAGAAAAAATGATAAATCAGTAAAAATGGACGATGTTTTAGAAAAAAACCTATTCATAGTCATTACATCAAGAAGTAACCACGCGAAAAGTACCTGGTTTTTCAAAAACATTTTGTATATTATCTTATTTAGAGATCTATTCTTAGAACGGATTTCATTAGGAAAAAAATCTCTTTCAAGGGTATTGTAGTTTCAAATGTTTAATTTTTGGAAACGTTTAAAATGCCTAGTTCACAGAACAGGAACTGTACCATTTTTATAAGCGTACGTTTCTACATTCGAGAAAAAGAACAAAGAAAAATATGCAGTCGCTTTTGAGAAATTAATTGTTTAAACATTGCCTATATTTCACGCAAAATAACGAGAAAACAGTTCATAGTCTTGAAAAGTTATACAAGACATTATTGAAAGATCTTCTTTTGAAGAACAAATTGTATTACAAAAAACCGTCTTTAATATTGTTAATACATGAAGACGCCAAAAAATTGAAGTTTCCCAATTTCGAAAAATCCAGAGGGTTCAATGAAAATGAGTTCGGTGCCTTTCTTTTACGTTCTTTGTTCTATCCGAGGAAATAATCAATAAAAAATTGTGTCCTTTTTAGATCATTTGGAAAATTATGTTGCGTCTTCGTGCACAGTATCTCCAAAAACTAACATTTCATATTCACAGGGCCTTGAGTTCGTTCAGATCGGAAGGTGAATTTTCGAAAATAGAAAAAGTTCAAAGACCTGCGAAATGTTTCGAAGCTCTATTTTTAATACATGAGAAAAAAATAATGAAAAAATTTGGAGCACTTTTGGAAAAAATAATTGTTTAAAAACTTCCTTTATGTAATTTCATTATCGTAGTTGTAGGATAATGCTGAAAAAATTCAACTTTGCGTTTTTTGTAAATTCAGATAGTTTAATGAAAATTAGATCAGCACCATTTTTACGCGCCTTTTGCTCTATCTGAGGAAAATAGTAATCCAAAAATGTGCATTTTAAGAATATTTTGCAAATGTGATTGAGGCGTCATTTAAGTATGCCCAAATCAAAATATCCGTTTGAAATTCACAGGGCCTTGCGTTCGACCGAATCTATCGAGGAATATCAATTTTGAAGATAAAAGCGTGAACAGTTTAGGACAGCTAGCATTGACTACAGACGACGGATCGATATATAGATGTGTGGAGAGACGAACAGACAGACGTTTTGCCGTCAACGAATTTTTCGAATCTCAGATGCAGAAAACCTGGTTTTTGACTTCGCAACATCCTAATCGAAATAATTTACGACACACGGGAAAATAATTATCCACGTTTTTATATAAGCACCACAAAATATGTCTTTCTGCTGAAAAATCGCCTTTTTCTGCTACGACATTACAATACTCTCTTTTTAAACCATAATAACGCAGTAGGCGAGAAACTAACAACAGATATATTGGCCGTGTATAAGAAGAGGGTTATTTAAAAGGTGGTCATTTTTTGTTAGAAGAAAAGTGTTTCGAAAATCGTCAATTATTACCTGGAAAATGATAATAAAGATAGTACAAAAGGCAGTCTGTAGATAGGATTTGTGTTGGAAAACGAAGCGTTCTGTTAGAATAATTGAAGGAACGTCACTTGAGCATTTAATGTGAATTATTTGAAATCTCTAAAGTCAATCGCACAGAAAATAAGTTAGATGTGATATTTCATTGAAATAACTGTTTGGTCCAACAAAAACTCACTTTTTGTTTGCAATGTATGTTGATACTATCTGAAAATACAAATATATAAATATAATAACTCCCACGTTTTTAATAAAAGGACACACACATTATGAAGGCGGCTTTTTATTAAACATTGTCCTCGGATAACGCAACGGTTTTTCGTTGAAATCCCTAAACTCTCGAAATTTGCAAAATAGATTTTTTTCGGAGTCTTCTATCATCTAAAATATTGAAGAAAGAGATTTTCCTCAATAAAATATTTTGTGGTAGACAGATCTTGAAATAAGGTAATGTACATTATTTTGAACATATGATTAATTTTTTCGTGAAATATAAGCAGTTTTTAAAGAATTATTTTCTCAAATAATTCTTTAATAACCGCTCCAAATTCTTTCTCCAATTTTCTCTCTGTATGTATTAGGCCATATTCTCTTGTCTCCCTCTCGAGCTCTCTATTTTAGGCCCTATTCTCATCCTACTATACGTAAACGATATGCCCTCGCCGATTAGAAACGGAAGAACAGTTCCTTTTGTGGATGATACGAATATTCTTTGCAATAAAGGAACCGTAAATAGTACAATATAAGATATTTCAAATTGGTTTCGTAATAACAAATTAATACTTAATAAAAGAGAAACCGTTTCAATGCAGTTCTCCATTTAAATAAACAGTTCTAGTTCTACATCTTTAGAACTTGGAAGAAGCACACTAATTTGCCCTTTTGGTATGTCAGTTAATCTATGCTCGTAATACATATCAAATTTGATGATAAAAAATTCAACCAACTGTATTAGGTTGTATGCCTTGGTCCGTTCCATAATAACGCCTTTTAATGCACGGACTGCAAATTCAACATAATTGTGGGAATGATTGCCTCTGATAAGCAGCTCTTTACAAGCACATGCTTCCCTACCCCAGGCTTGACGTAAAACCCCACCAGGTCATCTCAGTGATCAATTTTACAGGAGCAACATTTTGAACACTTAAAAGATGAGTGTTAATTGCTCTTCACTTTGGTCCCTTAAAAATGTTCATAAATTTAAAGAAAATATCTTTCTTGCCTTCATCTGCTACATTATTCCCCTCTGCCCGACAGCCAGGTCTAGTCTCATCTCATAACGTGTACAGTGCATAAATGCAAATTTTCCGCAGGTCAAACCACCTTTAGCGCATGTCATACACAGAACATTGCCGCGCATTATATTCATTAAACCACAACCACTTCCTTTTCGAAAGAACGCTTGTTGGTCCAACAAATTACTGTAAATATGCAACGCTTTGTGGAAAGTGTCTTGCGTCCCGGACTGTGTCTGTATCATTCCAAGTGGGAACCTACCCGCCACACTATGTGTGTACATTGGTATACAGAATGTTTGTTTCTGTCGTAATGTCCACTTACATCGCTAAACATAAGTTCAGTAGACTGTTGAACTGCCTGATGCTCCCTTGACATCAATGTTGTAATTACTCACACTAGGCACTCAATATCCACGAAGTGATTGATGATTTACCATTTCCTAAAGATACCTACTCTTCTAATTTATATTTCAAAATATATTCATTTTCTGGTTGATCCAATGTAAAATTACGTCGTTTTCCTTCAGCATAAAATAAAATTTTGAAAGATTTTAGGTCAGAAAAATAAATAAAATTTCTGAAGCTTAGTACGATTATTTACCTCCTTACTTGAGTCCTTGTGATAATTTATTTGATTGTGATGTGTTGATTGATTCATTGATTTGTGATTCCGGGTGCGTTAACTGCTAAGGTCATTAGTCCCACCAGTGCAGTGCTTTTTTTCCCCTCGGGAGGTGGCAGTGAATTTCCCACGCTGGAAGGTGAAATCCGCCGCCGATCTAGCGGCTTGTCGGCTAGCGAGCTTTTCCCCAATAATTTATGTAATATGTCACATAGCCACTTTTGCACCACACCAATATATATATATATATATATATATATATATATATATATATATATATATATATATATAAAATTTGTATTGTCTTATAAATTATAAATTGTGGGTACGAATTGGCGTACTTGGATATCAATGATGATATTTAAATATTCGAAAAAATCCTGTCCTTTTGCCTCATAGTTCCTTCCACAATCCCACAATTTTATTGTTAGTATTAAGACTGTTTCCATACATGTATGCAGGTACGTTCCTTGCAGAATGAGAGATCTTAATCCTAGATGAAGACCGTAGGGTGTGACGCAAGTGGATGTAAGAGATGCTGAAGCAAATCATGCAAGTGGCCACTCGACTCGCTGTGTCTGGCGAACGTGGTGAGCCAAAAGCCTCATTTGCACACCTGTAGTGCGCTTTCCATCTGTGGTGTTGTATATGCGTTGTCACTGAGGTCGCCCTGGAACGGTGAGCGTAGTCGCATACGGTGAGCGAGCCAAATGTCATGTAAATGGATGCGTCCAGGATTTTTTGTGGTGTGTGATTGAAAGTGGATTGTCTACTAATTGTTCATCATGGAAATGCGTTTTCAATAATAGATACCAATAACTATAATATAATTCTGGGCGAATTCTGAATTCTGGGGGAATTCGTAAATGCTAAGTTTGTGTGTAGAGGGGAATTTTTATATCTTCTCTTGAAAATTAATATTAGAATACCGTAATCGAATATTAGAATAATGTTTCTTATTGACCAAAAATCGTAATCGATTCAAAGACTAATAGTTGGAAAAAAATTGATTTCAATTTTTTGTTTATCATATAAAATAATTAAATGTACTCATAGTTATTAAATTGTCCATTTCTATGTTCTATTTTCACTGTCGCTCCTACGTATCCTGGCTTTATTATCCCTGAATGACGCCATCGCCCTAAACAACAGCAGCGTCTTATGAGCAAAAAACTTTTCTAAGTCTAGATCTCATTGTAGTGCAATTCTCAAAGGACCTGGCTTATAAAAATAATTTAATTCATAAATAAAAATAACAATAAATAATTTAGGAAATATATACATTCAGTATTTGTTGGTGGCAAGACTCGTGCAAGTACGCCAGCACTTCCAACTGACCGCATTCAAAAATTTAGTGGATATAAAAGCAGTCATTAAAAATACTAACACTTTCAGCTGGAAAGTGGTCCCCAAGGTAACAAGGATGAAAGCGTGGGAGGAGGTCTTGATGAAAAAGAAATGTTCTCCCAACATTTTTGTATTTATATTATCTTCAAATTAGAAATGAATCTTAGAATAATGAATATTAACATCTGATTATTAATAAATAAAAATGCTTAAAATCTCTACGACATTACTCACTTTCTAATAACATTAACATTAACTCAACCAAGGAGCTGAATTCTTTGCTGTCTTTCGCACCACAGTATGATTCTCCCTCTCCATTGCGACCGCTCTCTTAATTCGAGGTGTTAGACGATAGGTCAGCCCTGTCTTGAGAGATCAAATCGTCTAATTAGGGAGCGGATTTTAGTGATTTCACTTTAGAACAATGCCGTTTACTGTAGAAATTCATTTTATTTTATGACGAAACGAAATGACCCATTGTTTTAGGTCATTTTTTTAAAGAACAATTCAAACCTAAGTTTGCAAGCTGATTTCACGAGAACCCTCGATTACATCAGTAACATACCCAACAGCTTGAGATGTTGTGAAGTGATTTTGATGATTTTTTTAACGTAATTTCTTTTGTTTTTAGGGTATTTTTAAAGCATTTTGAGATAATTTTATTGATAATTTTTGGCAATGTTTTAGGTCATCAAAATCCGCCCCTACTTATAATATTGCGTTTTTATTCTAGAGATTTGAGTAAAACTTTTAATTATGTTCGGGAGTCGATATTAAGAACAACGGCACGCCATAATGTAAGAACATCTACTTCGTACCTAGTTTAAAACTGTGGACCTCGACAAAGGTGTTGGAATGAGTAAGGTTTTCTTTTCCAAACTCAACGCAATGCTTCAGAAATTTGCTTTTAACGTGTTCTAGATGGAGTCAACTCTGAAATTTGTGCCAAGAGGCCATCTATTTGAAAGTTAACTTATTTCTAATGTATTATGTTACTTTGAAGTGCGTAATGAAATTAAATTGCTGAGTACGTTTGCTGAAGGAAGTTCGTAAAGTGTGAAGTATTCGGTAACACCGACTGGTGACAACTACGGAGAATGATACGACAGATACAGATAAATCCTCTCAACACGGTTCGCTCAATGTCACAACCCTGAATGCCATATTGAATGTTTTGCGAAGCCCGTCTCTGCCTACCTTTTTATGTCTTCAACCGGTCGCGTCATTTTCGCTAAAAAAAAAAAACTCCTCTGTTTGTTTACACGCAACATGCGATTGTTAAAAAATGAGACCCTCAACCACATCCCCACATCCCCACGTTGCAATTATTTTATCACCATTCATTTTGAAATGCCGAGGAGGACGAATTAACAGGAAAGCGCAGCTATCTCTTCTTAGACACCGTGTGCCCGCGCCGCTCAAATTAGAAAGGAACAAAGGCACGTCGTCCGCGAAAAACATTCGGAAATTCTCGCTTTCGCCCGACTGGAAGCGCACAATCGCGGGAACCTTTCAGCGGGGCTCAAAGCGGAACGAATGCGCCGCCCACATCACCTTCTTTATTTCCGTGGAATGTGCGGTATTGCGACCGCGCTGCGAAGCTCCGCCAGCCAGTACGCGCTTAAGCCACGCCCCCGCACCCTCGCCCTCCCGCACCCCGTACGCCCCCACGTCCCACTCCCCCGCCATTGCAGTGCCCAGAACTCCGCAACGGTTCCCTCGTTGCTCCCCCGCTGGACTTTCCCAACTTTCTCTCCCGAAAGCGAAAGCGAGTCGAGAACCGCCTCCGCACTAAAGGGACATTCTTTGCGGTTAGTGTTTTTGCGCTGGCGGGTGCATAAAGGATGTTTCCAGAAACTTCGTTTAAACCATGTGGTGGCGTCTCAATTTAGGTGATTGTATACTTAGCAAGCTGTCGACGACTCCGCGTTGTCTGCTGCTGGGAGCACGAGAGCAAGAGATAGAGCGTGTAGTACATATGTTAATTGAATTATGTATGACGTATGTTAAATGAATATGTGCAGAACTGTGTCAAGTCAGGAAAGTCGGTTAAGTTCTCTGTCTTTCTACGGTAGTACGTCTCTGGGTCATAATCATGATAGAACAAGGCCCCAACAAATCTCAGACACTTCACATGTTATAGTTGCCGCTGACGAAATTTCTCCCTCCCATTCTTCGTAATAAATTTGTTTTTTGCGGACATTACAAGCAACAATGTCGAGTTTTAGGACATTTGTAATATCGTATCTTATGTGTTATGTATTCGATGTTACGATCACATACCGCCGGAGTTCAAAACACTGCGCTTAAACACTGTGACACAACAACACGCACCAACCCATGAGGAAGGCGAATCTGAACTTCAAAAAACGAACCAATAAGTGTGCTAGAATGCTGATGAAGCTGCATCCCGCCGTTTTAAACAAAGCAGGTGTCTGCAGGAAACCGTTGCTCACTAGGGCCATGGGTTCAAATATCGCTTAAGGTATTAATGTTTTCACCTTGGACTTGTGGCACTACGCAACATCCTCTCTACAGTTGTTCCCCGTTTCGTACATATCTTATCTATGAGGTCCAGTAATCCATTTGTAATGTGTGCTCAAACCGAGGGCGGCAGGCTAGATGTGGGCCGCCCATATATTGTTTACAGTTCACCTGTGTCAAGCTTGATTTCTAGTGATTCCGGGCGCGTGAACCTCTAATACCATTATTTACCTAAGTGTATTGCATGTTTTTGCTTTGGAGGTGGCAGTGTTCTGTGCCCCGCTGGATGGCGAGATCCGGCGCCGACCTACCGTCGGCTAGCGGGGTTTTCCCTAAACCAAGTATCTCCCTGCTGGGACAAGCACTAAGCCCCCACCGCGCTCCCGGCATGAGTGATAATGTAATGTATCGGAATCTAAGTGTGTGTGTAAGGGGTGAGGATAGGACAAGGAATGGGAAGGAAAGATCGCGCGCTGTGCGTAGCCCGTTTGTTAGGTTATGGTTCCCGTATTCGCTTGGCATTGTTCGGAGAAACCAATGAAAACTAACCTCCCGGTCAGAGGCACTACAGTGATATCAGTTGAAGCTCTGAGACACCTCTCCCGGTGTCAAGCGCAAAGTAATATTAAAACAGACTTCCCAAATTACAACCGGCATTTGCTGTCGTTTGGGCGTCTGCGACGTTTCACATGATGCTCCGTGGCCACTTATTTTTGCTCAGCACAAATTTGTGAAATCGACGTATAAGCTCATCTCAAAATATTAAAATGTCGAATTTAGAACACAATGACATTCAGAGTTAGTTACTGACAAAACTTTACTTGGGGACATTTTTTGTGAATTTTTGGAATTTCACTTTATCGGTTCTATTCACGTTTAAACAATGCTGAGAAAAAATGCATACTGAGAGTATTTTTTGCAAAAATTCCAAGGAATGTATTAAAAAAGTTGGTGTGTGGGGTAAATTATGAGACTTCTATGAATTTAACAAAACTCTTTGAAACGGGAACGCTGTATAGAAGTCAACCGAATAGGAGATACGCGACGCATTCTACGGAGGGTGTATTCAGCGTTCCTGCATGCTGTTTCGTTGGCTTTAGTTGGAAAATCCTTATTGAAATGAAAGCTAGCATTCACGAATTTCAAAACTACCAAATCCGATATTTCCAAAAAATAAATCACCTAAATCTCCATTTATAACTTGGAACTCCCAACAGACCATGCCGTCTTTCAACAATTAACAGGCAAATCATCAAACATTAAGCAATATCTCAGCAGTATCCCGATTGAAATTCCAAAGACCAATGACCAATATTCAAACTGTGCCCTCACCTTAAAAGAATTGAAAGAAATTTACTATAAATTATTTCTTACATTCCATAACTACCATACTTGGCATGCACAAAGTTTCCTAACTGTCAATAAAACTATCAAAAATGTATCTCTTGTGACAATATAAATCTTTCCTAATTGTTTTAGATACCGACTAGACAGCAATGAATTTAAATAATCAGAAAACAGGAAATCAAGTAGTATATATTAAGTAAGAAATGTCTCTAGCATTACGCGTATGTTTTTGTCGTGTTGTTCCTCTTGTGTTGCAAAAGCAGTGGACGTAAGGGGGCGGGAGATTCCCTTCCAATATTGCCCGATTTAGTAATGGACACAATTATTGAAATTGATTAAGAACATGTCACCTTAAATTCAAATATATTTTAAAATATTTGGATTCCTATCGGATAATTATAAATAAGTGCGAAACCTTATACCAACTAATAATGAAAGAAGGATACGAAAGATTCTCCATTCCAAGAAACGGATTATAATCGTTTCTCGAATGTGGCACCATGTGTGGCAACCCATGTGTGCCATGCGCGCAAGGCGCGCAGCCGCTGCGAAATCGCGCTGAGGTGAGCGTCACATCCGTTGCTGGTGACAGGTCGGCCCACTCGGCACGTCCGGCATATCATATTCCTTTCAATTACGCAACGACTGATCAATGGATGTTGGGCGACTTCTTTTGCGCGGTGAAGGAGCACTATGTCTACTATCCTACTGACTGGTGCGACATGACCAGAGAATTTGTGAAGAAAATCAATATTTATTATTTATTAAAAACCAATCTTGAAAAATAATGTTTTAATATCTCATTTATTGCTTTCTATTACTTTTGAACTTGACCCTTCTGAAGGTACAGTCATCATATTACAATAGATTAATTAGGCAACATTCGAAATGAGACATTTATTATCAATTTTATTAATCTATCCATAAATGAGGAAGTTGTAATCTTACCTTGTTTACTTGAATTGAGAATCCAATCGCCTATTTTTTAGAAAAATAAATATCTCCATCACTATTTCATAGAAGTTACTGGTTTCACGAATACGTTGCTTCTCTACTTGCGAGGATTGCTACTTGATACGATTGCGAGGGCCTACGATCACTTGGTGGCCATTACAGGATTTCCGTGAAGGAACATTGAAACTTCACAAGTAAGTTCTTCGGACAATTTTAAGCATATTTCTTTCTAATAAAGTATTGGGATATTTCTAATGGTTGAGCCACAATAAGCACTCAAAAGTAGAGATCACTCAATCGAGCTCACCCAATCGAGACGTTTTTTACGTTAACATTAAAAAATCCGAGCGGGCTGTATCGAACGCAGGTGCCCTAAGCTGTATGACACGTCATGAACATACAAGCAGATGTACTGCTCGGCCAAACATTCGTCATTCAGCTGCAAAATTTACAAAATGCAAACCTTTGTGTCCAGAGTGAGGCAGTGTTTTGTGTTTCCAGGCGTTACAACTACTGTGGTCAGTAGTCCCATGAATGTAGTGAATGTTATATTCCAGGACGTGGAAAGATTTCATCCACCGGAACGCGAGATCCAGCGCCGATCTGCCCTTTGATTGGCGGGGTTTCCCTATCCAGGTGTTTCCCCCAGCGGGGCACCACCTCAAGCGGGACATGTTCTACGCAAATATATATGCGAGGGTGTGATGCATTAAGTGTAAGTGGTGAGCCTAAAGGGAGGTGAGGGGCCAAGGATGAAAAAGAGTTTGCGCCCGGTCGTGGACCGATTGTTATGTCACTGGTCTGCCATTCAACTGGTAATCGGAGAAACCACGAAAGACATCCAATCAAAGTAGTTGGCTAGAATTCTCTTCCAGACAGTGGCTGAATTCTAGCTATGTAGCTAGTATCGAAAACCCGCCACTGTCGAGACATGAAACCTAGGACACACAGTGTTTGTAACTGGAAGGTATATTGGTTCCGGTTACAGCAGCCGGCGAAATGTCCGGGCTCGTGTGTGCGAACGCGAGAAGCAAAAGGCGTTCAGAGCGCCGCAGCGCGTCACGGCGTGGCGTGGCGTCAACACGCGCAGCGCGGCCTACCAGATGCGAATCTGCGCGCGCCGCTCAAAGCGGCCACGGCCCCTCGCTCGCTGGCCGGCGCTCGCGATCGCGCTAATGCCGAGGCCTTTGACGTCGCCCCGCCGCGCCGCCCGGCCTCTGCGCCCCCACGCCGCCCCCGCGCCACTCGCCCCCGCGCCACTCGCCCCCGCGCCACTCGCCCCCGGCTCTCCTGCCGCCGATTTCGCCGCTCTGCCGCACCGATACCGGGCGCATGCAGGAGCGGTGCCTTAATAAATGGACCTGGAAGCGTGCACGATCTCTCCTTTCTCAGGCATGTCTTTTCCTCTCTTACACACAGTTGAACTTACGTATACTACACTACCACTACTTTATACTACACTATTATATCGGGAGATCGGTTTGGTATGTAGGGCTTGTCCTGGCTGGTTGGTGCCACGCAGGGCCAGAAAGAGAAACCGCGCAAACCGACCTGTAGTTCTGCGCCGGATCTCATATTCCAGTGGGAATGGAACCCAACCATCTCCCGTGATATAACACACTACAATTATGGGTCCAACGACTATTGTAATTACTATGACACTTCAGAACACACTAAATACTTATTCATTCAATCAATTATCTCACCACACCAGCATATGTCACCGTTTCTACCGCCGACTCCATTCATGATTTTCACTCCATTATACCATAGTTTCTCCACAACGGGATGGAAATACTGTCACAAAAAGGCCCAGCTGCCAAGGACAAAGAAGGCAAATTAATAAGTAAATAAATAGTCCTTATAGGTGACGAGGCGCAGGGGTCAGCTTTTCCGACATACTACTTTCAAAATTTAAATACAATACATAACAAGTACGAGGTCAATAAAAAAGCGTACGTAATCAGGAGAAAGGGATTTCTCACAAGTGCAACAGAGGTGAAAAAAGGGAGTAGGATGTTGATGGAAAAGGAACGCTCTCACACGTTTGTATAAATATGATATTTTACTTCAAGATAAGATTTTTTTAAATTAATCAGAAATATCACTAGCGATTACACTTGAATCCTCTACAAGATATAACTCAAATGTAGTGAAATTACCTTTGTGTAACTCAGTAAGTGATGAGTAGGGAAGGTTTAGAAATAAAGCGTTTATCTCCGTGGGATGTTAGTATTACTAAATGTTCCAAAGGGTGGCGGTGGTTGAAAAAGCGAAAACAATGAGTACGTATCTTTGAATTGCCTCTAACAAAAACTTGAAAGCGAGAGCATTTAGTTAGCTTACAAGTAAAAACACATGTACTCAAGAATTTAATGTTTGAGATAAACAAAATACTTTGAAGAATACGTAAAGGTAAGAAGATACGTATATAATTCTTTCAATACTCAGTACCCCAATGTCATCGTTTCATGTTTCCATGATGCACCAATCGAGGTGTAGGTGACGCCACATCGACATTACATACCACGAACACACATGCTCCTGTAATGGTTGTGATTGTGCACCTGAAAATGATATTGGTCCACGAGAAGCTGATTTGAGTACTGAAGAAGCTGAGTCGGTAATCGCTCATTGCTAGGAAGCATTGAGAAAAGTATTCCACTGGTAATTATTGTCGTGATCTTGATTAACACCGATTTTTTTCTCAACATACTATTTATCTCATTCAGTTGTTTGATGAATCAATGAAGAGCCAAATACCAGGAAAGAACGAATTTTATTGTGTTCGTGGTTAATAAACTGGCCGTGAAAAATACACCGATTTAATAGTGGCCCATACTCCTACTGCTACAATAGGGTGAATGGGTGAGTGGGTGAATTTGAACTCCGCTTATGGTGTAGATTTTTCATGTGCAGTTATGGTCCGGTATATCAGGCCACAAGGAAATCAAGAGATACGGTGGTAATGGCGTAAGATGAGGTTCGTAAAGTGGAGATAAAAGCAGAGGAGCAAAATAATGTGGTAGTGCAAGTGCCTGCAAGTCTTTTGCTGCAATCGCAGGCTCTGGATAGGGGCACAAGGGACTGAAGTTTCATTCATCTGGTATATAGAAGGGATGGAGAGAGCGCTGCATAATCAAATACAGTGAACAATTACTTTCCTTTCTTAAATATAAAATTCCTCGTTATTTTATTTCATTTATACCTCAGGTAATATAATCGATATCACAAATCGATCTGAAGTTGAATGGAGAAACCACGGAAAACTAGCGACGAGAGCAGCTGGCCGGTAGAATTCTCGTCATTAGTGCGTCAGACTTGGAACTAGCTACCAAACTAGTGTCGAAAATCCTGCCACCGCCGGAACTCGAACTCTAAGATCTCCCGGTCAGAAGTACTGCGATGCCCTGAGCCACGTCAGTCGGTGCCCTCTTTTCTTTCTCCACAATCATAGGAGGCACAGGTCGCTGAAGCCTTTCCTGCTGCTACTGCTGTTCCTGGCCGGCGGGCTCCGCTGCGCTTCCGCGTCCTCCC
>BOPP01000018.1:6329640-6367038 GCA_017312745.1 Gryllus bimaculatus | reverse complement strand
ATTTAAATGTTTTCACATGTGTTGAATTTACTTTTTTGTATTTTTAATTATATTATTTTTAATATATTTATGTTGTTTATAATTATATTTAAATCATTTTTTAAATATAATTTATACATTTTTATAATTTAAAAATATATTTATGTTTATAATTATCCTTCCTGAAACGTTTCGTAATGCTAACCTCGATCTGTTTTGTAGAACTTTGCTCGACTGTATTCGGCACATATACTAATTGTGGGAAATATGTTTTATTTTAATTCGTTTATGTATGTGCTATTTTATTTTTGTTCTATTTAAATTCTATTATATTTTTACCTTATTATTTTCTTATAACTACACTCAATCTGCCACCATCTGTGATTTGTGACTGTATATATAGTTATACTGGATAATAGCGTACTTAGTCTTGTAAATATGTGAAAATGTGATAATTTTATTTTCTATTTCTCGCCAGATGGCAGTATATTACGTAACCAGGCAGTCTACAATAGCGAATAAACCGAGACTGAACTTCTGTTTTGTCACTATGTCAAACAATAAATCATTATTATTATTATTATTATTATTATTATTATTATTATTATTATTATTATTATTATTATTTTAAATGATTAGATATTGAATTATTATTTCTCTCGTGGAATTATGCAGGTATTTACGGAACAGTCATTCTTTTATAACCTTTGGTTTTCGCGTCGGCGTAGCTTGCAGTAGTCTCAGCATACCGAACAGTCCTTAATCATTTTTCGTGCACAACTTTTAAGCGTACAGAACAGAGATGTATTGAAATATGTAACCATCGTGGTTTGCCGTGTAAACATGTTCTGGCCAAAGCGTTGACAACGTCCATTACTTTTTTCAGATATAGCAATCTTTGCTGTCAAGGAAGCAACAAACTACTTGATATTGTTTATTATTTTATGTTTGGGTTCAACACACATTAACGCGTTATTTCAGAGCACTGCAACACCCTACATATTGCTCCACAAATTGGTAAAAACAATTATATGCCACTGCCAAAGCCAGCAATTTCCTGAATAAAAACTTAGAAT
Organism: Gryllus bimaculatus; assembly: GCA_017312745.1. NCBI lineage: Eukaryota > Metazoa > Arthropoda > Insecta > Orthoptera > Gryllidae > Gryllus > Gryllus bimaculatus. The sequence goes on along the minus strand of BOPP01000018.1, from coordinate 6,365,983 downwards.
ATAAAATAACCTAAAACATTGACTGAGAAACTGAATTTCATTTGTTTTTTGCGCACCTGAAATTCCTACCCTTATTCATTAAATAGAGGCTGTACTCGGTTCCCGCACCTTTCCTCACCCTCCCATCCCCGGCCGCTTTCTGGGCCTCTGTTGCTGCCCCTTGTGCTTTGTTTGGCGACCGCCGCGCCGTGCCGCTGCGGTTTATCTCCCCGCTGCGTCTCTCCCCGGCGCTCGTCGCCCGCCATTTGTCGCTGTCTCCCACGCACTGCCCGGCCGCGGGGACCGCTGCTGCCATGGAAATTCTCCCCTTCCCCCTTCGCCCCCTTCCACCCCTCCTCGGCCCCCGTCGTCCTCTTCCCCTCCCTCCCGGTCCCCGACCTCGTCGGCCCGCGGCGTAGTGAGACCCCTCCTCGCGCAAATTGGCTTCCGGCGAGTGGTGATAATTGGAGCCGCCGCATTACGGACGAGCTGCAATCATATGAATGAGGGATGATATTTGAACGCGGGAGGCGCACCTGAGGTAGTGCACGCTGTCTGTATTCAGAGCGGCCAAGCGTATTCTTTTTCGCCTCAGTTGTGTTGCAGGGGCAGTTAAAAGTTAGTTTCGGTGGACTTTAGGGTTGGTCTTTCTGCAGGTTAGATAAAACCGACTACTCGTCATCCTGCCTTATTTTTGAATGATTTGAGTCAATGCATTTCCTATGTTTCTCTTGGTATATTAGTAGAATAGATCGCACGCGATCCTTGGTGAATATCCCCCTAAAGGGATATTCAAAACAGTTGGATGCCAGCCTTGTTTATTTCTCTCTTTTTTTTCATTTCGAAGGAATTAGGAGAGTAGGGCTTAGAACACTTCACAGCGTTTGGCCTAGCCCCTGTGAAACAGCCAAGCTCGTTTTGTCTAAACCAATTTCACATGAGATTGTCCGGGAATCGAATCCGGACCTTCTTGGCGAAAGGCAAGCAACTTTCACTCTGAGCCAGGAGTTGGCTATTGCCCTAGTATAATTTGTTTCAAAATCTGTACCAATTAATAATTGAAAAGTGCCGAAATAAATGTATTCATCACAGAATGGAAACAAATAAAATGCAAACGCTAAGTATTTCAATACACCTACGTACCACAGCAGGGCTCATCAGAATGCTCCTGCGGTGGCGAAGAGCTGCTTTCCATTGCCGGAGCAACCGACAGGAGAGAAGAGAAGAGCAACGACGCTCGAAATGAGGAGGAGAGTGGCAATGAAAAGGGTACGTAGGGGCTGCGCATCGGAAGACGCATCAGTAAATTAACCAGAGTTCTCTTCAAAAAGGCTCATGCCTGAATTATGGATGGGTAGAATGCAAAACAAGGTACTAATGAAATTCGCCGCGTTGATACTAGTGCATTAGAGGTATAGGTGTACATCATGCTTAGAGAAACTTTTAAATATGAAGTTTGTGATTAGCGGACAAGTCATAGCAGTTTTAACACGTGTGTAAAGTCTTCAGCTTATGCGCTGTAAATCACGAGATTATGACGTTATGATCTCATTACGCTAGCGTTCGAAAAGAGTTTTATCACGCTGTTGGAATTTCTTACGCACTATTACAAAATGAATTCGTTAAGCGCAAAAAGGTGTCTCAAAATTATATTATCTGTGCATATGTGGGATTCCCATGTGATATTATTTCATCATGCTTCATAATGACATAACGGATGCGGGTTTTAAATTTATCGCTCTTTGACGACAAATACGTTTCCCTGTTTAAAACTGGGTGTTTATAATACCATTTATTAATGTCAGAAGTACCCACATGTGCAATACAAAAACTCCCCTTTAATCCACAAGGGTTGGCAACCTATGAATTGACCTTTAAACTAATCCATATTGTTCTTCTGCTCAAAGCCTTATACGCTCACGCTGCGGCTCACAAGGCATGGCATCCATTTTGAAGGAATTGGTGTAAAGTAGCGATTATCCTGACCATCAAAAAGAAAAAAATATTTATTTCAACAATGATATATAATGGATGATTTAACATTTCCATTGTATAACTAAAACACACTAAATATACCTGTAACAAGTAATATACTTCAGCTTCTGGATCAATGACCAACATCTCGATCAGGTTTTCATTTATTTGTTTGTTAGTGATTCTGGGCGCGTGAACTGCTAAGGTAGATAGTCCCGTAAGTGTAGTGCATGGGTTTATGAGGTGTGGGAGGTGGCGGTTATCTTTCTCCGCTAGATGGCGAGATCCAGCGCCGGCGTCACGGCGGCTAGCGTTTTCCCCAACCAGGTATCTCCCACCAGCGGGGCACCGCCTCACCCGGGACAAGATCTAATCTCCCGATCGGTCTCTCGGCATGTGTGGTAGTGTTTTGTATGTTAGTGTAAGTGTGTGTAGATAGGACAAGAAAGAGGAAGAAAGATCGCGCACGGTCCGAGGTCCGTTTGGAATGCCGTGGGCCTGCGTGAGCTACTACCGGCGGCGGCGACAAGTGATGGCTTGCGTCAGCTTCAAGCAATAAGTTGCAGTGCCGTGCGACAGAGCGCGTAGTGTCCTAGGCGACGGGAAGTTGCGACAGCGACAGCCGCCGCGCCGCGTGGTCAGTTTCGTCAACTGCGATCAGCTGTGTTGCTACAGGAACGAACATGGTCATCGATCTTCCATACAGACATTTATAAGATGAATTCCATAATTTGTATAAACATTTAAGAGAATTATCTGATAAATGTTTTGAATATAATCGAATAACAAAGCTGACATTTGATTACATTGTGATGTGCGTGGGAAAGAATATTCTCCACGTCTCCATCATTTCCCAACAACCAATAGTCCTGGAAGAAAGACTAATAATAAATTCTTGGACTCAATTCTTATGTGATCACCAACTCCTGAACTTCTCTTGTCTCTTCTCCTTTCATCTAGCAAACGTTTTATCATCCTAATGCAAACTCAATTTTCAGTCTTTAACGTGACATTTACTGTGATAATAAGAGAATAATTGAAAGACAAATTGAAAGACTAAATTATCAGATTACATGTAAGATTCTGTTAAAAAATTTCGGATTTCATAATCTTTGTCTGTATGTACATTCGAACAGTTTTATATTAGTTATTTTACATTTATACACTAACTGGAGTTCATGCCTTTCCAAATCGATCTTTATTACTTCCCCGTGTAGAAGAATAAGCTCGGAATTCCATATTACCTGACTATTCTATAGTACTCGACCTTCCTCTATTCCGTAAATAGAAAGCGATATATTGCCAATGGAAAAACATAGATGTTTTGACAGAAAAAAATAGTGTTGCATGTCCTTGGTTCCAAAAATGTGCTTTCTGTGCATTGTGCATTGTAAATTACTTTATCGTAAAATGTTGTGCTCAATATACAGGTTTGGGGGGACCTTGGTTCTAAAAGATTTTCCTCTCAAAACGCCTATCTGTCAATGAAGAAAATTTGCTTCAAAGCTGTACATAGGGTTTTCACCGAAAGGGATATTTCCCAATTTATTTTGCTAATGTCATGCCACCTGATATTTTAAATCGCTTTTTCTAATTTTAGGGATATCTTTACATGAAGTAGTGAAGTACATGAGATTTTCGTAGTTTTCTCAATTCCTCAATTTTTCTCATTTTTTCTCAGATAGAGTAGAGTAGTTCTTTTTAGAAATGATGTGGGTCCGATATTCGGTTAAACTTCTGGAATTTTGAAAATTGCGAATGTTCAAATACATTCGGTACTCTACTAAAACAACATTATTGAAGATATTTTTTTCTTGACGCAATTAGTTCATCAATATTACATCTTAAAATCATTTTCTAAAAACTTTTTTAACTATTAGGAATTTGCGCGTAAAATTTGGAGCTGTGTTAGAATCGCTGCAACATCCATGTTTCTTTATTTAGATTTTGGATTTGAGACACAGGGCGTTCGTATATCACAAGGGCACCAAGTAGCGTAGATTCTCGCCTCGTGAACCCAGATCGCAATTAAAGATACCAACCTGGGCAAATATTTTGTTCTTCAAACCATTTTCCAAAATAGAGCCCGATACACTGAATTCGTAATCAGAGAGCCATTTTTATTTGAACTTTTGGATTTAAAAAATTAAAGATAGATGTCGAAATGGGCCCCTCCCTGCAATAAACGTGAAAATAAGAGTTTTAAATCTAATTGATATAAGAATATGGAAATTGATAATGATATATGAACCTAATTGATATATGAAATGGAGAAAAACCACATGAAATGCAATTTATATTATTCTTTGTTGATAACCTGCCGCGGGGGTCCGTATTAAGGCGAAGGGTCCTTTACTTTGGTGGATTGCTGCGGTGCACCTGTCCCAGCAGCCAGCACAGACAAGGAGCGAAATTATATTTTATTATTATGTTTTGTTACCTATATAAGAAAACAATAATTAAGTTTAACATTTTTTTCAATCAATGGAATCTTGATTATACCTATCATTCGCCGTGTCATATTTGGTCATACTATGTAGACCCCAATCGACTCGTTGATTATCATTGACCCTTTTCAAAATTCCATCGACCACTTAGAGGGTTGATAACGATCCAGTTGGAACCCCAACTCTAAACCATTAAACGATTAAAGGCGAACCAACCCGGAAATCACTCCAATTCAGAGCTACCAACTCATCCCGTTTCGCGCCTGGCTGCAGCGCTTAGCGCCGTCGCTCCGTCGGCAAAGCCGTGCAGCGGTACTCCACCGGCCGCTTGGAAAACCCGCCCCCACGCCGGCACCGCGCGCGTCGCCCACGTGGGGGCGATAGCGCGCGCAAGCCAGTCGCTCAGCGCGCAACACGCGCGCGCGCTCGTTTAATTTATGTTTACATTTTACTGGCGCGGTATAAATTAATCATTCCATTTGATGGAACGCGCCAATATTTAGACGTGAATGTTTATCCGGTTACATAGTAATTTATTAAATTACATAGGAGCGAATGCGAGAGAACGGAAACGGAAGACCCAGCCAAATATATTTCCCGAATGAAAAATTGCAAAATACCAGTGCCGCCGCTGCGGAGCGTGGTACGTGGCTCCGCATTCCGACGCTGCACTGTAAATCCCGAGGGTATCGCGGTGTTATTAGGAAACTTTAGCCCCGGGCGTTCATTGATTTCAGAGACGCGTTTTATTTTGTTGGGCTTGAAATTTGAAATTAAAATTTTATTCGTTTCTTGCGTTGCCGGATTTTGTTCGATATATTTGTGCTATGTACTGCGTTCGTAATTACCGAGCGAAGTTGGCTCAGGGCCCGTAGCGCGGCTGACCTTTGCATTCGGGTGGCGGGGGTGGGGGAATGAGTCGGCTATACTGACCGTGGTTTTCGTGGTTTCTCTCGGTCGTCCAGGCGACTGCTGGGATGGTTCTACTGTAAGGCCACGACCGCAAAACCGGCCGAATTTGTTTATTACGTGAAGTCACGAAGGTTAAACGGATTCGAGATATCGCGGTTTCCTGGTTGGGTTACCCACTAGGAACACCGCGACCCTACGGCGCCAAGTTCAATTGTTCTTTACGGGACGGGCTAAATACGAATACAAAAAACACTTCCTGTAGTCAGACACGAGAAGTAAATTGTGAGGTTGGTACATCGCTCATGGATCTCAAGAGGGTCAAAAACAACAAAGGTGTCATATATTCATTATTATAAATTGAAGATTTATTTAATTCATTTAATTTTCATCTTATCTTATCTTTTTCAATTATGAAGGTAATTGTATTTTCCAAAATGAAAAGTCATGCGTGAGCCATAGTATGTAGTATTTTGTTACGATTTGAATCACCGCGAATACAGGAAATCTGGATAACAGGTATTGTGAGCGGTTGAGCGGTGAAGGATGCACCACGTCTTATCTAAATAAACAAAACATTCAAATGCAAGAAATGATAATATCGGCATACGCCTGTAGAGTTATAATCGGGTCTCACACACATTTTTACTGCGGCCCGGCATTTCTCAAACCGGCCCTGTGTGTAGTTCAAGCAACGTACATTATTGTATGTTGGAGTTTTGAGGAGATACCTATTGTTTTCTTCCATGAGTGTTCGTCGGCTATTAGGAATGCTTTTTCTCAATCCTTGTTAGGAACATGCATTGTGAACGTTTGTCTACCAAACACGTTCGTCTATACGCTATAAGGGGAAGCGATATGTGATGTAACGGTCAGATCGATCACCTTCCACCACTGGGGTCGGTTTCATACCTCGGTTCCTCCATATGGAATTAGTAATGGGCAAAGATAGTTTAGGTAAGAGGCAGGTTTTCTCAGAGTTCTCTTGTTTTTCTACTGCTCATTTCTCCATTGTTTTACCATCATTCGTAGCATAACTTCATAGTCAAATGCACATGAAACCATTATTATGAGGATACCAGTGCTTAGGTCATATGACATTCAGACCTCGACACTGGCATCATAATACGTAGAGGATGGATTTTGATGACCTAAAACATCGCCAAAAAATATCAATTAAATGCTTTTAAAATGTTTTTAAAATGCCCTAAAAGCAAAGAAAAATAACGTAAAAAATCTTATCAAAACCATTTCAGCTGAACAACTGAAGCTGTTGGATATGTTACTGGTGTATTCGAGGCTTCTTCTTTTCGTTCAAATGAACTCATCATCAGAGTGTATCATTTCAACACCTCTGACATTCACAAATGTATTTTGTGGGTCAAATTGGGGAATTATAAACTCTGACGTCATTTATTCCACACATTTCTGAAAAAAACAATGAACAATTACTCTTACTCTACTCTCAATGAACAATTACTCTAAAAACGAAAATGTATAAAATGTATATCGTAAAAATTATTTCCTTTTCATTTCCGCCAAGACTGGGGACACAGGAAATTCGTTAATAGGTTAACCTCTCCAACACTTCCCTGGCGCACAAGTCCATTCATATGTAAATAGCAATTTTGGTTCACGCAACATGCTCAGAATTGTTTCTCGGAATGGATGCTATTGGGTACGCATTTATATTCAATACAAACGTTTACGTAAGAAATTATGTGTGTCATGTTTATTGACAGTAAATAATTTTCAGGCAATGAAGTTACAATCAATCAAGTTTTACAACTTCAATTGATCTATAATTACCTACTCTCAATGAGATCTGTACTTCATTATACTTATATCTGATTACTAGATATAGATTACTAGGAATTTTAGGCACAAAAAGGGATGATTTAGATAACAAAATTATAAAGTTAGGAATTATCAGGCATGAAAATTGACATTTTAGGTATTTAAAATAGGTTTCAATATAATTGAATCAGATACTGGATAAACATTAGGTATGAAAATGTACTTGACATCTAAAAATGACTACATAAGTACTACATTAGGTACTTTTTATTATTTTGGAAAGGCAAGTATTTTTACATTTATGAGAGCGACTACAAGCATATTATTTTATTCATCTTTATTTCTTTTTCTTTCATTCATTCTTTCACACTTTTCATTCACAACCTGTCAACAGCGTAGATGCTCAAGGAGTAGATGTAATTGCATAAGTGTCTGCTGATCGGATACGAGCCTGAATCATTTTTATTGACTGCAAGGCTCCTTTTGTGCAGTGTGTTCACGGCACATTCGCTTTCGGAAAAATATTTGCGTTTTGGTATAACAAATTCAAGAAATAAAAATACGATAATTCTTTTAAATTTCCCGATTTAGGCTTTACCATATTTATTACTTTCTCAAAAAAGTAGTACGGTCTGCATCCGTCCGTCCGTCCGTGCCACCCTCCGTCGCTCCGTCCGTCCCTCCGTCCGTCCCTCCGTCCGTCCCTCCGTCCGTCCCTCCGTCCGTCCCTCCGTCCGTCCCTCCGGCCGTCCCTCCGTCAGTGTCGGATTTATCTTGCTCCTATTTGCGGTGCATTACTTTTTCGAAAATGTAGTGTGGTAAGAATCCACCAAAAGTTTTGTGGGTCATTGATATCGAAAAATTATTTTTTGAAAAAGTGTGTCTATCCGTCTGACAGTCCGTCTGTCCGTCGACCCACCATCCACACCCCAGTCCGTGCTTTCCTTTCCCCCGTCCTTTCTTTCCCCCATCCGTCCTTCCCCCCCCTTCCTTCCCCACTCCGTCCTTTCCCCACCCATCATTTCCCACGCCCATCCTTTCCCACGTCTGTCCTCCCGCGTCCGTCCTTTCCTCCCCCCGACCTTTCCCCCGTCTGTCAATTCCCCTGTCCGTCCTTTCCCCCGTCCGTCCATTCCCCCTCCGTCCTTTCCCCCGTTCGTGCTTCTGCCTGTAATAAAAGACGCAAAATTTGAAGAATGATAGACAAATACATGACTAGCCAGATCATAAAATATTTACATTTTAACTTTTCCATGTTTCAAGAAATGATTATCGTTTAGCATGATATCATGCAGAAATCCGATATTATTTACAATTATTTATTTTTACAGTGCCTGAGGACGAAAAAAAATAATTTCGAAACGCTTTATTTGTATTTGGAACATATCTAATAAATTATCATTTTAATAATTATTTTTTAATAATGGTAAAGGAAGAATTGATTAACCACCTTAAATAATTATAAACGATGAAGAAAAATATATTGAAATCTTAATTAGATATTTATATATTTGATGCTATTTCAGTTTCATCACATTGAAGTTAGCTACAATTGGGAAAAAATTACCATTTTTTTCAAACGGTTAAATCGTTATTAAAGTTTTACGATGTCTAATAACTACGAGATTTACAAACAAGTCCCCTCTTCCACAAATCACTTTACTATTTGTCAGAACAGTAAAGAGATTTGTGAAAATGATCGTTCTGGCAGTCCCTCTCTTCCAATTCTCTCTTTAACATCCCTCTCTCTCTCTCTCTCTCTCTCTCTCTCTCTCTTTCTCTGTCTAACTGCGTCTCTCACTCTTTCCCATAATTTCCTCCTACTGACACTCTCACGTGTACCCCTCCCTTCTTCTATCTCTTATTTACTCTGTAGCTTCTTTCTTTCCGCTCTTTTTATTCTCTCTCTCTCATACGCGCGCGTACGCACCCAGGATGCGTCTCAGCATTTCCGTTAAGTCTTGAGGAACTCTGCGCCCGTTCAGGACGGTACTTCGAGTTCCCAACAGCCCCTGAACTCCAGGGCATTGCATGCAGATGGCGACCGCTTCCCGTCGGGTGGGGGTGGGGGGAGTAGTGCGACCTCAACCATATGATGCAACTCTTCGCTCCCAGGCGGAGTGTTTTGTGTTGGCTCGTAATCGTAATTTAAGAAAAACTAATATTGGAGCGCATTCATTTTAATGGAAAGAAAAATCTTAACTGTGGAATTTACAACAGGAGTTTTATATTTCTGAATTAATATAGCGAAGAAAGAAAGAAAGCAAATGAAGAATAGCAGCACGTGTTTTAGTTTGACTACAATTTGGAGTGTCAGTTTAATAATAAATCGTTCCATTATACCGTCGGTATTCAAATGAAACCCACTAAGTGCAAAAATTGTGTTTTGTGATAAACCAAATTTAAACCGATTCTGGTTAATTTGTCTACTCAATATGTTTTGCTAGATAAAAAAGAAAATCGGTCAAGCTTTAAAAAAAGACCCAAAGACCGATTATTATCTTATTATCGATCAGGTATTCGATATCGGCCATTTTCTACTGTTCTGTGACTCAGTTAAAAAAGAAATAATATATAATTGAGTACATTGACACTTTATAACTTCAGTGATTTCACAAATGAAAATAATGGCAAAATGTGGCCAAGTATTGTCATTATCTCAAAAACATCAAAAACGAAGTTAGTGAGTTAGACTTGTACACCCACCAAATGTAATGGGTTGGCGAAAATCAACGAACATATTTGAACATTTAGCGAACATATTCAGGTCAATACTTGCTATTCGATATTAAGCAATACAGTACAATTCCTCGTATTGAAGATAACTGGCACAATGAAAGTCGTTTGCTTGAAATTGGGACTGCGTGAAGTGTGGAATAAATGGCCATATCCGACAGTACTTTCATGTCGTATCGTCGCGGCTCGTGAAATTTTGTCATACTGCATGTTTTTTCTGATTTTTCTCTCTTTTTTGTTTTTAACTTCCATGAAACTTTTGATTGAAATGTATGTTTTTCCTTCATGACGGTTATACGACTCGCTGAAGTTATAAAACAACTTTCGCAACCCTCCTCGCACTCTCATCTATTTCATCCCTCCCCGCATCGCCTGAGGGAGTCCATAAAACCTCGCTTACACAGTTCCCTTGCCTGTATTTACCAGCAGGTCAGCGATTTCCCTTCTGCATTGCTTCTTAAACAGATACACCATTAAGTAGCCACGAAAGTTTTCTCGTGTGCTTCAAGTTGAATAACTATCTTATTAGTTATTGGTAATTGTCTAATTGAATTTATATCAATATTTAGATCCCTTTGATACTAAAGGCAGTTAATATTTTACTTACCTTATATAATAGTTTATTAAAACGAATTGATTGAGTTTGCCCTTAATTGTTACAAAACGTCGAAAAGAAATTCTTTGTCACTTTCAAGTACTAGGGCATATGTTACTTCGATACATGTCTCATGTATGTAGTCACCGTCCAAATGAATTAGTTACCACAGCGACTACACACATTAGATTTGTATCAAATTAACATATGCCCTAGTACTTGAAACATTCAACACAAGTGTTGTCAAAACGTTGTACAATTCAGGGCAAAATCAATGTATTTCTTCGTTTTAATAAACTATTAAGTATGACTATTAAAATATTAACTGTTTTTAATATGAAAATAATCTAAATATTCTTTATGTGCATAGCTTTTACAACGATTGGAAAGTGGAACGAATTTTTCATACAATTTGACCAGATTTTGTTATAGCGGTAAATACAGTTAAGTAAACTGCATGATATCAAAATAACTCACAGGGAACGTTACAATAAGCACACCGTTTCATTTTTTATGTAAACGTTTGTGCCAAGTTCAAAAGACAATCAAAAGTTAACATTATTAATTACCAGATCTATGAAAATATAAATGAAACCATTCTGTCTTTACTTCATTCGTTCCCTTCCAAATCTTTGAGCGTCAGCTCTTCACTAGTTCTATAGCTCTTTACTAGTTCTTCACTTCCTTCTATAGGGCTTGGTTCCCTTGGGCGAGATGCAAAAATGTTGGGCTTGTTTGTGCAATATATGCACAAACATATGCCATATATGCCCAAACATATACAAATGTATGCAGAACCGTCTTCGCCGCAACGTCACTTCAGAATGTATTGCCGCCAAATGATTGTGATCACTCAATGTGAGGTTTGACGAATACGAGGGATGCGAACGCTCAGCTAAACGTAGGTTTCAGATATTTTTCATCGTCATACAGAATGTCTAGTGTCGCATGTTTTCATGCCGCAACAAAAATTTCGGAACTGAACATTCCGCTGTGGAGCACAACTTTTCGAATGCGATTATACGTTGAGTCATGGCGTGCGATTGCCTGACGATTTGAGTATTATTGCCCTATATCCCTAACTTTGACGATACTTTTTTATTGAAATTTATATATATTCGAAGAGCAGCATTTTTGATTCACATACGCAAGATTTCTTATAGTCTTTATTTCTATGAAAGGAGACACGAAAAAGTAGCCCACTATAAACTAGCAGTGCTATAACAGCACATACTTTCCCTCCTTAAGATTGTTGTCTATATTTCATACAAAATTTCGCAAAAAATATTCACATTATCGAAAAATTGCACATGACCTTATTTCAAAACATATCTTTGAAGAATAGATGTCATTGAGGGAAAATCTCTATCTACATAATTGTAGTTGTAGGAAAACGCCGAAAAAAGTTTGAATTTTTGCAATTTCCGATAAATCAGTCACTTCGACAAAAGTGAGACATTCACCATTCTCGTGAACGTGTTTCACACTTTCCAACAACAAAATTTAATCAAAAACGATGGAGCCGTTTTGTGATAATTTTGAAAATGTCCCAGAAGCTTCATGTGAAGTACCCCCAAAACTAAAATACCGGTTTCAAATTCAAGGGACCGCGATATCAGCCAGATCGATTGGTGAATATCAATTTTGGAGAAAATCGGTGAAAAGTTTACCCGCTAGCTTTATTCACTGACAGACGGACGGACACACGTTTCGGCGTAATACAATTTTACAAGGTGTCAAGGACCCAGAAACATGGATTCTGGATATACCACGTGTAAGAGTATTTTTTCTACAATTAGCTACTGGATTAATCCACTTTTTCGTTATCAGGCTCTCTAATACGAGTGTTTCTTCTGAAAATTCGTGTTTTTTTTTCGCGCAGCACTACGTAACTTTCACTCGCCTCTCTTAAATGATAGCTTGTACAATATGTAATACAATACAATTTCTTTTATGTCCGATTTTTGTTAAAATATTGCAAATTCAAAAAATACAAAATTTTATATTAATATATAAAGTTTATTATAATTTTAAATTTCGACAATTGCAAATATTTTTCTCCCGTCTGTAATTACCATATTGACGATGTATATTTAATCTCTTCGCTACAGTTTGAATGTTGAGTTCCGGCACCGATCTATACGTCAGCTTGCGAGGTTTTCTCCTTTCAGGTATTTTTGTTAGGGACAGAGCTCCAAACTTGACATGGTTGCGTCTTTGGTTGACACAACGCGTCTGCAAGTCCCAGGGGGCGTTGAGCGCTTTGCGCTTTCAGAGTAATCTTCCATTAACATCAGCGCGGGAGTAATCCCCCATTAAAACTTCAATGTCATATCTGTTACGTCTTGTCGCAGTCAGTTGTCACTAGGACCGCCAAGTAGCATCTCCGCGTACGCGCCTCCTACTAGAACTGGGAAGGAATTAGGATTGGGGTAGGGTTTAGGACCCTTCACAGGGGTCGGACTAGCCCCTGTGAAGCATGCAAACTCGTTTTGTCGTAACAAATTTAACATGAGGTTGTACGGGGATTCTACGGGAATCGAATCCGGAACCTCAGTGGTGAAAGGCAAGCGACTACGTCGTTGAGCCACGAGGGTTAAGTTCTCACCTGGTCGCCGGCATGTTAGATGGTATATGCATGTGTCTGTGTTAGTGAGGGGGATTGGGCATTGAATAGGAAGGCGTGGTCCGTGACGCGATTGTTGGTCCTGCTTGGAATTGTTCAGGGAAAAAACACGATCAGTGTAGCTGGCATTTAGAATTCTCCTCCAGAAATGGTTGAATTCGATATCGCTGCTAGGTAGGGTTGAAAATCCGCCATCGTAGCGTCTCAAACCTTCGGACATCCCGGTTGGAGTCTCTGCAGACACTGTGGTAGGGCTGGCTCTGAGCTAACTCAACCGGTGTGGTTTATTGGATTGATTGATTGATTGTTAGTGATCCCGGGCGCGTCTATGGCTAAGGTTATTGGTCCCGTAAGTATAGAACATGTTTCCTCATCACCTGCTGTCAGATAGCGGGTTTTTCTCAACCAGGTATCTCCCATCAACCGTGCACCGCCCTGGCCGGGACAAGCTCCCGACTGGTCTCTCGGCATGTGTAGTAGTGTAGTACATGTTAGTGTGTGTGTATATGTACGTAAGGGGTGAGAATAGGAGAAGGATGAGAAATGAAAGACCGTGCGGTCCGTGGCCCGCTCGTTAGGATACTGCCCTGGCATTCACCTGATATTGATCGGAGAAACCACAGAAAACTATCGATCAGAGCAGCCGGCTGCCAGAATTCTCCTTTTGACAGCCACTGAATTCTACCTAGGTGACAAGCTAGTGTTGAAAATCATGCCATCGTCGACTCTCGAACCTAGAACGCCTCGGTCAGAGGATCTCAAGTGACATCAGTAGATGCCCTGATCAACCTCTCCCCGTATGGTTTGTTGGAACATCCTGCAAGTCAGTCCTGCGAGAACTGCCACAACAATTAGCGAGTTGTTGCACGTCGTAACATATTCGAATAGTAATTGACTGCAATTTCGATTTTCTACACTTGCACTGATGCACAAAAGTGATACAAAACTCGAACTGCACATGCGCAGAAGACCAATATAGCTGTCGATTGCTATAATGCTTCGCGGAGCAAAAATCCCCTTACATTTAGTTTGACTGAGGGTAGTAAAGTACGACCCTGTCCAGCTACAAGCAGTACGTCGTAAACTCGTGAAGCCATGTCACGTGCTCAGATCAGGCCATCGGGTCACCACGTTCTGAACCTCCGGAACGTGACAGTCGTCACGCCGCTGCAGAGATAGGAATGTTAGGATTGAAAATACATTCAAATGATTGATATTTGACAGAGAAAAAGCAATACAGGTAAATTTTATTTCCTTTTATTAATTGAATACACATTTTTACGTGTATTGTGTGTGCGAATGTGGGAATCTTCATTAAGTAACAGAGGATGGAGCGCACTCCTCAGCAGTGTGGGATTCGTATCCACTAAAACCACAAACACTTTTCAATATTAATCCTGGATGTGAGAAAGGATGCACTATGTTCTAAAATACTCTTGCAATAATGAGAGGTTAATATTAAAATATGAGGCAGTTTGATTTCCATACAAGCATGTATGACAATTAGACGATGTGAATCCTGCTGTAAACATCGCGTCCAAATTTTGCAAATTAAGCCTCTGATTTTTTTAAATCGAGGAAGGCAAAATTTATATTTTCTCAAAACCCCATTCGAATGCCAGACGTAACTTGCCGTTTCCATATTAAACAACTTCGGAGTCTCCACCACTTGATTAGGGCATGGGCATAGTAACAACTCCCTAATAGGATATGAAGGATCGCCAAAAATGACAATTTGGGCAGTCCCACATTCGCACACCTATTCCAATTGCTTATAAAGATTGATTTTCTGAAGATTCCAGCATCGTCTTCTTCCTTGAAAACCATTAGCAAGGTTCACAATGATCCCATCGGGGCTTACAACAGATTGATACTTTAGACAGTATTGCCTCTTGTGACAATATTATTTTTGGTCACCTGACGGCCTACAAATAGCCCGTCAATAAATGCAACAATTAGGTTTAGTTGAGCCCTTTGAATACACAGCCTCTGAATAGTGTTCTAATTTGTTTCTGTTTAGCTAATTATTGACAGCCAAACTTGCTAGAAGTACCCAATTTGTACGAGTAACAACATGCGTTACTTCGTTTATTATTGTGGAGGTATAGGTGGACCAGATAACCCAAATCATCTCTCCAAATCGCTGAAACGATTTGAATATGCCATCCGCCTGAGGAACATACAGAGGGCTTCAAATAATAGTAAGAATGTATGATAAATGAAGTTTTTACAAGGTTAATTTTGCGAAAAATATTATATCCATTAGACACTTACCTAACCTATTACATGCTATCTATTAACTTCAATATATTCTGGGGTATCTAATGCACCAGCCTCAATCGAAGGATTTTAAACCGGGAAAGATTAAACGCCCCGTTTTCATCCAACTCTTCCAAATTGTACTTTACTATACCTTTCTCATACCACATCGTCGGGGTTGCAAAATTTCATGTAGAATAGCTATCTCTATATCGTCCATGTTAATATCAACCAGTGCACATGCTTCAACCAATTCTTCCATTGCAAGGAGAAACAATCACAACCACGTGCACAGGAAAGAAAAACTTCTCAACTTCCTGTCCACACTCAGAAATCATATAGAAGTAAATATCATATGGCAATCACGTTTCGTTGCTTTCCCGGAAACAAGTGTTCGCGATGTAATTCGACCAAAAATAATCGAAGTGCGAAGTCGAAACCACGGCATACAAAATGAAAAAAAATCAATGAAAGCAATCATAAAAGCGCAAATTTTTACGTAATTTATTACCATTACCCCCGCAGGGGGCGTGGTCGCGGCTGCTTAGGCAGTCAAGATCTATGGTGGAGAGTTGTAGATCCGAACCCTGAGTTTTATGGCGGCACTCACATCGTTAGCTTCAAGGAGGAAGCAGTGAGCAGGCGATGCTATCTTTCGTGTTGCCGGGCCTTACCCAGTAACTCAACAGTGGGGCCCCTGACGCGTAGACCTTTGGGTGGGATTGGGCGAAGGACGTTCGTCGGAATCCTTGCCTAGGTTCTGGCAATACTCACGTCGATAGCCTCATTGTGGAGGCAGTGAGGAGGCTGGAAGAAGTCCCCGAGCCGCCCGAATCTTAGTTCGGGCGGCCTCCTGTTGGGCTCTTGGCTTCGTCGTCGGCAGTCGCCTGAAACTCTGGGCAAAAAGAGGGACTTGTTCCGACGCATGTGATGGCGCAGTGATATAACTCCGCTACCGGCCTGTGAAGCCGATAGCTCTGAGCCGGCGGGGCAGCGCAACGCAAGTATTGAATGGGGAGGTTGCCGTGAGGACAAACTGGGTTCTGACGGGATGTAGATTCCAGCCTGTCGGCGTACTTGTACGTCGGCGGGGGTGAGAATAAAAGTATAAATTTTAGGTGCCCACCCCGAGGTTAACGTCCCCTGGTAGTACAAAAAATTGTGTGGAGTAGTAGACCACGGCGAGTCCATACCATGAGATTTCGGTACCGTCTAAGCTTAAGATTAAGCGTTGAGCAAAAACTCTCTCTTTGAGCTTCACACGAAATTCGACGTTACGTCATACGTAACCGTTAACTAGAGACGGTGAATCCAACGTTCAGTCTCTCGTATCTCGTAGAAGCTGTGACTCATTCTCGCTGCCTCGAGAGGTGAGAAAGGCTATGGAAGGGGAACCGCCAACGTAAGGTCGAGATAGTGCACTGGTGAATGAGATACTCTCTCTTGAGGAGGCAACGGGAGCCGCCGATCGCGAAATGCCCGTAGCCTCGTAGGGGCAGGGTAGGGAGATAGTGCGCCCACGAAAGTTAAAGCACAATCGCTCTACTGGGCATGCGCAGTACAAGTTTCGCGTCACTAGTGCATCTGCGCAAGCGCAGAAGATCGATATTGCTGTCCGCGTTGGCGTGCACAAACTTCCTAATATTCTCGTGAGCAGTTCAAGCAAGCCCAGGATCGGAAGAAACTCGTAAAAATTGCTTTGTGTAGAGTAAGTATTTCCTCAACGCACTTTCATCGTATTGAAATTAAAAAGGTCTTTAATAGAGGAGACTGTTGTAAATAAATTCGTAGAAAGCGTACACGTTTTTCATGAAAGACTATACCTAAGTCAGATTTTAAAGTAATTTTTCAAGAATTTCATATTGGCAAAGTGACACTCTTTTGACGATTTAACGATATGTACCATAAAAAATATAATAGCAATTATGCAGTATTATAGAAAAACTGGTTTACGGTAGCTGAAATTGTGTTATTATTTTAGCGAGTATTAATGATAGGATCAAATTTAAGCAACGCCGTTTATGTTAGGAACTGGTAGTCACGTCAAGGAGGACAACACGTGTTCCGAGAAATTCGATGAACTTGCAACACAGCGTCTCTTGTCACTAGGCTTCCTGCCCGGACGTAAGATCCAATGTCACTCGAACGAGCCGTTGTTGATATCTACGAAGACCGTTGGCCTTCCCTTACGTCTGAGGTCCTTGCTACGAGATTATAGAGTTGCATCATTCTCGAGGATGCATTGTCGTTGCACGAGATTCTCTTGGGCCCCATTCTCGTAATTTTTCGCTTGCACGAGAACGAGAGAAAATGAGGCAAATGACCGCCTTTACCGTTAACGTTAGTCCGTTAGTTTTCGGTTAGGTGAAAAAACTCTCTAATTCCAACATAATTCGTTAATTATGCTGAATTATGCTTCAAAGCAATTTCCTCATCGGAACACATTCATCCGTTCTGGATAATGCGAACATAAACTGTCTAATTCACAAATTGGCCAATTTCCGACATTTTTATAAAGAATTGCGCAACCTCATCTTTCCAAGTTGACAATAAAAAATACAAAGAAAATAAATTTGTGTATGCAGAGAGCCAGTGCAACAGGCACAAATTATAGTTTGGTTCGGCTTCTTTAGCTATATTTTTTATCTTAACACATATTTGTGTTATGTTTTTATCATAAAAATAAGTTGTAGCTAAAATATTTTCCCAGCTCGATCATCCCTGAGACAAAAAGGTAAATGGAAAGTATCGATAGAAATACGGTAAAAAATGTTTCGTTACAAAATTAGGTTTAATTATCGTCGATCTGATGAATCAAATCGTAACATATTAGTATGCAATGAAAGAACGACATAATAGTAAGTCACTCGATTTCGCCACTGTAAAAGCCTTGATACATCTCAAAAGATTATTTTCTAGAATTCGTCTAGAACATTCTCAATGATCCGGCAATTGAAACAAAAGAAAAAAATACTTTAATAATTAAGACGTAAAGTTTTTCTTCAATGATAATTTTTTGTCGAAAATCCTTTCAGTCAAACGAAATTGTGCGATTGATAAATTATGAAAAATATATTATTCAAATACATTTGTATTCTATTCTTATTTAATAAATACCAATATTATTTTATTTATCTTCAATCTCCGAAAAGGAATTTATAATAACTGTATTTAAACAGCTAAATATAAATAAAAACACGATTATTCATAAAAATATTAATAATTTAATAATAAATAATATACCCGCGTGCTAAACTGCTACTGTCTGCATAATAAAGAAGGCTACGCTCTGCGCTGAGAACGTTTTTAAATATTCATTTGTTACAACGATTTCAATAGCTTTCTTGGAGGATCCATTTCACTCACACTAAAGTAAAAATATTCAAAATGGACAACGTGTACAAGGAAACGATAACCAAATCAAAGGTACGAAATAATGCGTGTTCGGAACGCAAAAATTATTGATCTCCGGTGTATTGTTGCACCTTTGGATAAAATATTATGATCATCACAACTTTTACAATTTTGTTATGATCAATACAATTTTTGACATTTTCAGAGATGAGCATTTCTGAATAAATTTATTTGAAACACATTTTGATTAGGTTTGTTCACTAAAAAAGCCCTCGTAATTTAAAGATAAGTGTTGAAACGAGTGAAAAGTGAGAAAGAGTAGTTTTCGAGTGTACATTACGTATTTGTTTATACTTATTTATTTAACAGTTGTTTACAATTTCATACATTTACTTTTCAGAAACCAAGCACAAGTCAGGGCAATTTGCCGATTCCAAGCCACTCAACCGTAGATATTAATGGTAATGTAATCCTTCCAATTTACAGCGAATCACGAATGAATGCCCGCAAGAGAATGGGATCACCCATTATGAAGGGCAATTCAAAGCAAAGAAAGAATGAATAACCAGGGTTTGTGCTTTTTAAATATCATTCAATGTGCGTTTGTAAAATACATACATTGATGTTGAAATTTCACTTTTCAGGTTTAGTCAACTAAGAATGCCTGCCTTTGAATAAAATTCAGAAGAAATGTGAGAAATCCTAAATTTAATGAAAAAAAATCACTGTTGTGTTTATGCTTCTCTATGAAATTTATTAGCTTTTCATGTTCAAGAGTCCAAATTGAATTAGTGTGAATAATAACATAGTGCTTTACAGTCATATCTTTGGCATAGATTTTATTAGATCACAATTGGATTAAAGTAAATGTTTGTAGTAAATATATTTGTCAGTACCACATTGAAAAAAGTTGATATGATAAGAATCCGAATTGTGCATGATGAGAAACATAGTTTTGGCTTCCTGAATTTTTAATGGTGTTTTATAAAAACTTGCGTGCAATAATAAATTTTTTATCAAATGCAACTGGTGTTTTTTATATATCATAGTACTCCCAACAAAAGGAGTTTTTGTATCTAGTGTATAAAGTGTGTATGTGGCAGAAAGTTTCGTACCTTACCATTAATGAAAGAATGTGGTGAGCTAATGTTATTCATTATTTTTTGTGCAATAATTACTACTTTCAAGATTGCTGAATTATTGTGGAAGACATGAAGAATATGAAGGGAATAAGAAGACAAAATTAAAAATTGAATAGTAAGTAGGCCTCTGTATGTATATGTTTGTGTAGATGCTTGTGGTAATTCTTTTGTTGTAAGTGAATTTTGAGGAGCAGAAATATTAATTTGTTGCATGTAAGTTATCTAGCATATGGTCTAAATCTACGCTAACTGTTCAATTCTGGGTGCAAAAGGTCACTAGTAGAGTGTGTGGAAAAAGAATGTGAAGGATATTGAGAAATCAAGAGTTTCTGAAGAGATATCACTGAAAATAACTTTATTGAAGAAATGACGAAGAAAATGTTATCTGATTATAAGCTACATTGTAATTTTGTATGTTCAGAAAATTAGGAATATTGGAAATCATTTGTTTTTGTTTTGGAAATTCATGTTCTTGTAAAAATAAGTACATCCTTAGAGGCTGCTAAAATACAAATATCAAAATTAGAGTGAAAAAATTCTGGGGGTTTCAGAAATATTTAAATGCACAGAGAAAAAATATAACGTAAGATAGTAGATTTCTCAATGAAAAAGAGTTTTATTATGTATCATGACATTCTGATTTTTTAAGACTTTTTTATTTTATCTTTATATATTAAGTCTAAATAAAACGTAAATACAATGACAATTATAAGACCAAGTATAATTCAAAATTTAGATATAATGAAACATTGTTTGATGTTTATAATTATTACTGTACTAATAATATGCAAACCTAAAATTTAGTAAGTAGAATTTAAAAAAATTCATGTCAACACCATTATATAATGATGTGTGAGATATTGGAAGACAATGATATTGCAATAATATAAATTTTTATCCAGTTTTTATAATAAAAGATATATTCATAATTTTTCTCCATCACTTTGATAAGTGTGAGATATTATTTGAACAGTGAATGATTATTAAACACCAGCATTAAAATTGCATTTGATCGGAATTAGGTATTCAGTGAACCAGCATTAAAAATTAAAAATATCTGTAAGTCATTTTATAACCCTAAGTAGTGTACATACTTCACTTGAAAAGAAAAAGCGAAGCAAATCTCATAACAAACAAAATTGATTTTGAAGCAATTTAAAATGGAATACACAAAATTAAACAACTGAAGAAATATGGGAATATGAGAAGAGGATGATGAGAACAGAAGCCATGCAAAAAGGAAATAAGGAGGAGATAAGGACACAAGTGATAAACAGGTAAGGAATTCAAAATTCCAAAAACTGCCATAGTAAAAGCATGCAAAAACTGGCAAGTAAATGTATAAGAAAAATCTGGCGAGTGCATGCACTGATGAATAATTACAAACTTATAAGATTGAATCTGTACATTTATTAGATAATATAATTGGAAATATTAATTTATTATAACGCAGTTCACATACTGACTAATAATTTGATATTTAATTAAAACCTGTAAGGGGTAACTTTTATGATGCAAAACTATGTATAATTAAACTTAGATTCATTAAATAGTAGACGAAAATCACAGTTCTCAATTTAAAATTTTAAAGATTATAGAATGATTATAGAATACTTTCTATTTTACTTTACACAACATTTTAGATTTCAAACTGTGAATCTGAGTTGATATGTGATACATATTTTGTAGATAAAGTTTCCAAATTCCAATTTTAAAAAAAAACAGGTTTGTATTTCACTATTTCTTCTTAGACAGTTACATTAAATAAAAACTAAAAAAACAAATTGTGATTTATTTATTCCAATTTTACCCAACATTTCCAAGATAAAGTGTGTCTCCATGTTCGGGTACAAATTGGTAGCTAAAATACAAAATTAAGGTACATAAATTTGTTTATAAACTATATTATACAAACAATTTTAAAACAAAGGAATGAAACACATGTGCAAGCAGATGACATAGGCTGATTGTAAGCATCTTTCATTTCCATAATTTTAAATTATTACCATATGTGGTGTTCTATACATGATGTTATTAGATTAGTTTTTTCAATTATTTAGGATCATAAATCCATGTCATTGACATAATCGGCTCAGTGTTACTGCATATTATAACCATTCATTCAATTAAAAATGTGAATTAAATAGCCCTTCTTATAGCTTGTAATCTCCGTGACACATTCAGGTTCTCATGTTTGAGGAGAAAAAAAATTCACAGTAACAGTCTGACCGGCAAACCCTCCATAACCAGTTTTTGATAGACACTTATTTAAATAATGTTCACTATCGGTTAACCCTAAGTGTAACACTGTTAATAATAATATTATATACAGGTAATTATTGTTATTATTATTATTATTATTTATGATTTTTTTGTTTTGTTTTTTACAATACAAGGTAATGTTCGAATGAGACTATGCCTTCTGTTGCACATGGGTTTCATTCCTTTGTCTTAAAATTATTTATATAATTTAGTTTATAAAATAATTTATCTATTTTAATCTTCTATTCCAGCTACCAATTTGTACCTGAAGTTGAAGACATATATTATCATTGATATGTGGGGTAAAATTGGAATAAATAGACCACAATTTGCTTTATGAATTTTTAATTAATGTTGCTATCTCAGAAGAAATAGTGGAAAACAAATTTGATTGTCTTAAATTTGGAATGTGGAAATTTTAACAATAAAATGTATTATAGAGAATCATAATATAGTTCATAAACTTGAAATACATAGGTATTACATATTATAATTATTATTCAATCGTAGTTGCCAAAACACAGAGGAGCAAAGAATTACAAGAAATTTCATTTTTGCAATTGCGATTTTAAAATTATTTTGGCTGCCCTGAATTAAACAAATATAAGACTAAGTATTTGGAATTTGTGGCCTATAATTTATTCAATGATAAATCTATATACAATTATTTTAAAATATGTATGTTCTATGCAATTAATAAGATAATTTTTATTTGCATTAATTTTCATTACTACATATAATGATAATTAATAAAGAAATTCCAATTTATGAAGTTACTTTTTTCTCGAGGAAGAATTAGATATAGAAGAAAGAAGAAGAAGAAGTGTTGCTACTACAGGGTTTATTTTTGTGCATTAATTGTAATGGCTCAGCAATATTACACTACTAAATGAATCTGCAAAATGGTTTTCAATCAGCAAACAATTTTTGTCCGTGCTGACACTGGAACTTAGGTCCATTGAGTTAAATTCACAAACGCTTCACTGCTCCACGCTTATCTTCTCCGATTACCTGGATGGGGAAAATCCCAAGAGCAGCGTGTAGGTCAGCGCCTGATCTCACCATCCAGCTGGGAAAGAACTTCAGATATAATACGTTTCTGGTTACGAGACAATCGGTGGGGATCTGATGATGGCGAAGCGAATTAACCAGTTTATTTTTTTGTTGTGGCTGCTTGCGTAACACACAGCAATGCGTTCTGAATCCACAATGCTTTATGGATTAGTATCATGCGAAAAAATGCCAATGAACAGTCTGTTTGAACAGAGCACATGAGTACTTATATGCTTCAAAGCCTTTTAAGCGAGTCTGAGCGAGCGTTTACTAGGTGTCGGATTCCTGTTTACCTTTCTGACAATGTTGACCACAGCCGGAACCCAGATGACTCGAAAAGGGCTGCAGCTTTCAAGAAACCTTTGATAACCATGTGCCAGATGGGGCAAAGCGATCAAACGCCCCACTCCCCTGTTACAAGCTTTTGAACTGCTATGGATGAAGGCCCCCTCGAAGGGAGGCGAAAGAAAAATGCTAAGAGACGGACGGTCAGACTATTCTGTTTATAGCCACGACAGCTGCTATCAATGTCCGCTTACTTATTCGACTTGTTATTCAGACTTATTATTTCAGATGGGGGTTAGACTCTAACAACTCCAGTTTTTCAATAACCAGTTCACGTAGTAATGACTTACAACTCCAGTTTCCACAGTAACGACGCAACGCACCTTGCCTGATCTGCTGGGTCTTGGATTGATTGATTCGTGTTCCCGGGCGCGTCAACTACATTGTCAACTACTACGTCAAGCATTGACCTGTAAGATAAATCCATATTTCTGATGGCGTGGGGTGGCTGCGATCTTTCCCCGACTGATAGCGAGATCCGGCGACCTTCAATTCGGCTAGCGGGATTTTCTCTAGCCAGATATCTTTCACGAGCGGGGCCCCGCCTCACCTATCTCCCTCCCTCCCTCTCTCTATCTCTCTCAGAGAGCGGCAACGTCTTGCACTATAGAAAATTTCAGTTAAACAGGGAACATATTCCTGGAATATGTTCCCTCTTCAACTCAACGTAAGGAAAGTGATCCTTTTTCAGCTCAGTAATATAGACACTTATAAATAAAACAAAATGGTTCTCTCAGTTCAGCTTACCAATTTTGTGGACTATGTTTGTTCAGGCGGCGAAATAGGCGAAGAAAAGTTGGGAGAGCATTTTGATGGAAATTGCAACGGAACATCGCCTCTTCTATCTCAGAAGTTTTTGTCAGACAAGAGTGTTCTCTGTCCAAACGAAATTAACCCTTCCCTTACGAATTCCGTGGCCATTTGCTTCCTGTTTCTACTACATCCAGTGCCTGGCACACTCTGGATCGAACCTTGAAGACGTTCAAGACGATTTTACTCAGCTTTCCGCATTAGCTTGTGGTGACAATGCGAGCAGGCGTCTGCGATAGAAAATTGATTTTCTGATTTCGAACCACGAGAGTTTTGGCACTCGAGTGTTTGTATGAGTTATGCTTTGAGACAACTGTCGGTAACTTACAAAACAAAAATACAGTGCTAGCACCCCAGAGCTTTGCATCAAGTACGATTGTTTGAACACGTTTAATACAAATAAAATTATTTTATTTCGAAAATGTCACTACGCAGGTAATGGTAGACCTTACATACATGCTCGTACAACAACTCTCGCTGACATGCTGTCTTCAGGAAGATGTACCCACGTAATAGACAGAAAGGGACTTCCTTCCAGAATGGGGAACTTTACACAAAGAATTCATCAAATGTACACTTTGAATCAACAAAATAACATCAAATAAAAATAAATTCTCCAAACATAAATAATTCATTCAATTCCGTCAAGAATTGACTATTCATAAAATTATGCTGAAGCTAGTGACACACGATGACAGAAAATTGGTATTCTCCTGGGACGCCGCGCTGCGCTTGGCGACCAGACCTCCTCCCAATGACTTCTTGGCTGTCCGGGTGACGGCGCGTCGTTGGCTGAGAGGCCGACGTTTCGCCTGTCATATCGCGGCGTCACCCGGACAGTCAAGAAGTCATGAACTCGAGCCGCGGAAGCCTATTTGTACGTTCTCCCAATGGTCTTGATGCCGCAACGAAAATTCTATGTTGAAGCGTATAGCTAAAGAGTAAACGCAGTAAAAGAGCCAAGAGCGTGACATTGTGCGCTGTCGAGGAGAGCAGTAGACGCCAGAGAGAAAGCTCGTTGGTTTGATTTGAAAATGATTTTATATGCATCAATATTGCGATAATATCCTGAATATAGAATGTCATCAAAATGGAATGTACATTCCCAACATATTATATCTTTTTCGATTATCTGGGGGGTTAGGCCACCGTGCAACCTAAGTACGAGCTACCACTGAATTTAGAGTGCGTTGATGAATCACCTTCACAATGTCAATGTGTTGCTGATCACTTTTACAACAAAGCGACTACAACTGTTTCTTAAAACGAACCATATCTGATCCAATTTTTAACTAACAAAATGTCATCTCACTTCTTTCACCTTTACCGTTCATTCCAATTGTACCGGGTGTACATTTTATCTTTTTCCGAAGACGACGTGCCGTTTGCCTTAGCGATCGATCCCTCGGTGCCTCGGCGACTTGTCAATAAGGTTTATCCGGCGCGTTCGCCGTTCGGCGCGACCGGCCGATACACCAGTGTCCCGCGAGCGTTCAACTGAGCATCATGAAATTTTCTTTGTGTCAGAGAAATTTGGTTTTCGACACCTTCGTTCGACTTAACTCTGCCAGTAAGTGCCGCAGAAGGTTTATTAAGATATTTCTGGGGCTGAATATTCAGATGTATGGAGAAAGCCCGCATTTGGAGGAAGAGCTCTGGTGCTGTACTGAAGGGAAAACCGCAGCAATTTCTCGAGACTTGCTTCAAAGGGTAAATCAGAATATGTTGATTACGTGACAAAAATGCGTTTGAGCCGAAGAACTACACTTTCGGCACTTTATCTTTTTTGAGGTAAATTAAGCGTAGCGATAGTTCCCCAGTGCCAGCACGGGAGTTGAGTCAGCATGTCGCTGGGTGAGAGAGGCCACGACTTCCGGGCGACGCGTCCCGAATCTTCGGCGAACGATAAAATGTACACTCTGTGTTATGTCAACTATTCCAAGGCTAGAGTATACCTACAGGCTAGAGTATGACAATCAAGATCTGGAGTTTGAGTAGGAAAATGAAGCTGTTTTGTACTTGTATAGTCTTCATTATCTCATATGGTCATGAGGAATTTTGTGCCGCAAGATATAAGATTTCCATAAATTTATAAAACAGCACAAACATTTCCGGCCAACGTGGCCCACGCCGTAGTGGCGGCAAACGCTCTGTGCGAAACGAAAAGTTATGGGTTTGAATGTCCCGTAAGGCATGATTGCTTCCACCTTGTGATTGTGACTACCCGCATGTGATTGTTAGCGGAAATGATACACTCTACGTATCCCATAATATCATACTAATCGTTGTTCATTAACTCAGAAATACCTAGTGGCATACGCCTCAAAGCAGCCGAAAGATTGAGAAGTACCGAATGTAACCTAAGTTAAGAATTACTTTTCTCTACGACTCTTACTAATGTGGTATTCCTGCTGTTTAATTAATCAAAGTTTGACAACAATTCTCCATACTTTCGTGTAATTCAAATCATCTACCGCGGCATGTTTACCGCTCATATTCTGCTGGAATTTTGCTATTCGTTGGAATTTTCGGAATCCATAAGTAGAATTGTCAATGTGTGTCCCCAAAGTCAATGATTTCTTATGGATAGGACAAAATACAAATAAAAGGCAGATTAACAAATTAAAGATTTTCCTTTGTCTTTCCTCCTCATACTCCATTTCTTTTTATTCATCCTTCTAATGCTTCTCCTCCTCTCCCTGTTCCTGTTCCTCCTCCTCCTTTTTCTGATTCGCAAGCTTTCCTGTACATTGAAGTACATTAAAGTTCCAATATTGACAGTGATACATTGAAATATTTTCTCTTCATTACACATTCATTCAATTATTCTCTTCGTTCCCACGTAGAATATTCTACGATACTTCAAAGTCGTAGAGAAAGTTTACTCCGGCATAATGGCTATTATTTACTCGCAGAAATTACGACGCTCACTCCTCCACCGCTCGGGTCGTAAACATTATATTCTCGAGAATAACAGCCTTCATTTACGCTCGTTGAAGAACATACTATTACTAACCCCTCTAAACAGACTGAGATGGCTCAAGGCAAGGACTGTTGCCACTGCGGTGTCTCGGACTGGGACGTCTTTGGGTTCGAGTACCGACCGTGGTAGGTTTTCGACACTAGCTTAACAGATTGGATGAATTCAGATGTCTTGAGAATTCTAGCGGCCAGACGAATATCGGAGGCTTCTCCGGCACCTTGAGAATACCGAAGCAGTGACTTATAAAACACCTCGCACGATCTTGATTAGTGTAAAAGCATGTGCATAAGGGGAGAAGAGGATATATATATATATATATATTATATAGATATATATATATATACACACGCACACACACATTACACATATATATATACATATATATATACATAATATATACATATATTATATTATACATTATATATATACATGTATATATATAGTATACATATATAATACATATATTATAATATATTATAATATATATATATATATATTATATAGTATATGTGTTGTGTGTGTGGCTGTGGCGTGTGTGGTGTGTGTGTTGTGTGTGTGTGTATTACAAAGTAAAGCAGACCAGTCAGAACCATAGAAGCTTGTCCCGACTGGGTGGTGCCCCGCCTGCGAAAATACCACCTTAGAGCCGGAAATCTGATTGTATAGGTTGGGCACCTGATCTCTCGTTCAGTATGGTGAAAACATTGTCCCTTGCAAGCTCATTGCACTACACTTATGCAGCTTGTCGACGCGAGCGAAATACCAAATTAATTGAAAAACTATTCTGGATGCAGCCAACCCCTTTGAAAAACCCCCACGAATCGCCTCCGGATGAGGATATGGCAACCTGCGTCAACGCGTGCAAGCGTACGGGCTGGCGCCGAGGGTCGAGCGCGTAAGGGCAGGGGCTGAGCACGCCGGCGGCGGGCGTTTAGGCGATGGCACGGCCGCGCGCGGCAGCGCCCGCGGTCGCGCGAAGCCGGCTAATTGGCGGGCGCCGCCCGCTGCCTCTGGCGGGCCCGGTGCCAAAACAACAGCGTCTTTCCCCGCCCGTCGGATCCCTCGACCACTCGATCGATTCGTCATCCGCGGCAGACGCAGGAGCAGCGGGAAACGACCCCTCCGCCACGCCTCGTTCGCGTCGGGGAAGGGGGGGGTGTCACCGGGTGAAGAGAGAGAGAGAGAGAAGAGGTGGAGAAAGTGGCGAAGGAGCGGCGGGAGGCACGGAGACAGAGATACAGAGGAGGTGGGGTCGGGGCGGTGGTGCTATTGCGATGGGAGTGGTGGAGGTCGCAACGGAAAGCGAGGACTAGATGCGGAGACAGGTTATGGAGGGCGGGGCTGGAGGTTTAGCGAGGCGGGTGTTGGATGCTGTGGTTCACTCGACCGTGAGGGACCCGCGGCCAGACGCACCGACACCCGTCCCAATTTACAGTCACTAATTGCCCTCCCTAATTAACGGCGGAATGCTGTTAAGCAAACGCGCGGCGTCCGCGCGGGCCGAGCGGACGTGGCGCAGCCAGCGCTGGCGCCCCGGCCGTTGCGCCACTGCGGCTCCGTGGCCCCGCCCCCCGCCCCCGCCACCAGCGCCCAGCGCCACGCGCCTCTTTCGCCTCGGCTTTCTTACGAAGCGCACGCGGTAAACGGACGCTCGTCACTGCGCGGCGCACCCGACCGGATAACCGGAAACTATTTCTAAAGGTCACTTTTAAAGCGGAAGTAGTCGAGCAAACGAATGAAACTAAAGTGACCCGTACATCAGCGCGCGGCTCGCCCGTCTGGCTCCCACTACTCGTTATGCTGTACATCTGTCGCCGCCGCGACCTGTTCCCCTGTTCCCTTAGGCAAGTTTGAGTTAAGAGAGTTCGAGCCGGGTCAGAACCGCAAGGACGTGTTACTGGTGTATGGTCACCTTGCCTAATGCGTGGTCGATATGAATATTTCGAAAAGTTAAACGCTCATGTGTTGTTTAGATTAACGTGTTTTTGTTCTAATGCTTGCATAATTTTCATTCATTTGGGGTGCACTTTTTAAACACGAGCGCGATTTGGTAGTTCTGTAGAGAAAGAGTGAATGAGTTTTAATAAAATCGTTAATAAGAGAATGGATTTCTATTTACAATATAAAATCATAGAAAAAAATCAGATCCAGAATATTATAATAACAGGACAGAAAGTTTAAAGATAAAGCACGGCAGGCATACGGGAAAAGAAAAAAAATCAGTGTTAAACATAATGAGAACTACAAGAAAATATTGAGTAGACTGCTGGAGGTGAAAGTAATAGCACAGGAAAGATACTTGGAAACGGTGCTTACTGATGAAAATAAAAGCTGAATATTTTTAGATATGCACGAATGTGCTAGGGTAATAACGAAGAAATCCAGTCGTTTCGAGGAAGTTGTAATAACTTGGTGGTAGGCGAGGAATAGAAAGCAAATACATTTACCCAATTTAAATTTATTTTATGCAGATAAAAGGAAAGCCGTCAGAAGGAAAAGTGAAAGATAATAATTTGTAGAATATTCGGGAGCACTTAGGAAAAGAATTGTCAAAGTAGGTTATAATAAATCAACAGGATTGGAGAAATTTCGGAAGAAATATTTAAATTAAGAGGGGAAGCAGTGATATTGTATCCATTGGATCTTTTTTAGGTATAAATGGACAATTCGTACATTATTCGAGATTGGAGGGATGCCATCATGTCCTCCAATTTTGAAAGGAGGCTCACGTCAAATTGTCGAAAATTATCGAAAATCGTGCTTTCTAGGAAGACAGATGGCATCAAATATAAGTTGAGAAATCAGGGTATCCCGCAGGGTAAATACCGTAAATATTTGGAAATGGTACTGAAAAAGGATCTGGGATGGGCAGATCGTGATAATAATGTAGTGAAAAAATCATAGAAGCATTACATTTTGTGATTAGAGTACTAAGGAAAGGAAGTGGAAAATTGAGGGAATTAGGGTACATTGCTCTAGAACAGCCGATAATGGAATACTTCCGGCGCACGATTACATAACATTGTCTTCATATGAACTACTTTCGTATGGGTAAGAAAGTAAAAACGCAGAGAGAAATCGCGAACGTGCATTATTCGAAGAAATGAGAGGTGATCGACCAATGGGCGGAAGTGTGAGTAAAAAATCAACGCCGAAATAAGTCGAGTGGAAGAATCTTGGATCGGTTTGCTGGTTGGTTAATTATTACTTATTACCGAGGTCATTAGTCCCGAAAGTGTAGTGCATGTTTTTCGTCAGGTGGCGGAGAATTCCCCCCGCTGTATGACGAGATCCGGCACCGACCTACCATCGGCTAGCGGGCTTTCCCCAACCTGGAATCTCCCACCAACGCAGCACCACCCTAGCACTAGCCTAGCACTCACCCTAGCCTAGGGACAAGCTCTAAGCCCCTGACCGGTCTCCCGGCATGTGTCATGGTTCGAAAATTCGGAAAAGAAAACAAAACAGATATTTGTAAACTTCAAACTCATTTGGAAATAGAGCAATTAAAAATTTGAACACATTGCGTGCAGAGGTGCTGTTGACCTTCGCTCAAAAAGCCCAAAATATTAAACGTAGATTAAAAAATTGTAGTTTTTAATATTACGTCCACATTAAAAAAATATTTTTTTAATGTTTAATATTATAGTGCGCCAGTGTTAGCAGAACAGGGTTAGGATAGTATTTCTGTAAAATTCTATTAAGGAGAATTGTAATTATTATATTTGTTATTGTTTATGATTATTAGTAATTCTGCTTCTTAAATGCCATCATCGGAAATGTTTATATGTCGTCAGTAACCAAATAAATATTCTACTTTATCTTCTATCTTCTACTCTGCTGTAAACACGGAAGTAAATGTTTCGCAAGGAATGTAATTTCAAGGACCCCAAAGAAAGCAAACATATATTAATAATGAAAGATTATTTTGAATTATGTTTTTAAGAAAGGAAACTTAAACCCAAAAAAATAGTACTTCGATAACACCAAGTGTTATCTCATCTCGTAAAACCAAAATAATTATTTAGTTCATCTCTTAAGCGTCATATCATATCACACTATTTTCACTTATATCTGCAAATATCTTGGAAAATATAAAACAATGTATATACATGGATATGCAGTACTTTTTTTCTTCACTTTTCTACAGCACTTCCTGCTGTGCGAAGTAATCACACGGGTCCAGCTAGTTGGATATTAACTACATTTCCATCAACGCTGAATTTTCATTGATAAAATGGCCTCTAGGCTCCGAATGAAACGCTCGAAGCACTCAAATTTGATTAGAGAATTATTCATATTCTCTGTTCTATTATACGAGATACGCCGTGGATTGTCATTGCCTTCAACACCACAATTCCACTGAACTCATATTGGACTATCTTCCACTCAACACTTACCAAAAGGTCTGTGACCCAATCCGTTGAGTTTCTAGGGTGGGTTTTCAGTGCACAGTGGTATTGCAAATAGAAATTTTTATTGACATCAAATGGGTTGAATTGGTAAAATACGTTTTTCTTCTGAAACCGACTTAGGTGACTTAGGTGACAGTGACTCTGACCAGGAGGTCCTAGTATTCAATCCCAACGGGGGCAGGATTTCCGATATTAGCTACATAGCTAGGTCAAATTAAGCTGCTGTTTGAAGGAGAATTCTAGCTACCGGTTGCTCTGATCAGTAGTTTTCCGTGGTTTGTCCGATTAACACCAGGTGAATGCAGGAGCAGTACCCTAACAAACGGGCCACAAACCACGTGCGATCTTTCTTTCTTCTTCCTTGTCCTATCCTCAACCTTTATTTACACACTCTTTGAACTTGAATTTGGAGCTTAGAACTTGTCCCTACCGGGGTGGTGCCTTGCTGGTGTTAGATTACTGGTTGATGAAAAATCTTGGAAGCCAACGTGTACTCGACTCTGAATCTCGCCACACAGCGGGGAAAGATCACTGCAATCCCCAATGATAAAACATGCACTACACTTACGGGAATTATGACCTTAGCAGTGGACGCGCCCGGAATCACTTATGAATCAATTTTTTGTCTGGTGTTAAAGATCAACCATTCAGGGTGTAGAGAAATGCAAAATTGGATTTCGGTACAAGCAAAGTAAAAAATTGCTTACGACCCCATCCATGAGAGTCATATTTTTATACAATATTATAAAAGCAATAAAATGTTTGTACGCGATCCGAGTAGCTGAGATCGCTATGGCAGTGGTGCCCTGGCGATCTCTGTATGTTTGTTATTATCAATTTCACCCTTCATCCTTATCATTCCACGTCATCCCTCAGGGCTAACAACCCTGGGGTGTAAAAATGGATTCAGCATGAAAATGCTGATCCCCCATCCAATGTCACGTGCACCTACCCCAGATTATTATGACCGAGCTCCGGTGGGTTGCAGTTTCGCGTAGTCACGAAATGGCCAATTCGCGACTAAAGATATTTTTATCTGTAAATAATTGTTATTTAAATAACATTCTATACAAAAAGTTTACGTATTTAAAAATTAAAGAAAAACTAGTAAAAGTATTTAAAAATTAAAAATGTATTGAAATGATGTGAAACTAAAATTAATTTGTAGAAATTAAAAATCTATTTAAAAAATGTATGTTCAATTCTATAAGAAATTTGTTAATTTTTATTTGTATTTGTACAAAAAGTTAGCGTATCGTTATTAGTGCTTTTATGAAAACTGGGGGATTTTTTGAAGAGGTACTCAAATTCAATTTTGTGCTTCGGAGCTCACAGCATTAAAACCATGCCATAGGTAAATGTAATTGATATTGTCAGAGGAATGATCAATCCGGTTTTTTAGTAGTGTGAGTATTTTATCAGTAAACTGGTAACTGTAGCACTATATTTTTTCCAACTTCACACACACTGAACAGAATTCATGAATTTTAGTTGGCTCTAAAAATTATCAATTGACGAAATATCTTAATTTCAAAACATTTAAATCTCTTCCTTGCATATTCTTCGCTGCGATCGTGAAATATCGGCTGGAATTATTGTTTGAATGTTACCTTGAAGCAGTCAATCAAATTTTTCCAAGACAGTGTCATAGTGAACCCAAATTTGAGGGAGAACGTTTTAACACTAGTTTACTTGACGACCATGCCCATAGAACAATCTATAGAACAAACCCATACTTGCCAGAAAGTCTTTCATCTACTACATTTTTGCAGAGCGTAGACTAAAACGTGATAACCAATTACGTGAACAGTAGCGAGTGTGTGAAGAGTAATACATTGTAATAGCGAAACATCAAAGGATTTACTAGTATATTGTAACAAATATTGCATCATCTGCTGGAATTTGCTGCGCGGATTGCGTCATCTGCTGGCGCCCCCGAACTCCATGGTTCCGGGTGATTCGCGAGTCGCGTAGAAGTATGACGCATGTCCCGCCCAGTCGGGCGCCTGCCAGGTATAAATTCGCCTCTCCTGGCGGCCGCTAGCAGTCAGTCTGAGTCCGAAGTGGAAGCGGAGCTGTGAAGTGTGCATTGCGGTGAACAGTGGTAGATACACAGCAGCGCAGGTCACCGTGATCAGCGCCATGAACTGTAGCCAGCGCAGAGTGATCTGTGGCCGGCGCAGTGGACTGTTGACAGTGCATCGGACTGTGCGATAGTGTAGAAGTGAACTATCCCCAATCCTTTTTTTCCATTTATATAAATGACGTTACACCAACACGAGGAGTACAAACTTTCCTTTACGCTGATGACCTTGCCTTCGTAGCTTCCTTCCGCTACCTAAACATTCTTATCTTACCTCCAAGAATCCCTAAACAACTTCCACCTCTGGGCTTCCCAAAACTCTATTATCGTAAACCCATCAAAATCCCAAGCAATACTGTTCTCCTATAAAACATACCCATCCAACCCCCTCCCATAACCATTGGAAATGAACCAATGCCCTGGACACCAGAAATATCCTACCTTGGCAGAACTTTTTCCCGCAGACTCCTTTGGTCCCACCACATTCTCAAAATTACTGTGAAAGCAACCAGGATCACCTATACCTTATATCCCATCCTCACCAATCCCCATATACCCACCAAGAGAAAAATGCAAACTTACAACTCCTATATCCGTCCCATCCTAACATATGCCCATCCCTCTTGGTTCGCTACATCCCACAGCAATCGCACCACACTAACCCGCGTGGAAAACCAGAACATTCGCCTCTTTTTCCGCCCACCCATGTACACCATTTACAACTCCATACATCAAAACAAAATACCCCACATCCTCACACACCTACATAACTCCGCAATAGCCCAAATCAAAAAATACACCAACAAAATTCTATTCCGGAACCTAATCCTTCCTCACCACCACATCCTCAGAAACCCACCCCGACACACCCGGAAAAAGCACCCCTTAGACATCCTCTAACTTCCCCCTCCTATCACCTAAGCCAGAGGGCAAAAACAAACAACGACAAATTAAACCGACACCGAATTGACAGAATGACTGACACGCTGTACATGCCGTCAACAACAAAACACGGCCGCCTCCTTTGACTAAATCCTTGCCCACCTCTTCCCTCTCACCCCACCCTATTCCCTTCCATCCCGGTCCTGCCCCTTGTCTCCCCCGTTATCCACAACCTTAATAAAACAACCCCACTCTCCATAGAAAATTAACCCTTCCGCCAACAATCCAGACTCCCGATCCCAGAGCCGTACGAGGTAGAGAAGTCAAAACCCCTAAACGTCAACCCACTGGAAGCCTACTGTTCGAAGAGATCCCGCAAGTGGTCAGGCGAACAGGATTTGTATGAGACGTTGCAACAGCAAAAATGCTGCAGAAGAAAACCGTACTCAATTATTTTCCAGAAAGTATCAGGAACTCTGCTCAAGAACAACAAATTAAATATTCTGTAGAGTTCTACAATAAATTAAATATAAATACAGCTATAAATAAAATGTTTTAACTAAAACAGTCTATACAAACCCTTCAAGAACATGGTATAGTATATATATAAAGAATAACAACCTTTAACAAACCAAGATTATAAAAGAAAGTTCTATAACACATCACGCATATAGCAAATATTTAATGACCAGCCGCCTCTTCTTTGGACCCATGCTGACACACAACGTCAACTGTGTTGTAATATTATCATACGCATTGGGTATAGAATTCAGTAGAGAAGTGCAGTATGGATATGAGCCTAACCACACAATCAAATATTTGCATTTTTATTAGGAAATAGAAACTGTTTCATAGTTTTTTTTATATTTCCCGATTACTGGACATCTATCGAAACCACAGACTGCTCACGTGGCCGAAGACCGCATAGTTTTCTTCCAATTTCTGCGCGCATGAAAAATTACATATAGATGTTTATGATTTTCCCTCTGGTTTCTGGGTATCTAACAAAACTAGAAAGCGCCTCTCACTTGGCCGGAGGCTGCATAGTTTTCTTTCAATCAGTGGGCCCATTGGAAACTACTAATACAGATAATTGGCCGTGAAATGCATCTTCAGTGGTTATATGCATAAAAATAATTATTGGTATGTAGGGAGTAATATTATCGAAATTATTTATATTCTCAAGTGAGGGTGACGTGTGTAACCACACATAATTTTGAGAATTGAGCGACAATTACTCTA
Organism: Gryllus bimaculatus; assembly: GCA_017312745.1. Classification (NCBI taxonomy): domain Eukaryota; kingdom Metazoa; phylum Arthropoda; class Insecta; order Orthoptera; family Gryllidae; genus Gryllus; species Gryllus bimaculatus. The sequence continues at coordinate 6,330,090 of BOPP01000018.1, read as the reverse complement.
TTAATGTTTCCGAAAATACCCATAATCGGCGCACTTCGCCCATCGTCTGATCTTTCAGAAGAATGTAAGACGTCTGTCCTCCCCTTTTCATCGCTCCTCCCATTTTCTACCCCCTCCCTGCTACCTCCTCCCACTCCGTCCTCTCGTTCTCGTATCGAACGTATACTCCGTCACGGCAGAGATATTCCCAGTGGTACGACACCAATAAAATTAGTCGATTCTCAAAGTTCGAGGGGACGCAGCGACCGGGCGGTTTATCTCCAACTGCAAGCCTCGCTTCGTTCCCTCCCTCTGCTCCGCCCACGCCACCACCCTCTCCACACGGCTCCACCCACGCACGGCTTTCAGCTTCCCCTCCGTCTCCCGCTCCGGCCTCGCTTCCTCCATCCCGCCTCCTTTGCTTCTTCACTCAACCCTGCCCTCCCTTCTCCGCCCCCTATCCAGTCCGCC
>BOPP01000018.1:6301137-6320376 GCA_017312745.1 Gryllus bimaculatus | reverse complement strand
GGCAACCGGTGCTTTCGAAGTGCTTTAGCGTTATCTATGTAGCATGCGTACAGGTTTCTTCGTTTTCAAGCACCATGCCCCCATTTAATTACAGAGTCTGTATAATTGAGTTGCTCCTTGCATTCCCTGAATCCAGAGGTCAATCCATTTCCTGTTCATATTCGCTAATGCATGTTCTGTTCCTCAATGTGTGTCCATCATCATTTGCCCGAAAACAACACGATGTTATGAGTTGTAGGAAATTTGTTGGAAGGCAGGTTATACGGCCTCCTGTACTTCGAGGGCTTTAGTTGTCACCCTCCGTTGCGTAACAAAAATGTTCTTACCTTCTGTGAGAAAGTGAGGGATGATTTTCTGATTAGGACAGAAAAATTGAAGGGGGAGACGGGGGAGAACGGGCGTGGAGGAGGGGAGTAAAGAGCGGCGGATGGGACATGAAGGGTACACTAAATGGGTGAGAGAAGGACGGCTGGGAGGATGGGCGGGCACGGAGGTAAGAGCAAATACTATAGAGACAATACAGGACACTCAGAACCTTTCTTATACTATTGACGGCAGACGTCACTAGAGAACCTAGTGACATGACATGAAAATTCGACGACAAATTCAAATTTCAATACATATACACTACCTTTTGAATCACTCTGCGGAACATGAGTAAACATAATCGCAAGTAATCTTAAAATATATCAAATTTATACACTTCGTACTTGTAAGTACAATGGTTATTACAGGTAGGGCCACAAGGTTCGCAAGCGTCAAATATCTTCCGTTGTAGGTAGTGTCGTGTTTTATCTCTGTAGTATTTAGTGTGCAACAGTGAGGTGGATTAGCGTGCGAGAGACGAAGAGGATGTGAGGGACTGAAAGAAGGCGCAGGGGTGCGTGGGACAACGAGTAATATTAAAGGGGAAGGTGTTGGAGGGCGAAGACATCAGGGAGAAAGATAATAGCAAGGTCGTGGAGGGCGGAAAAGTCGTTTAGGGAGAGATGGCCTGGACATGGAGAGGGTGGGAAATAGGGGACGCAGGGGAGCGAAGGGGAAAAGAAAAGTGAGAAGGGTGAGGGTGCGTAAGAGGGTGCGGGAGGGAGGGTCGGGGATTGAGAAAGGGGAGGAGAGTAAGAAAGGAGAGTTAAGTGGTGTAATATGGGGAGGACGGGGGAAAAAGGGGAAGAATTGATACATGGGTAAGAGTGTCAATGGGGAAGCAGGTAAAGAGGAGACGAAGTGTAGGAAGGGGAAAATGTGGAGATGGGTAAGAGAAAAAGGAAGGTAGGAGGGTGACGCGAGTAATGGGCTAAGAAGGCGAGGCGAAGGAATCTGTGCAGGGTAAGGACAGATTACAGAGAGAATAGCAGGAGATGATCAGGGAAGGGGAGAAGCGGATTTAGGGGAGAAAATAAATGAGAATACGTAGGGGGATTATGGGAAAGATAGAGAAGAAAGGATCAAAGAGGAGGGCGTGTTTCAGGGGAAGGATGGAAAGAGGAGGAGGTGTGCAAGACAGAAAGGAAGCTACAAGTTGAACGAGTGTAAGTGTAATGAGAATAAGGACGGCATGGAGCAGGGCAAGGGCTATAGCAAGACGAGGTGAAGTAGGAGGCGGTTGCGGTTGCGGGGTGATAGGAAGGAAGCGCCAATGAGAGGTACCTGTGGTAATTAGCGAAAGCGGCATCATGGGGGATGGGATTGCAACGGATCCACGGGCGGGGTGATGGCGGCGCAGCGGGCGGGGTGGCAAGACTGCGTCCGAGTGTGTGCACGTGAGTGCGTGCGTGCGTGCGTGCAGCGCGGAGGCCACGGGCCGCTCGTGCGCTCATATGAATGATAAGCGCGTGCTAATCGGCGGCGTGTCGCGCGCGTGTTTTCGCCTGGGCGCGCGTTCTCCCGTCGCCGGCGGCGACCGCCTGCTGACGCAGCACCGCATTCCGCTAACCCCCCACAGCGCCGGCGACCAATGACTGCCCTTCGTTTGAATGCGGCCGTTTTTCCGCACGTTTCTGGGAGCGCCCACGAAATCCGTACACGCCGTTGTGAAAAGCGGGGCAATGGGGAGCTGCGATGAGCATTTCATAGAGAGTGAAAGTCTTTCTTTTTTCTCTTCATTTCAGCTGTTGGTTGCTCTGTCAAGTCTGATGAAGTACTTTATCAGTATAAACAATAGTTATTTTATTTAAAAAGGCGTTTAAGTACAGCTTTATTCACAAAGGAGAATCGTTTCGTGCCGATCGCGTTTGCGCGAGGGATTTAATTCTCCCTGGTGAATAAAACTCGTTTAATATTGTAGCATGTACAAAAATTTAATTATAAACTATATTTCTTTACCTTTGTGTTGTTTCAAACTCGCGTACTCGTGTAATCCAAATAGAACGATTACCTTGAGTATTGCAGGTGGCGACCATCTGGCGGTCATTTTCAGTGCTAAAGGTGGCTTTGGCTGTAGTTGGTTTGTATTGTGCATTGAAGAATGGAAGAATATTCAAATACAGGACATGTTATGAATTATTTACACACTGATCTCTAAACAAAAGCAGAATTGAGGATATTGAAGTTATTGCTTGTAAAATCCAAGGTCTTTTGCGAGAAAGAATCCGAAAATTTCTGCAGATGGAGGAATGACAAAGAAGTGAGAAGTGAGAAGAATTTTTGCTAGCTTACTTTAAGAATAAATCAAAATCCGACAAGTTTTCACCACTTTGGCGTTACTATTCTATGCTGAAAGCAATTTTACGGCTTAAGGAAAACGTGAATAACTCCAAGCAAGTACGAATGTATGTTTCTCGGAATCATTATCGATTCCTGTTTGGCGATTGAATTAATATTTCTATAATATATATTGTAAATTGATCACAATTTTGGAGAGACAGAATGAAGGCTAAAGCCAAGAAAATCTAAAACCTTTACAATGCTTGACAATTCTACAAATTTATAAAACAAGCTCATGACGGCAATCTTTATTGTTGAAGGTTGAAATTATTTCCTGAGACCTATGTTCAAACTACTTTTCTTCCGCAGGTCAAGATAATGTGAGTCGCTGATAAGTGCCGAATGAATAAATTGCAGAAATCAGATTTGACAATATGTAAGAGAGCTGTCCTTTTTGTAGTCACAATTCCTGACCCCTAAACATACAGAATAATGTTCACTATTGTTGCTGAAGAAAATGAAGTTGCGTTGCTGCAGATAGTGAGAAACTATATATCTTTAATTGCGTCTAATACAAATAAGAAGCATTTTGTTAATTTCGCAACCAGAAATGTGTTCATCCAACAGAGTAACATTCTTTTGGAAAGTTACCTATGTTGGTAGTTCTTATACTTGCCAATTCAGAATATGTATACTGGACATTGCATTCGCCCGTCGCCTGATAGTTTCCTGGAAGATGTTGGGGCTGATTTGTTAACATTCAAAATGCATCCAACTCAGTTGCAGAATGGTACACTGACGTACTCGTTACAAATAAATTCGGAATTTTCGAAACTATATTGCATGTAAATTCCATGATTCCTTCATCCATCATAAATTCTGTAACTGTCTGAGCCCCGGCATCGCCTGAGATGAGCACTGCAGCAACTCGGACCAGGGGGTCAGGGGTTGAGGTTCGGCAAAGGCGGATTTTCAACTCTAGCTAAAGAGCTCTTTGGTACTTGGCCACCGGGGACGAGCCGTGTCACAGTCGGTCGAGATGACATTTTGGCCATCGTGTTATGGCCTTTTCCTGAGCTACATCGCTGTAGAAGGCCAGAACATGATGGCCGAATGGTCAGCTCGACCGACTGTGACACGGCTCGTCCCCGGTGGCCAAGTACCAAATGACTCTGGCCGCGGAAGTTTACGAATCCAGCCCAGGAACTACGATAAATTCAACCACTGTCGGGAGGAGATTTACAACCGTCGGCTGCTCTGATCGGTAGATTTTCTTGGCTTCTCCGAATAATAACAGGTGAATACCGAATCAGTAGCAGCTGACGAACCCGAAGACTCAAAATATTCAATCAATCAATCAATCGTTGAACTCTGTCCTTGGTATCCTACAGTAGAAAGTTCGCAAACCGTCCTCCGCGTCGTGTCGTTATATGTCAATATTGAAAACATTTTCCACTTGACGTTCTTACAACAGAGTGAAAGTTATTTCCTCTAGGAATAAAGAATATTTTTTTTCGTCCTCTTTCCTCGGAAAGATTCGATCTTACCTCCTTTGTTGACTTGTGGTGCCAAGGCATCAAGTACACCATTAATGTGCATCCGGCGCGAAACAGCCTGCGGCAGCGTCCGATCCATTAGCGTTTCCTTCGCAACCGACGCCGCGTTGCTTCTCTTCGAGAGGGCAGGAAGGGCGCGCTGGCGACAGGCAGGGATTCGGTTTGGTCGGAAAGCGCTTGAGTTCCGACGAACGCTTTATCTAGTCAGTGACGGGCTGGGCCTTTGAACTCTCCATCAAAACCGGGGACCAAGGTAGACGATGCTACTCTAGGAGGCACTAGTGTCGCCGGGTAGAGCTGCAGGTTAGGATTGCCAACTTCCGCACATAAAAATTGGCTAATTTGTGAGAAATAGGAAAAGTTCCTTTTAAATGTTCAATTATTCATAATATACTCATATAAGAAACCCCTGAAGAAAGCGTGGCCATCGGCGTTATCTTTTGTATCACACACGCCTGTTGCGTCCCGCGAACTCAAGCAGCACCCACGCACGTTTTAAGTGTCGTTGGCAGCAGTTCGGGTTTTTGTTCCTGTAAGAAGGTTCTGCACGAGAGCGCGCTACCGTAATGGTTTCCGCCACGTTATAACGTGGAAGTTGAAAGGCCCTGGTGAAGAGTGAGGTAGCGCCTATTGACCCGTTCTGGTATAGAAGGGTTACCCTGAGAAGGGACCATTTTAGCAGGTCGGAAAAACAAATGGTCATGTAGGGCATTTACATTGAAAACGATAGTGATGACGCCATTTACAAACAGCCAACTGTAAACGAACGCATTGACAAAATGATTGCATGGATGTAACTGCAGTTATATTGCCAGCGGTCGCCATGCACTAGCTGCCAAAGTGGTCTCTTCGTACAGCAATCTCTCTACAGAGCAGGTGCTAGGAGAATTTCCCAGATTCGCCGATCCGGAGGGTACTGACCCGAGTCCCACACTTACTTATACCTTAATGCTAAGAGGCACTGAAAATCTTAATGTGCTCAATTATACGGAGGAGAGAATAGATTCATTATTTCGTGTATCCGAACGCGTCAACTGCAATAGCCATTAGTCCCGTACGTGTAGTGCATGCTTTTAAATGAGAGGTGGAGGTGATCTTCCCCCGTTAGTTGGCGCCGTCGACTTGCGGGGTTTGCCTCAACCTCCGTCTATTTCTCACAGCGGGAAACGCCCCAACCTGGAGCTCTAAGTTCCCGACTAGACTCTGGAGAATATTGTATTTGTGTAGAGCATGTAAATGTGTGTGTGTGTGAGGAAGAGATAAGGATAGGACAAGAAAGAGGAAGGAAAGATCACATGCGGTTCGTGGCTGCTCCAATATGGACGGTAAAAGTAAGACAAAAAATATCTGAAGCGGACCCCGTCTCGGAACAAAATAATTTTCCTGCAGCACACGCATTTTGTGGGCTTGTGTATCATTGTTCCAGGGATTTGATTCTAAGTTCCCCATATGTCAGTGAAAATTACTAATATTCGAGCGGTCTGGTCAGTAGAGCGTTTGATCTCGTTTGGGTTATGATATTAACAGAGGAATTTATGTTATAGAGCTCATGTCAGCATTTCGTTACATGCTTCAAGCGTGATTGGAAAGAGTTTTCTGTTCGCCGAAAAACAGCTCCGCGTTGAAACTCGCTGGGTTTGAACTCGCTTGAAGCGCTAGTCGCTTCTGGGGGCGTCTCCCCTGTGGAGTATCATGGCGTTTCGCTCAGCAGCCGTCTCGAGAGTTTTGCGAAAGCCAGGAGCCGTCGCGAGGGAATCTTAAGCCCGAAACACTCTCTTAAAGCCCCTTCCTGCGTCTTTGAGTCTTTCCCGGCTCAAAAGCGCAGATTGTTTACCGCTGCGTAAGTTCCTTGTGTACTGGAAGTGGCGAGAGGGATTTTTTTAAAAATCCGTTATGCCTTGAGAGGACTCGATACACTGGATTGATAAAATACTTTGAGATAACTCAACCACTACAGTAATGTGAACTTATTTTCCTAGTAATTAATAAAATTTTTACGAAGTCCTGACACGGCATGATTCATTAAACTATGATGTTAATAGGTTATTCTGTTATAATTGTGGATCGTCTACTTCGTTTTGACAAGTGTATTTTTGTTACAATTCTATTTATTTATTGTTTATATCACGCAAACGTTATATTTCAACACCAAAAACCGAGAACTCCTCTTTCATAATCTAATATCACGTAATCCCGTAAGTCAAATGTAATCGTGGTGATGTAACCCTGGAACGCTCCCGTAAAATATCAAATGCTATCACGAATGTACAGTTTCTGCTTCTTTAAGAAAATTTCAAATCTCAACTTGAATGTTAACTTATTTAATTATGTTGACATAATCTGAGGATCTCTTCAGAATGTTCTCCACCTAAGATTCAGACAAAAAGTAAATCACCAAATTCGTAAAGTTTGCTCCTTCTGCTGTTGTCAGTGGAAGTTCAGGAGGACTACGATCCCTGTCGCAACTTGGATTTTATTTGTTTGCATAATTCTATTGAAGGAGGGAATCGGTATCGATAACTTCCGACACTAGACCGTCGCTGAATCTCTTGACAATGTTGACGGAAGTACGTTCTCTTCACTAATGCGTTACGAACGCGAAGTGCAATACGTATGTACCTTTTTTTCAAATCGACATTTTCTACTACACGTTTTAAACTAAATATAACATAATACGTGAATGACCAATTACTTCTCCGTTGATTTGATGTTCGATAACTAGCTTCTAAGTTCTGGTGAAATGATTTGTAGATACTTTTAAAATGGGTGCGGAGTCGGTACAGAAGATATAACAGCTAGTTGCAATGATCGTTGAGGAATCTTCTTTCGCGTTTGGTTGATCTAAATCTTTGATTGAGGTCCTTAAGCATGTTAGAAAATGACAATGGAAAAATTTCGCTAAATTAACTAAATGTTCAAACATTTCATATAGGCAGCTAAGGATTGCCGTATGCAAAGTGTAGAAGAAAGCAACAGATTATTAACGGCCTTTTTCATTACAAGTATTCCGATATATATTGGAGACACTATTTTTAGGCGGGTCCCTTCCTCTCTCTGCAAGTTCAGCTCTGTGGCCACACCCTCATATTCCCATCCTAATTCGCAGACATGAACGTCGACTCATTGTTGCTGGTGCTGTGAAAAGAGGATTGGACGCGAGAGGTAGAAGGGCTCCTTGAAAACAAGGTACCTGAAGCTGCTTAAATTTATTGACCATATTCAGCATTATGTTCACTATGTCGACACTCCATTTGTTGTTTTTTGTAATATTTTATCATTTGTGGCTTTGCAGTGGATATTTATTCTACGTCAATTACCTCCATTGACGAGAAAATAACAACCGATTTGTTCTTCTGGGAGTCATAATGGCCACTTAGTCGAAAGAAAAATAAAGATATTATATGGACCTATCTGTAGATTGCTGCATATTTAATGGAAAATTATAATTCTTTGGGCTGTCCCTACTAAATGAAAATTCTAAGAATTCAACTTTCAAGCTAGTTTCAAAGCTTGTGAAGAAATTCACTGTAATAATATAGCTCTTAAATCACTCCTATGGACCAAATGAAATGAAAAATGAAAAGCAGTGCGCCCACAAATATTCACTTGTTGTTCACCTTCCACTGCGTTTCCTATGTATGGTGTATTTCTTAGTTTTTGATGAACAGGATTGCGTGAAGTTATTCTTCATGTTACACATGAATATGTACTCTAGTTGTTTTTTTAACTTTATATTCAGTGTTGCCCTTATATCAAGGATTGGTGAAGCTTTGTCAGTTTTGGTGAGTCCTGAGCTTGGCGTTTTTATCTGGTATCTGGAATGGTATCTTATTGACGATACAAAGTCCTCGTATTTCCCTAGTGTGTTGTATTTAGGGAGTAAAACATAAAACAATAGTATTATAATTCTTTTAGAATGAGATAGGTTTTCCACGCTTAAAGGTTTTGGTTCGATTCCTCGTGTACCTGGGAAGTGTTCTTCATAGCTTTCTAAAACGTAGCGCTGCCTGAGCCCGGAGCATTAGGAAGCGTCTGAACATATGAGTGGCACTAAGTAAGGGCAAGCGTGCTGGACTAGTAGGGCGGTGGGCTTTGACATTGGCTGGATGAAGAAAGCAAAGGGATACTACCGCCCTGCAAGTTGCGTATTACACCTCGTTAGTGCTCATAAAGACTCGCACCTGCTAAAGGGCAGATTGATGCTGTGCACGGGTACACGCATAAATGCATTCATAATCAGGTAAAGAAATACTGAACCTGAATATCTCAGCGTCACCTGTTTTCCGAAGCGCCGATTAGCTGTCGTCAGCGGTCGTCAGTGGCACCTGAAAGAAATCCGGAATCAGTCGAATACCATGTTGTGTTGTTTTGGCGTTTCCGCTCTCTGCTCTGACGGTTAAGAAAAACATTTTTTTAAGAAGATATATAATGTGGTAAGACGTTGCTTTAGTACATAGCGTTCAGGATGAGCTTTGCTTCAGTTCAAATCACAATTTCCTTGTAATACATACGTAATATTGACTTGATGCAGATCATGTTCTTCTCACAAAAGAGCTTTGGAGGACATTTGATACAAGATTTGATAAAAGTGAAATTTGGAATGTATGTGTTGGGCCAGTAAGTATACACAGTAATAAATGTAAGAGAAATGAAGCTGAGTAAGCTCGGAATGCTATTCTCTGGAAAACCATTTAGCACATCAATTTATTGAAATCTGTTTCATTGGCGGCACCACTTTGAATGGATTTTTCGAATTGGCAAATGTATTTCTATACTTATAAACATCACATATGAAGAAGGCTTCCCAGCAAAACAATTAAAATTGTTAACTGACACCAACTGGTATTGTTTCAAATTAATTTGCAGAAACAAGCACACATTAAATAATTGTTCCATTATTTTTAAACCGATTAAATAATTTTTGCCTAAATGTTCTTGAATTCACGGAAAGAAAAAACACTTTATTAAATTTATATTCCTTACCTCAAGCTTAAAAAATATACAACAGAAAAGAAACTGGAGGTACCAAGTGCAACACTATTTTAATTAGCGTGTTTAGCAGAGTTCTGTTAACAGAATTAATATGAAATTCCTCATTTTTCCCTTTCACACACCTCCCTCTCTATCTCTTTGTCCTTCCTTCTCTCGTACTCCCCTCTCAATTCCCTCCCACAAGTTCTCTAATATATGATTGGAGTGTACCTTTTAATACTGAACCGACTGTACTATAGTGGATTATTCTCTATGACAAATCATAATTGACTTTTCTTAAAAAAGGCTTAAAAAAATAGTTCTGTCCTAGTAAATGTTGCATAGAAAACTTAGTAGGTAAAGACATAATAATTCCTTATTGTCAGTGTGAGACTTTGTTACTAAGGCGAGCAGCCATTCTAGAGGTGAGAAGTTTAGCACGAAAACCAAACAATGGCGGCAAGAAGACGCGAATGAGATAGCACCTGCATCGACTCATTTTCTGCTAAGCACTTAATTATTCCACCGAGCACGTTTTTTAATTTCACGAACAGAGGTTGTTTGCAGTTGCGATATTAATTTTCAAAAAAATTCATTTACAACCTTTGTCGCCCCATCTCTCCCTTTGTGTACCTTTGTAAAACATGTCCCTGTCCGCATATTTCAGGGACATAACTAAAGCCTCACTGCACGCTGCAAAAAGCCTTTTTATTGCGTCCTCCAATTTTTCGCCTAAAATTAAACTTTCACAGAAAACGAATGATTTTCCCATGCTCTTTTTTCTTCATTAGCTTACTTATTCCATAGTTATAAGAAAGATTTATCTCTATTGACTGCGTGTAAAAAGCGTAAAATGGCTGTGAAGCACAAAAGGGTTTCACGAGAGGATAAGGGACTTTGACTTATTTCAGCACTGCTTCTGCTTTTACCCTAGTGTTCTGAAATAAGGTCTCCATGTTCCGAGTCTTTCGGACCATTGCTTTAGTATGAGCGACGATAGAGTAATAAAGGACAAAACATTTCCACGCTGAGGTCACATCATGAACGTTACATCCTTCCAAAAGTCAAATCGTAATAAGTTCTTACATGAGAAAATTCACAGGAAAAATGCTTTATATGTCGAAAGATAATTAACATTGGTTAATTTCAACCTCATTAGCGACACTATTAATTGAATAATCTTCTGTATCTACTTGCTCAGAAACTGCAGTATCGCAGCAGTGCTGGTATCTCTTAACACATTTACTAGCATTTTAAAATTTATAACAAGCTAAAATTTGTTTTTCAAAATAGCTTTAGGAGAGAAAGCGGAAATTGGTACAAGTATTAGACAAAGTACCTTGAAATTACTAGTCGCGCAAAAAGAGCTTCATTAACAAATTATCTTCCCCTTAGTAAGAATAAATATATGTGTGAATAAAAACATTTTTTCGTGTGCTGTCAATGTTATTTTGTAGCGTGCCGTTGCGGAGTTGGTTGTGGCATGGACTCCTAAGTTCTATTGCCGGGCAGATCTCAGATTCAAGACACAAAAAGCTGGAAAATATTTGAGAAGAACAAAGTCCACAATCGAAGGAGAATTATTGAGACCAACTCCCTGAATAGAATGTCTCTTTGATTTCCTCTTTGTCATTTCTAGATATCAAAGCAATGAAAACAGTATTAAATTCATTTACACAGAAAGTTAAGAAGCCAATTAGAAGAATCATGATTATTGAAGATTTTACTAATGAACTTACTTTGACGTTTGAAGTTTCAATGCAAATATTTTCCATTATGTATATTTTAATTTCTGTACACTATTGTGTCTCGTTACCATACAGAACGCTGCCGTCCACTTGTCTCATAAAATTATTCTTCAGTCCTCACCGGAACTGTGCGAAGTGTGTCAATTTAATTACATATGAACTTGTATTGTGCTGGTTGGGTTACAATACGATATACCCGTTGAGAATAAAGCAATCGGATTACCAATAAATGAAAACATCCAATGAATATAAACCATACTAAATGAAAATAAACAAGACGCACTGTAACGCAAATTAAAGAGGTGCTATTTCCCCATCGTCTGCCATTTGACCCTTGGCGCAGAGGAAAAACGAACTGATACATACTTTTTTGCATTTTCTGTAACTTTTTCAATTTAAAAGAATTCACAGTTCAATGGAAATGAGACTGCCATTTTTATAAGCGTGATTGTCTCTATTAAAAGTATAAAAACGACTTCAATTTTTCAAATCCCTCAGATAGAGGAAATGACAATTAAATATAAGGTTGAAGTCTCTGAAACTTGGGAAATGGCATAAGTTACAAAGAATTCGAGATAGTAAGTGCAGTTGGAGCACCACTGGTTAAGAAATCCTATACCTACATTATTCATAAAACGTAGCTATGTATTTTTGAATATTAATTCGGCCTCTTATTCGAATTTGGAATGTTAGAAAAATGAACAACTTCGAAGTGTTAATTGGTCAGTAACGAATAGTAACAGTTCATGAATAAATTAATATGACAATACAGCCTTCTACTGTTTTAGAAAGCTTATGGCTTATTTTCTCCGTGTTCATGACTAAAAAGATAGATGCAACATTTTCGAAATATTACAAAATCATTTTCGAAGATATAACCGTATCGTTTCCTTTATTTTACATCCAAAGAGCAGGAAAATATTGAAGGCGTCCACAAAATGAGGTTCCTGCAAAGCGAAGTAATTCTTGTATTATTACTACTTCATATTAAATTATCACAAGACATGCATTTTTCATCTTTTTCCCGCTTGCATTTTTTTCTTTCAAACATTCGTAACAAAAATATAGTTGCCAGTCCGGATAGCCGAGATCGCTAAGGCAGTAGTGCCGTAGCGAACTCGGACCGAAGGATCGCGGGTCTAAGTCCCGCCTCGGGCTTGGTTATTGTGCTCGTCCTTTCACCCCCGACCATCATCATCATCATCATAGTTACCATACCGTTACACGCAATAGTGGTCGCCAATGACCTAGAAGTTGATGCCACCTTAAATAACAAAAACATAGTTACGCACAATGATGTAAAACAAAATTAATAAAACATATTAATAGGTATAGAAAATAGAAAGAGAATAACATCATTTAACACAAAAGGTACACAGACAAAGAAATGCTGAAAAAATATGCATATTTATTTGTTTAACAGACATTTGTATGGTTTAATTTTCGAGTGACTGCTGCTCTCACCCTCTACCTATGTTGCAACGCGAGGAGGTTCAACCTTCCAGATGTTAATTGTCTAGCAAATTCGTTCATTAATTCAGGTTGTCCTTTGTCCCATCAATTGTGAGCTACCCTAATACCTTCTAAACGGTTTACGATGTATAAACAGTTTTCCTTCAGCAAAGCGGAATCTTGAAGCAATTAATATGCTGTAGAAGCAATGTTCGTATATCTTTTATTTTTTTGAGAAATTTAATCATTTTTTATTTTTTTAAATGGACTCACATATTTTTCTCACGAGTAATTGATTATAAAAAGAGTAATATAATGACGCATCACTTGGTAATGTTTTGACAGTAGTTTGTCAATGAAGTAATACTTCTTCACACGTGATTTCAAATTAAACAGACAATATTTCCTACAGAAGACCTTGCAACAGTCACCTGTGGGGAAGGTGGCCTTTGCTTCGCGGCGCCGAATCTGATAGGGGGAAATGGGAGACTTGACAGGTGTGACAGTGCAATTTCACCAATCCGTGGTCTCCACTAGAAGGGAACAAACATCAATATTAACAATCACGACGAAACATTTTGCCGTTGATTCATCACACTTGAGCACTTCTTTCACTTATTGAAATTCCAAAACAATGGTCATTGAAATGAACGATGTACAGAAATTGGTAGTATAAGTAAAATATTAACAAAGATCATTTTCAAACTTAGACTTTCCTGCGACTTATGTTTAACGGTAATTGTAACACTCCAAGCGCACGTTGGTATGGAGAGCGATGGGTGACTTTGGGTGGATGATTGACACATTCAAAATATCCGTTAAATAAGAGCCGCAAAATTTTTTAAAAATACTAAAAAGATGCTGATCTAATATATCATTAGTTTCGTCTTTTTACGCTCGTCGTGATAAAAGTATGTATAATTCCATTAAAAAAACGAAGTTACCTCAATATCTAGTGAAATACAAGTGATAAAATAGAACCAATTCGAACATCAATTAACCCCATTCCCTCATGCACTTTCGTGGAAACTGCATTGCAATACCTTTAACCGTTTAAAAATTTCAGGAAGTAGTAATGTTACGTGACTCATCCTGTACATTGCCTCTCATTTTTAAAAGAATTATAAATCCATGCTCATCAGGATATTTTACGTTATTTGGATTGTCATGATGGTACATGGTTTTAAACTGTATTTTAAACCGATCATAAAAGTGGAAGGAGATAACTCCAAGACATATTCCAAGCAACGAAATCTTTCCAGTGAACGTTTGTCACTGACTTTTTTGAGGGTCGTTAATTGTGATAATGGTGATTATGATGACAATTGTCATCAACTGCAATTCTGTCATGTCATAATAAATCCGATTGTCAAAAATCACATTAAAATGCTGTAATACATGAATCACGAAACTACGAACACTTTTGATAGATTTTGTTCAACTATATTTGGATATTTTATTTTTTCAATATTAGAATTTTTCTTTTTCATCTCACCTTTGCATGTACTACTTTGTTCGCGTCGTTTCCGCATAGTCGCAGGTCAGAGATTTCTCTTGACCGATGGCAGTGTCCTCAAAGGATCATTGGTCTGTGTGTCCCTGGAAATTGAGAGGGAGTGGTTATAAGAGTAAGACAATAACGTGCGTGGTTAGTAACATGTTGCCAACGTACTACTTTTATAAAGGTTTATAATGATAAGGGGAAACAAACAATTGATTAGATCTGCAACGGCTAATATAATTTGTTTCCAGATTGTAATTTTGTTCATTTATTCGAATACTGTGGAAATTCTGCCACTCCCTTAGCTGGAAGTTGAATTTCCCAGTGTGCAAGTCTTTAACCACATTCTCGAAAGCATCAGTTTCCCGCATTTACGCATTTCACTTTTTTCTGTTCTTGTGGAAAATTATTACGGTACTCAATTACATTGAAGTATATCGTTACAAATTAAGACATTGCTCTCAAAACGTATGAAAAAGGCAAATCAATTGTTCATGGAAAAAATATTAATAAAGGAACACGAGAAACTCGGGAATGAAATGCTCGGGAAGCTCTAAGAGGATTTAGAGCGGAAGAAAAGGAAAGAGGAGATTGTCAGCCAAAGACGCTCATTCCTTGCGAAGGTCATTTCATTTCCATGAGCATTTCCGCTGAATAAAACCAAATCTGCTTCCTCGGTCGACTAGCACGACCAGAGCATTTGACACTGGTTCTAAAAACTTCCTTGTCCTTTCATTCACACGTAATTTTTTTATTATTATTCTGTTTATTTACAATCTGTTTTCTTAACAAACATTCAGTAAATGTGTTAGAGACCCCGTTTCTCTAAGTGAAACAGTTACTATAAACGTGATAGGTGTGTCCAGTGTGTGCAGTGCTCCGCGCATTATCAGTGAGACCCCGTTCTTCCCTTAAGTATATCAGTTATTTTATAAGCGGTGATACTGTGTGTCCAGCGTGTCAGTGAAAGTCCCCCTTTTCGATCAGGCAGCGATTACGGCCCCGGCCTCGCGTTACGGGGGCCACCAGGATGGCCGGAAAGAGAACTACATCAACAACCCAGTGGCCTGTGCAATACCAGCTGGCTGAATGACCCCAGCAACAGAGCACAACGCTAATCGCATCCAATACAGTGCCAAATCAACAACTTGCAACAAGGACCTCCAAGAAAGCACAGCATTAAAGTTCAACGCTTCAATGAACAATCCGACGCACACTGTACAATACCCGCAGTTATCGCAAGCAGAAGACACAGAAAATGCTACAGCCGCGTCCTCGCGAGAACGTGTAATTCCTCGACATCAACAAATCTAGGTACGTGCAATTCTACTTTTCTACCTGAATGGCAGGTGTCGCTCTGCTAAGCGTAACGACGTAACAGCGGTGGTATAGTAACCCCACACAAGCGTACAAATACGAGTGAAAATAAAAACAAAGCAACAGGTTTGAAGCACTGCAAAAGCATTATAAAAACTCCGACAACACGCAGAAAAGACGCCACAAGCAAACGATATGAATGAAGATACAGCTTCAAACAAAACCTCCGCCTAATTTATTCCTAATGTTGGTAAAAGTGCCCTCGTTCACAGAGTCACTACGTGAAGCCATCAGGCAAAATAAATTTACATATAAAATGCTACAACAATGTGAAGGTAAAAGTCCAACCCAGAGACAATAGAAAGCTACAGAGCAGTTATAAAATTCCTAAATTGAAAAAAAAGCATGTACCCACACTACCAACTAAAAAAAAGAAAGAGCATTTCGAGTTGTCCTTAGGCAACGTACACCCACTGTTGAAGCAGCAGAGTATTCAAAGATGAACTTTGGTAGGAACTTGCGTCACAAAGTAGAGAACATTTCATAACATTCGCCATAGATTACAAAAGAGCCCAACATGCCTTATTCTACGTCGACCTAGAAACCCACGCGGAATAACGCAAGAATCTACAACATTACTACATAATGCATGCCCAAGTCAAGTTCGAACCGCCGTATAAAAAGAAGAAATAGTGCAATGCCTATAGATGCCAACAGTACCATCATTAGTCGTGCGTACTGCAAACGAGTCCTAGATGTTGAAATGCCGGGGAGAAGCACATCTTACCCGAAATGGTTGAAAAAAGATAACAAACAAAACCAAACATGTCCACTTTGCCGGCAAGGACCCACCAAGACAAACTTACAAAGGCGCAGAGTATACAAAGAACTTATCAAAGAACATACCCAACAAGTTAGACGGGGGTTCGACAAAAAACTTCGAGGAAAAAAACACTACGCAAGAACAGTACAAACCAGCCTATGGGAAGAGTTTCAGGTTAAACTCTTACTCAGAAGGCCCGTCGGATCCCTTGCATAATACTAACGCCCAGATAAATAAAGTTTAATCGTATACCCAAGCTTTAACCAATCAATCAGTAGATATCGGAAATGTTATTAACAGAATCATTTTCAAGATTTGAAAAAAAATTACTTAAACGGCAGCAGAACAAGATAAGTTCGGTGCTAAAATCTGCTCACGATTCTTATTTCAAAATTAAACTGATTTGTATAAACCATCGGTGGCTTATAAGATAGCAACATTGGAATGCAAATGGCCTCCTACAGCACAAACAAGAAATTAATTTATTTCCTCAGAATTATAAAATTGATTATTATGTTAATTAGCGAAACCCATTTCCACCAAAGAAATCGTATTTCTCATCCCTGGCTAGTGACCTACAACACACAAACATCCAGATGCGTTACTGCCTCCATGAGGAACTGCATTATATGACGGAACAAATCAAACATCATGAACGTAAAAGACATACAACTTTGAATACCTGCAGGCAACCTCTGTCCAACTTCAAGATCGATGCGCCCAATTCAACGTAACTGCAAGTGTCTGTCCACACTAAGCATAACATTTTCAGAAGGCAATGTTCGCAAACATTCTTCACAATATCGACAAGATTCATGGTAGGTGGCGACTACAATGCAAAACAGTGCACTTAGGGGTCAAGACTAAATACACCAAAGTAGACGCCTTGTACAATTGTGTTCTTAGATAATCTTAACAACAGTTGGGTCCACTGGAGAACCTAACATATTGGCTACTGACAGAAAAACCCAAAAATACCGACCTTCTAGACGTTCTACATTATTTAAAGGTAGTTTCCAGTGAATAAAAAATTCGTAAGAACAAAATTCATGGATATGTCGTCAGATCATTGCCCTTAATACTGACCATCCAGCTTCCGAACTGTCACAAAATCCTCCACCGCCAAAACCTCTACAACAAACGTCAAGACTGCCGGACAAATTTCGCTTTGAAAAATATAGATAGTAGATACTAGCTAATGTCCACTTGCATTAACCCGGAAGGATTATCGAAAAGAAGCCACAGAACATCTGGACTAACTCCATTTCAACATTGCCGCTTGGACTCAACGCCTCAAATGTTCAAAGTAAGCAATCAACAAATTCCCATATAAACATAGAGAAATAATCAGAGAGAAAGCGGCGGGCTACGACGTATTTGGATGAACAACCAGGCACTCTGAAGAAGAACAAACTTCCAATAGAGCTCCGGACAGCTGAGGAAATTATTGAAACACTCAGAAATGAATCAATTGCACCAATATGTACAGTCACTAACAGCCAACTTGCAACAAACAACTATTCGATCGTGGAGGGCTAGTAAGAAAAATAAACGCCCACAATTCAAAATACCACTATAGGAAGAAAGATGGAACATGGGCAAGAAGTTGCCAATAGAGAAAAGGAACGATTTGCGAACACTTCTCTTCCGTAATTTGAACATTATTGAACTCCATGGCACCAATGCAATTTGAGGAAAAGTACTTCGATTTAATAATGCTCCCTGTCAAATTATCGCTTCCACGCAATCTGTTTTTCTTCTAATTGCAAGATAAGAGAAGAAACTGATTCAGCCGTTTTATAAATCCTAACACAAAAGCCCAGGTTACGACCTAATCACAGGCAGTCTGTGCAGGAATTATCAACGAATGCTATTGGAATTTATCACCTTGCTCTCAATGCGAGTCTCGACTCAACCTTTCCTGGACCAATGGATAGCACCAGATTTCATAGCGATTACCTAAACCAGGGAAACCACCTAACGAATGTATCATCCTTAGCCCAATAAGCTTGCTTCCAATCTTATCAAAGGATTCGAAAAAAAATCTTACTCCAACGTTTAAAACCTCCTTTTCTGCAAAAATAATCCCAGAACCCAGTTCGGATTTAGAGAACAACACTAACAATCGAACAAGGCGCACAGTTGTTGAAGTTATTACTCAAAGTCTCGAAAGAAAAGCTACTGCGCAGCTGTATTTCTTGATATACAACAAGCTTTCGACAAGGTAGGCACGAAGGACTTCTGTATAAAATTAAATCTACTCGTGCCCCATGCGTATACCTACTGATGAATCATATCTATCTAACCGACACTTCAAATTAAATATCAAGAAGCGGGGGGGGGAAAAAGGGGAATTATCCATCCTTCCACCCCATTAAATCAGGCGAGTCCCTCAGGCAGTGGGGCTGGGTCTGTTTTATACCTTATATACACATGATGATTTAGCCAACAAATGTAAAGGACACCACTGCAACGTTTGGCGGACGACACAACAATTTTCGGCTGTGCATTTGAAGACCCATTCCATAAGCATCACAAACTCCAAAGAGCATCTGAAACCAACTTGAACAATGGTACCCAAAAGGATGGCGTATTCAAGTAAATGCCCCAAAATCTAAAAAATAATTCATATTTACCCTATCCAAAAAGGAGTGTCCTAAAGTACAGCTAAACAATTGTATACCTAGCACAACTTATTTGCATTAAAATATCTAGGATTCATATGGGACAAACGGCTTACTGGAGGAACCAATAACTTGCCCAAAGAAGAAAGCAAGCCAAATTCAAGAATTTTCCCATTTATTTTCCATGGCTCATCAACCGCCCCCTCAAACCTTTTTCTTTAGACAACAAAAGTAACTTTTTCCTCTACCAAAATCACATAATCAGGCCTATCTGGAGCTACGGAATTCAACTCTGGGGATTCCCGCTAGCAAGTTCAAAACATTTTGAAAATACTCAGAAGAATTTATCGAATCAAAAGGTATTAGAAGGACTAGCCAATTGCACCGTGGTACGTAACGAATTTTGAAAAACAACTACGTCGGAGGGGACTTCAAGATACCCATAATATATGAAGAAAAATTTCACTTCAGCATAGGGCACCAAACCTACCCAAGAGCGTTAAACAAACATCCAAATCCATCAGCCATCAAATCTATGGATAAATAGCGAGGAAGTACACCGACTGAAAAGATACCATATTCTGGGAATTAACTCTCTCTT
>BOPP01000018.1:6285398-6301112 GCA_017312745.1 Gryllus bimaculatus | reverse complement strand
ACTGATAACGCGCGGAGCGGAGCAGCTGGCACGTCCGACCTGCACCGCTGCCGGCTTGGAACTATTCACACGTAATGAGACAATTCAAACAAAAAATCTTTGATTATATCGGTCTACGTGCTAGATAGTGAAAATCATTCTATTCCATCTGAACACGTGAAAACGTTTAAATTAGTGGGACCTTTACGAACAGTGTTTGGCCATGGTCAAAAAAAGTTTTTTTTTCACGGAGCTTTCTCTAGAGGGCAGAGTTATGTTAAATGGACTTGTTTTTTATTTTTCCTTTTTTAAATTTATTTTCATTATTTTAGTCAAAATTTTATTAAATTATAATATTAAATCATGTATAAGAAACAATAATAAAAATTATTAACCTTCTAGCTTTAAGCAAAAATGCATGGGATACATAAAAGCAATTGAGAAAACAAGGTTCAATTAATCCCCAGTATGAGGTGCATGCGTGTTAAACACAATTCTTTATTGATAACTATTCCAAAGTACATTAAAAAACATTCTTTATGGAACATTATGAACAATATATGACATTTTACATAACAAATAAGCCTTTCATTTAAGATAAACTGACCAATTCGAATACATGAAATTTTGAAAATGCATATGGAAATTGAACCTTGAATTCAACCAAACTCAATAACTGGTATCGAAAATTTTTCACCATCAAAATTCGAACCCTAGACCTTTGCGGTCAAAGACGCTGCGTCGGCAATCGTTGTTATTGAGCAATCTTAGGCGAATAATAGTGGGTTGTTCTAGATGCCATACTGAAGCCTTATTTATAAATAATAAAGTATTATATCCAGTACGATTTATGAGGCGTTAACTAGACCACAACTGCATTTCTGCCTTACTTCAAAAGCTTTGGCTATGTTAGCCACGTTAGCACTTACTTTTAATGAGGTTATAACTTATTATTAAACATAATGTTGTGAAAATTGCACGTTTAAAAATGCTAATAGTTCCCAATTTAATATATACAGTTAAGATCTTCAGTAATTAGTTTCACTGGCGTGTAAATTCAAACTAAATTATCGAAAAAATATTACTCTGGCATTACTCAAATTAAGTAACAAACTTTCCCCACAATCACCAGCAAAGTCCATCAACATAACAACTACAAATATACAATGGATTCTCTTCTCCCTCATACGTCATATTAAGTTTTTCTGTTGTTTTTTTCACTAAATAAATCTAAATCTAAATTTACAATGGAGCATTCCTAAATAATTTTATTACTAATTGAAACACAATTTCACTATAAGAACATTTCAGGTGGATTGGATCAGTTAACCTTCACACTGAGATCCCATGACACTCAAGAAATAAAGAAAAAACCGACGGAGAATGTTGTTTTATTCTTAAAACGTACTAAAATGCATGCAAGAAGAAAACCAAGTGAAAAGTCGACTCTACTTTCTAGTTACACAATAAAGTTGAAATATTAACACATTATTGTGGATTTCTTTTGAAATTTACTCGTCGGTTGAAAATACCTATTTTCCTCGTAGAATTTTATTTGAAATCTTGATTTTTTTATATTTCAGCGCAAAATCAAAACCAAATCTATATTTTATATTCGAAAGTGATTATACCGTGAACTGTAACACAATTCTCGGGAGTTTTAATGGGAAGTAAGGTAAAATAACGACGTTACAACATGCTTCAAGAAAGTTTAATCAAAACAAAAGTCTATCCATAATTATTTCACATCCATCACTATTTCAGTTTGAAACACTTTTATGGTGTATTTCATTTTTCATATGCTTCTCTACCCTTTTGTACAATGTAATACTCTAAGTACAGAGTAATTAAACATCAAGGTATTTCCATTTTCCACGCGGCGATTCAATTTCGGGCGTATACTGCCTGTCTGTTTTTAATTTCGCACTCAATTTAGATGGTCGCCCACCTCCAACCAACGAGCATTCAGCTTCGAACCCGAAAGGCCGAATTGTGAAGGGTGGTAGTCCACTATTTCGTGAGCTGCATCAGTGTAATTGATATGCGCACTTCTGATTCCTCCAATTAATCCCTTCTGATGCTTATTAAATACTGAAAGTTGAAAATTTATATTTCAGAGTCATAATTCTTTGTGAAATGTCTTGTTATGAAAATAAGTACGAATGTGGTAATTTTGTTTGATTTCGTTGTGTAATGACAAGGTAAAGATTTGTAAGATAATACGTTTTGTGAAGCACTACAGTCAATACCAGCTGCTTCTCGGAATGTAAATAATTAACTTTGATCGGCACATTATTGAAAATTAATTAATCAATGTTCAGCATTCGGCTGAAAATATTTAAATCTATCGCGTTTTACAAACAAATATCTTCTGAAAGTGATGAATTTTTTTATACTCTCACACCTTAAATTTCTGTAAATTTACAAAAATTAAAAATGGAGGTAATCAACTATCGAGTAACAAAATAGTGGCAGCAGGCTCTTATTGAACGCTTGTGGTTTTGGCAATTGTTAAGGTGACAGAAGGTTTCTTCAAATGTTCGGGGTGCAGCACAATTGAAGTACCAGCGTGTGAAAGTATATTCAGAGAAACCGTAAAATCCACGGAGCACCGGTGGGGGGAAAATGGGAAAAGGCAGCAAAAACATATCTTATGTAAGTACCCGTCACCGTTGATTGCGGACGACCACTGGGGTGCAGAATTCGTACTGTCGAAAACATTGCAGTTTTAAGTGCCGAGAAACGGCCAATTCCGTAAATAACATCCGTCCCTGAAAGAGGTGGACGAGGTGTGTTTTGTAAGGGCACAGGAACTTTTTGGGGCCCGGCACGTTTAAACGCACGGTAAATGGACACCACGCTCGAACATATTTTGCAAGACTCGGGTACCAGTTTCGATGCTGTAATGCAAAACACTACACTAAGGAACAACTCATGGACGAATTGGTGTGGGTGATGCATCCAATTCACAGTCAGATGTACTCGTGGCGCAATGGCTAGCACGTAAGTCTGCCTTCACTGGGTCCGGATTCGACTCCCGGTCAATATGGAAGTTGTGGTGGACAAAGTGAGCTCTCGGCAGACATTCTTGGGGATCTGCCGTTCCCCCTAGCTCTCATTAGACTCTATCATCATTCATTGCATCATTATCCCTACCATTTCTTCATTTGATATTACTTATCGTTTACAATGACCTCACCCTTTACCTACCCGTTGGCTTGCGGAGTTTTTCTCTTCCAAGTTTCTCACACCATCCCAGCGAGACAACCTTTAAGCTCCCGATTCGTCTCCCGACATGTGTGGTAGTGTATTGCGTGTGTGTATAAGCAAGTGGTAAGGATAGGACAAGCAAAGCGAATGAATCGCGGTCTGTGACCCCATGTTTTAAGGTTCTATTCCAGCATAATCCTGATATAATCGCAGAAACAACGGAAAGCTACCAATCAAAGCTCCTCCTAGAATTCTCCTCCAGACTGCGTCAGCCAGACATTGAGCTTTTATCACCTAGACGTTGGCGAGGTTTGTTAGCTGGCATCCGTGTTGCTTGGTAGATAGTGTAGGTAGTAGACGTTTTAGTTGGCAGACTTTCAGATCGTAGACGTCTCAGGTGGAACATGTTTTATTTGTAGCAATTTTTGATGATAGATATTTAACTGTAGATTTTTAACCATTAGACATAATATAGATGTAGATCACGTTTTCATTATACTTTTCCTATGACACTCAAAGGCAAATTAGTCTTTTTACTGCAAACCTACTGACCTTGAACCATCAGGGTTGCTAACGGCGTGAACTGTGCGCTAAAGAACTGGTTCAGGTTCAGGAATCACGATATTTTCATTGATACCATCGTACCCGTCTGGGTGAATGTTTCTGTTGCTACAATTTCAAAGGTAAAAATCGCCAAGAGCGAAAACCATCAGTTGTTGTTATTCTCCGTGTCGGATTCGTGTTTGTCCTGATTCTGAACGTCTATGGAAGTAATCCAATATCGGACACTGATTTCCAATGAAGGTAAAAATTGTTCGGCTCAACCCCCTCACGCGAGGCTTCCAAGCATGCCTTGTACCGGCTATAAATATGTTCTCCGCCATTTTTTCTCTCAGGCTGTTTCTTTACGCATTTAAATTCAGCGCAAGCCAGGCTAGGAAGTGTCGCTTAAGAGTGGGTGAGTTCTTGAAACAAGAGGCTCGGAAAGTCTGGTTCCGTAAAATTGTCAGATATCCCAATTGTACACGAACCTCGTACCTGTGGAAACATTAATTGATTGGTTAATTATTTAATGTGTCCGGGCGTTTCAATGGCTATGATCAATAGACCCGTAAGCATAGTGCATATTATATCCAGGGAGGTGGTAGTAATCCATCCGATGGAACGTGAGATACGGGTGCGTCCTACACGTCATCTCGAGGTTTTTTCCAGGTGTCTCCTAGCGAGGCCTCGAGCCATTCGGGACAATCTCTATGCTCTCGACTGGCCTTGACAGCGTTCACTCACCGTGGGCAACAACCCCTTTCTTGCTGGTAATACCAGGAGGATTCATCTCCAGAGTGGGCACCTAGGCTGTGGTCCATTATCCTCATCCCCGACAGGCGTACAACTACACCTTTGGGCTTGCGTCCGGATACGCCGGAAAGCTAAACCCCGTCGGGGCGTCTCACAATTAAGCCTGCGTAGTGCTACCCTGCCAGCTCAGTGCTGCTAGCTGCCCCCTGACAAGTGTAATAGTGTAGTGAAAGTAAGTGCAGGTGCGTATGCGTAAGTGGAGAGGAGAGGATAAGTGTTGCCTGGGCTATCCGGGACGAGCCGCGTCAATGTCATGGTGGCTGACGTTTCGGCCAGCGTATTGTGGCCTTCTTCAGAGCGTACTGCTGGTAAATAAGTAGCCAGCAGTACGCTCTGAAGAAGGCCACAATACGCTGGCCGAAACGTTAGCCACTATGACATTGTCGCGGCTCGTCCCGGATAGCCCAGCCAACATAAACTCCGGCCGCGGAATCCTAGGAGAGGACCAGGAGAGAATAAGTATGGGCGGAAAAAGACCGCGCGCGGACCATGACACCCTGATTCAAAATTTCCTATCACTACATTTTCGCCTCTCTCAAACTGAAAGGATGGGAAAAATAATGAAGAGTTGAACTTTATAGTAGCAAAAAATATTTCAATGATGAACGGCATTTACGATTACTCTTACGATGTACTAACAGTAATTAGACAGATATCTGAACCGACAGATATAATTTTGAAACCCACTTTTCGGTAGCAGGACTCTTCAAAAGATGAATTTCCATCATAATGTAGAATCGAATTTGTGCGCTCCCTCAATATACGAAAGTAAAATGAAACCTGATCCGTTGGTTAAACTCGCCAAAATCCAATCAGTTTATGAAAGACATTCGATTTTTTCAATCACAACCATTCGTTTCTGAAATAAAATGATACACAAACGCGAGTGTATTTCTTAAAATGAATATTTGGAACAACAAATCTGTTTATATTTTATCTTGAAACGCAGGTGCAAAAGAATAAAATTGCCTTTAACATGAACTGAAAATTTTATACATTACTATATCACGTTTGAAATTATTTTATTGCATGTGAGTAAAATGCGAGTTTCTTACACAATAGAATTAAGTATATATTATATTACACAATAGTAGTACTTTAATCACGTTCACAATACATTTTAACTCTTAGTTTTAAAAACTTTTAGTTGCAACAATAAAGCTTCCATGAAAAGAATTACAAGGATTGTTGGAGGAGGAACTTGGAGGAGTTGTGCTTGTGGAGCACTAAATTGTGTATCTGACAACAAGAAAACTTTCTAGGTTTCAGAGGGTACTGGAGTGCATTATACCGACGATGAAACGTTATAAAAGTGAATGAGAGTTGACTTTAATCAGTCTTGCTTAAACAAACTACACTTCCATGAGATAATTTTAGGCAGATAAGCGACTGTTAACATGTAATTTTTCTGCGGGAGAGGGGGCAAGTTTCCTGTACATTAAGCAATGGTAATATTATTATTAATAATAAGTGGCTTAGAGTGAGGATAGTATCTATCGAAGTAAAATATTGATAATAAGATTAATTCATAGATATTTTAATATTCAATTGCGGGGGAATAAGGGCAGTAACAAGATAAGCCACACCAGACAAATGTCTCTGGGAGTTAAAAAACCTAATTTTCTCGCTTTTGGACTAAGTGTGAGTAATGAACTTATATTGCTATAACATATGCTTTGTTCATATACTTTAAGGACTTGAGCTAGCAACAAAGTTGACTATACATGAGGCTAAAGTTGAGATATTAACATTTAGGTGGGGATAACTAGGTAACTTTTGGTGGGGATATTATTAATTGTCCTGTGAAAGATGACAAATGCCTTATTGATCTGCTAGTTTTTTTTATTTTTCAAAACTTACACAATTGTTTGCGTGTTTGATAGTTCTCGCACGTCCTTAATATTTACCTTACCGGCAACTTGCATACATAATTGCGTTTCTTTAATTAATGTCTCATAATAGAAACCGGAATAATATGTACTATGAAACGTCAAAATGTGTACATAAATAAGTAATGAAAATAGTAAGAAGATGTAATGACTATGTAAAATAGGTAAACAAATCTAACATTAAAATACACAATTATAAAATGAACATTTAAATAACATGAAATTTTATTTATAAAAAATACGATATACATTTCAAACGTATAACAAATGTTTTAAAAATAATTTGAAGAGTACAAATTGATCCATGCTTTGTACCATACAACTTTTCCGTCAGTTGTAAAACCTTCATGTACTACAATTCAGTACGGCCATTTAGCAGCCAGACTAGACGCAATAGAAACCATCATAAAGGCTGGCGATATATACGACCAGCAAACAATCACTGCAGTGTGCAGCACGTCGAAGATCGGCAAAGTTTTTTGGAAATTAAGATTACAGTTGAGGAAACACTCAAAAGAGAAAAGTCAGTGATAATTTTCACACTTGAAGGTGAAACTGATCTCAGTCACTGACGTGCACTTCCCGCCTCTGGGATAACTGAAGCAGGCGAGCAGGTTTGTGAGAACATCCTACTGCGTCATGTAGCGCATTTCGAGTACACAGCACGCAGTAACGATGTAGGAAATATGAGTATTTTTAATACTTATTTTCATAAAAATTAGTCATAAAATTGAAGAAAATTGCTAGAATACAAACATAGTTTGTGAAAATAACAAAATATGTAATATAGTACTAAATATGCAAAAATATGTAAAGAAAAATTTTATATACGCATTAACCCCTGAGGAAGGTCGCAGAATGGCGACCGAAACGTCGGCACCTTCGCCATGCACGCGGCGTCACCTGCACAGCCAATTAAATACCGACTCCGGCCGCGGAAGCCTACGCTCTCACGAAAAATGTTGATATTGTATTGTTAGGACGGCGACGATTCGCCAAAATTAAAATTTTTAGATCGGTATGTATAATGGCAGTTTTTTTTCAAAAAAGACGGTCTCTACTCATAAAATACCTCGAAAACTGAAAAGTATTCTGAGAAATTAAGCTCCCAGTTCTGCATTTTCAGATACACTGAAACGTTAGATTCTTAATGTTTTCAACAAGAATGTACATGTATGACAAGGTTGTATATTTTTACAGTATTCTGAAAAGTCATGTTTTGGTTCTATCATTAGGGATACGAAGAAAAATGTGAAAAAATATCTTTAGGTGGCAATGGATGGCAGCTGGGAAGAGGGTGGAGTAAAACCGAAAATATAGCTCAAAGTAACGAAATAAGGAAACGAACTAGTTCCAGAAAGTCTGTGCCATTCTGTAGCATCACTAGTTTATTTGATTTCGCAAATCACTCTAATGGAGCTATAATTGGGGCAAACGTTCTCTTATCCTCTATAACTGAAGTATTGAACTGAATTTATGTTGAAACATTGAGTGTTTCCGAATAATTCCGATTTTTACCTGATCATCCTTCGAACATGTCCCGTAAACTGAAGTGAATTGGTGGCTCAAGAATGATCAGTAGCAGCGATAGCGGATATGGAGCGGGAAGAATAAAGGGTAAAAGCGCATGCGAGAAAATCATTATTAGTTCGGGCATTCGCAAAGTTGTCTATTTGCGAACCACGGTTCCGCCGCATCGGACTTGGAATTTTTTGACCTACTCACGAGCTCCGTAAAATTAGCATAGCAAAGTTTTAAAAAAATTGGAATTTAACTCAAAATTTGTCGCTGTTTTGTTGCTAATTTGTTACACAAATCAATTGTCACTCTTCATTTGATCCTGCTATAAACAATCGGCAAGCTGAACATCAAGTTAGCACCGAAAGTACAAAAAAACAACAACAAGAAATTACAAAGATAAATAAAAAATAATTACATGGGAATTTGTTGCTTTTTTGTTGCCCAGTAGTACCCGAAAATACATTTTGTTGCTCTTCAAATATCATCTAACACTGGAACTGCGAAATTTGGCTAAAATACCAAAAATGCGAAATTTGCCGTCTCGGGTGACGGTGATAGAACGACTGTCCGTCGCATGTAGGTACCACGGAACAAAAACCTACACCGTGGTTTGACTACCGTGGTGAACAGATATAATCAGATGCGCCGAATAAATGAAGGTTTTCGGCCTCACATAAAAAGATGATTCATAATTGTTATAATTGTAGGAGAATCAGGTTTTGAAGAGACGATAAGTTTTATGAACTAAAAAAAGGAGGAGCAGATATATTTTACATTCGTTCTTTCCCAATAAGTTTGCATATTATTACAACGGAGCCCTTTAATTGCGTTTCTTTGATGCTTTCAATTTCTTTGCGCGCCCAGACGCTGCAAAGGACTGGGGCTTGCAGGTGCTAAGAAGGGATTCTCACAGCTGTTGCTTTATAGAGGCGGGCTCCAACAAATACGCGTCATTGCTCCGCACAGCCTATCCCTATGTTTAAAAATATGCTTGTACCCGCAGTCTTGCGCGTGTGCCATTGTTACTGCCATTGTTTAAAAAAAAAACGCAAAATTATCATCGCGTTCTCTCCGAGATTCGGACTAGGGGATATCATTTATAGACACACAAACAACATTAATTTTTTTTATTTACGTCAAAACTAGTTAAAAACTGGGTGTGACGTGCTACGAGGAGAAGGCCAAACTTACGGGACTTAATTTGAAGTTACATGTATGTCCAGAAGTAAAACAAGGGGCCATATCAACATTTGTTTAAGGATCAGGGAAACTAGACGACACCGTGATCGAGATGGGAGTCACTGACTCAAAAGCAAAAGTACAATAATTGTTACTTGTTCTTTAAAATTATTTAGTCCAAATGGTAAATATTACATTACATGTCACTCTTAAAATTAATATTACTTTCCTTTTGGATGCTAGTTATAGTTTCTAATTGTATAGAAACAGTTGTGCAGTGGAAAAGATTTTACTTGGGACTTGGAAAAGATTTTACTTGGGAAAACTTCTGTATCGAATTTAATTGATTAATGTCATCTGGCAAAGTGTTGTAAAATAACGTACATGTATTGTATGTGAATGTTTGTAGTGAGCTGTTGATACTGGCACAAGGATTGCAAATGCACAAGGATTATATAAATATAATTTAAAAATTTTAATATTCAAAATTGTAACATGTTCACGGGAGCAATAATTTGATTCGACAAAGACAGCACGCTATTTTACCATGTGTGCTATTTTACTATGTGTGTGTGTGTGAGTGTGGGGGAAATATATTGAGATGCAAAGAGACGAATACATAAACCGACTGTCTGTGTTGCCTGTCCTGCAAGTTTGGCCTCCTCTGCCGGGGCTGGCCGCATGCCGCCGGGGCTGGCCGTGCCGCCGTGCCGAGAGAGGGGCCTACAACGGGAGACTCACGCAGGGGGTGGAAAGGGAAGGGGGGGAAGTGTTTTCCCAAATTTCACTTTACGACGCTCCTATTCATCCGCTTTAAATAATTGACAAGGCATTGGGTTCAGGAAGCATGTAGCCATCGCGCTATAAGCCCACATTGTTCAATTTTTTTTCTCGGAAACTAAAGCACCATTTTAAATTCAAGTTTTTGCTAGATTTTTGGAAAAAGAGCTTTATGGTGTAAATTACATTTTAAAAGGTGTCTAATGCCGTTTACAGCTCGAAAATAGGACCATTGGTTCAGACTTTATCGGCAAAGTAAATTTCCCAGTGACAGTGCTGCGATCTATTGAATTTTCCTAGAAGTATTTTTCGGAGCATTTAGCCTTAAGCTCCGGGATGGCTGAGGCGGCGGCTGGCAGTTCAGTCACGTGCCGAGTACATTCGACACTGTAAACGGCGTCCACACAATCGCCCTATTGCCACCCTACATGTCCGCCTAATGCCACTGCGTGATGTGGCGGTGACAACGAGAATGATAAAGTGCAGGTCTTGCACTCCGCGACTGCGGCGGATGCGCGCTCTACCTCGTGCTTAAGTGGTAGTTTGAACCTTGCTCGGCCGACATTTTTATTTGAATGAATTTACCCAGCAACAAAATTCACCACCGAGCCTATATCTCCCACCCTTTAATCGGCTTGTCCTCACCCAATCCAATATCGGCGCATGTCCGTTGAAATGTGTTTCTTAAAATGTCTAAATTTTGAAACTCTTGGTTTCCCTTTACCTTCCGCCCTTCCTTCCTTCTTTCCGCCCTTCCTTCTGTTCTCTTTCCCTCCCATCCATCTTTCCGTCCTTAGTTTAATCAAAAATGTTTGAGAAATTTTTGCTAGAGGCCATGTAGTTCGTCTCTCAGGAACTCTAGTTCGTCTGGATAGGGTCAGAAATATCGATTTCCGAGAAAATCTTCTGAACATTTTAGGCCACAGAGAAAGGGACGGACACAGACAGGGACAGACACAGACTGACACAGTTCCCAATCGATTTTGCATTATAAAGGATACGCAAATCGGGGGTCTAGACTACACAACATATTAGAGTAAGTAATTTGCTACATATGGAAACAAGATTTGTCCACTTT
Source organism: Gryllus bimaculatus (assembly GCA_017312745.1). Classification (NCBI taxonomy): domain Eukaryota; kingdom Metazoa; phylum Arthropoda; class Insecta; order Orthoptera; family Gryllidae; genus Gryllus; species Gryllus bimaculatus. Next base: position 6,290,120 of record BOPP01000018.1, on the reverse strand, counting down.
TTGACACCATTCACAATAGAAGTTTTATCGAACCGCCGTTTTCTCCCACGGCATTACAATACTTTCCCGCATACTTCTGCAGCATTGTCTTTACTAAGTAAGTACGACGTACGGCCAGAAAAAAAATTCACTGGCTTCCAAACGCCTTGTAGGTTCTCTAAAATCTAGTAATTTTCGAACCCGTTTGATATTTCCAAAACAAAGTTCAATGAAGTCTAACAGTGAATAGAGTAATCGGCCACAGTAACGCGACTCAATTGGGAGTCCTTGGCAGTGATTGCACTGACTGTGCGCATCTCAATTCTTATCAGATTGCAGTGAAAAGGTTTAAATCAAGCAGGTCAAGGTTGTGGGCAACGTAACAATCTTACTAGTGCTCGCAGGCACTGCGACCCGCTAAATTGGCGCGAGAGTTAAAAGAGAGGGTTGCACAAACCTCTCCGGAGTGGCGGTTCGTTACGGGATACCTGGCCCATGACAGTCTTTACGAGCAGTCGGTTGACAGTTATTGACCCAAATTTAGCTACATTAATTTCCAATTTTCTTTTTAATGTAAGGAAATATCAATTAAAATTACATAATACATCAGTTACATTTCAAATTCTCAATTGAGAATTAAAAAAATGAATCTAAAATATCGTGATTTTGTAATCCTGTATGCTTGATACTGAGTGATATAAAAGCATGAACTTTCTGCGTTCAGGTTTGGGGTAATAGACAAATATTCTTATATGTTAAAAGCGCTGTTCGTCCCTAAGAGAGATTTGTTATCTTGTACAGACTTATTAATTTATTTAAACTTTTTGATAAATACAATAAATGACAGAATTACGTAATAACACAACAAAACGAAAATAGGAAAGAATTCGTCATTGAAACATTTAGTAATTAGCCATGAAACACTTAGCAAAGATGTTTATATAAAGGAGAATTCAGTAAGAAAATAAACATAAAATGGAAATAAGCAATAAATTCCGTGGTGGTAGCAGATATCTTGTGGTAATCCATAATATGGTAAAGGAAATAATTAAATTAAATTCAACCATTTGTGGAGATTATTTCCTTTGCCATATTAGAAATAAGCAGTTGAGAATAAAAACATAATTCAATTCTATGTTATTTGATAGAAAAATCTGTCCAACGTGTTTTCGTATGAAGCCGCTATTCACCACATTGCCTCTTCAACTTGCGCGTGTACACCCATTTCTGGATTTTATGGGGAAATGAGTGCGGGGTGGGGGAAGTTGCCCGTGCCTGTAGAAGCGCAGGTCTCCCCAGGCGGGCAAGTAGCTCGGGCATGCTCGGATTGACGTGCCTGGTTTAAATGTTCTAAGCACGGTGATTAAAGTAGAGTTTTCAAGCTTTCATTTTATATAATTAAAAAGTATTATGAATAAAAATTACCCGTCCCAAAGCTACGGAAATTTGGAGTGTCTGTTTCTGTGGTTTTAACGTAAAATTATCATATTCCAACGAATGTAGTACACTGATTTATCCAAGTAATGTTTTATGTACAAATAAAACTATATTATAAAATTTCCATGGAAAAAATCATTAAATAATATTTACTTTGTGTTAAAATGAAGCGAAAAATAGGCACGTGTTGCTTGAGTTTGTGGCACCTCTAAATCCATTTTAACTGCCTTTTCTTTTGTGGAGATACTGTTATTACATTGAAAACTAACATTTTTTCACTAATCAATTGAAATCTATTATTCCGATATTTCGCATATATATATGATATTTATAAAAAAAAATTGTGTTTCTAAATCAATGAAATATAATGAGAATGGTTCTTGAAGTATTCTGTGTTTTATGTTCAAAATGTTCCAAACTATGTGCCCCAATACATTTATTTCTGTTATAAATTCTTCACTTTTTGAACTACGCATCGTATTCTGAGGAATGGCACGAAACGCCCAAGCCTCCTCCTGTTGGTATTTGGAAATTCGGCTTCTTTTTGTTTCAGGCGTTCAATAACTTTTCCCATAAGCAGCGATGGTGGAAGGATCACTTCGATTCCATCGATAATGTAGGAGCAAGCTGGTGTCTAGTGGACATGGTGTGTTTGCCCTCCACTTAAACTTCGGAACTCAAGTTAATTAAGTAAATGACAAGAATAACCACCACTATTCTTGGTATCTCAGGAAAGCAGGGAAACCTGATATAAGCTAATAAACTAATTTGTGGATTGTCCAAACTACAGCTAAGAAAGGAAATAATGTCTAACTTACATCTGCGAAATGCGTGCGAATAGAAACACATTTGAAAATAAGTAGATTTAACATACAAATTATTATTTCATTGAACAAACACTATTTCACAATAGTAGTTTCCATGGAAATGAATTAATGTTTATTTGAGTAATCATAATACGAAAAGGAATTGTTTCAGCTGCATGTATCGAGTAGACGGTTCTCATTACTCGTGGTCATGTGAATTAAATTGTACTGAGTAACTGAAATATTACTCAAGTATTACAAAAAAAAGTTTAATGTCAAGACAAAAGTCCGATCTAGGGATTCACAAATGAGATCTTGTTAAAATTAAATGTTTGGTATTATAATAAATAATTCGAATAGCTTCGCAATAAAAACTTAAGCACATTTGGTTGTCGAAAAATTGTAATTTGCAAGACTCCAAAGCCACCAATGAAAGAAAGTATTGTGAAAATCAAGTAGTTTTAAACTTATGGCGTTAGGCGACAGCGCATACGACCACGCATAATTTCTAACTTTTCATATTTTCGAAAATTGAGAGAGTTTAACGAAAATGACACTTGAGCCATTTAAAAGATTTATCCATGGAAAATAAATAGTAGAAAAAATTTGGAATAGTTTCTGAAAATATAATTGTTTAAAATTACCTGTATTTCTCTTTTATACAAAACAATTTCAATAAACAACGTTAAATACGAAGTCCGTAACTTCAGCTACTCTTATAAATGTTCCACTCCAGCATTATTCCTCTCAGAGTAGTGGATCATAAGGTCGGGATATGCGATGCGCCACAAAGCGATTGCAGAATTATTTATCTACTGATGAATGGGAGTGCAATAAACGCGCTCTGTGAACACGCGTGTGTTGACGTTTGTGCGTGGGTCACTTTCATTGCGTTCGCCGATGACCGAACGCAGCACTTTCATAGTTTCAGCTCAATATCTGTTACGGAATAAAAATCGTGCCTGGAGGCGGCATACGGGCCAGAAAAATGATATACTCTAAAGCAATTGGTGCATTCGATAGAAAGGAATCATTATAATGTTGTACAAAATTAGATTGAAACCATGGTAGAGTTAACAGTGAGGGTTGCTGAGAATAAACCTGTTATTTCAGGTAATTAAGCTTTTTAATCTGGTGCGTTAGTGTTTGTACTAGTAACAAGTCCACTTTTGAAGGCTAGTAAAGTAAGTATCCTTAGTTTGAGTACCGACATTGAAGGATTTTTGATATCAGTTAAACTTGGACAAACCATACAGTAAGCTTCATAGCGTTTTTGGTGGTGTACGATATCTTAAAATATTCGATCATACTTTGTTATTTTAAACGAAATAATTTAAAACTAATAGAAAGTAAGTTGTCCTAAATACAGAAATAGAAAGTGCGTTCAAGTAAAATAATCGAATAAGCCAGAAACCAATTATGCTACACCATCATATTCATTATCGTGTTATTTGTAACAGTTACGCAACATTTTATTACTAGTATTGGTTAATCTCGTGCGAAAATGTCACCATTTGAATGTGATTTCAGGATTTTCGCAGTCAGCATTGGATTACTTCACTAGGGGATCCTTCATTGATCTAAAACATGCCTCTACGAGTGTTTGCAACTCGCAAAAATGTCTGCCCCAGCTGGTATTTGAACTCATGACCTTGATGTTGAACCGAACAAGCTAACCGTTCCGGCGTCAGTTTCATTCCATCTAATGTGTTAGTCGCAAGTGTTGTTCACAGATCGAGTTTTTGAAAAACAATTGGGTAAAATGAATACAAACATTTTTTTTAGAATGTTTATTTTTATTTCGTATACAGTTATTATACGAGAAAGTAAAAAAAGAATACAAAATAGTAAAATTTTAACTAACCAACATTCTAACATACCCGCCTACACCCCCAACTTACCACCTTCACAGTAGCAGGCATGAACCGTAAGCAGGTTGTCAAGATTTTGCTCGTGAAGCGAGCTTTTAAAAATCTAGGGAGCAGGATGTTCAGGGTGCGAGAAAGGTTTGAACCCTTGACACAAAATCACACAAATTGCACACAAACGAGCGTATAATTTACCATAAACTTTTAGTGGCATAAGTTAATGACCAACCAAGAATATAGAATCACTTTTACAAAGAATAATCAAAACAAATAGTAACCTTTACAAACACACTCATGTGAATGAACACATAATTTACTTCAAGATTAATACTCTGACGTAATTACCCTAAACTACACTGGGAATTCCCTTTGAAAATAAATTATATCTAAATTTGTGCTATTCTAATTACATTGCACGTGAAATCAAAAATTCAATTTAGAGGATAACAAGACGTGTAAGGCAGAGGTATTAACCGCGTCCTGGTATCCGTTGCCCTATAACGAATGCGAAGTTGCAAGTTAATGTTTTTCCTTGTAAAGGTTAAGAGAGACAGTAGCTCGCCCTTTCCTATAAAATTCCCCAGGGCCCGCGCCAATAAAATATCGCGAACCCAGCGAGAGCTCTCTTTCTT
>BOPP01000018.1:6255514-6272826 GCA_017312745.1 Gryllus bimaculatus | reverse complement strand
TACGCGGGGGCGTTCGCTTCGGTGACAAGCGCGAGCAGAAGGGATGAAATCGTAAAGGAGAAAAACGCTTCGGGCAAAAAAATGGAGAGGCCGTCTCGTGACAATTACTTCCACGTTGGATTATTTTAGCCGCACCCATTAATCTACTCGCCACCAAAAAGAGCGCGCTCTGCGAGGGGAAAAGAACCAGGCTCAATCTCCACCGGAAGTAAATGTGTGTGAAGCGGTGGCACGGCCACACACCCGGTCTCCAATGGGAGGTCGATCAATACCGTCATAAAGAATCGGTATACTTCAAATAACAAAGGGCCTTCGTTTCAGGAAAGCAAGGAGAAGATTCGATACTTTACTACTTACAAGTGCTATCCTGTGTTGCATTCATCTTTAAAATACACTTTCCTGTACTTGTAAAAGATGTTTTCGCTGTCGGTTGCAGTTTTTTCTTTCAATTGAACAGAGGCGTAAAAAGAGAATTTCTCCATTTTCTAACAATAGTGTACATTTCAAATTATGTTAAGAGCTTTTGTATTAAATACAAGTTTGCAGTAAACATCTCTATTAGAAGCTATCTATTATATCTACGCCGTCTCCGTCTCTATCATATTCAACGAAATTCAAGTATTTATCACCGCTATATATCATTTCATCATTAAATCACACTAAGAGAAACTGAAATTTTGTACTACTTATAAAACGCCATTGACACAAAACCCCGAAAAAGTGAACGTATGATAAGGAGTTATTTCCCGGGGTTGCGTCACACAGACTAATATGAAACAAGAGACGATAGAAATGCACATACTTTCCCGCATTATTTGTAAGGATCTCGCAACATATGAAACTGCAACAACATCCAGCTTTTTGTTCTGGGATTCAAAATCATGTTCTTAGAGTTAACGTACCATTCAGGCAGGGGGATCCAGATACAAATTTGGGAGGGGAAATTGAAAACGTTTCGGTTGAATGTGTCATTACAGTTTGTGTAAAATGTCACACGGTAAACTCGGCTCATACTGCGATACAATTTTATCCGTTTTAACGATTATCCGAAAATATTTTTGTTTGAAAGTTTCGTTACAAGTTCTAATTAATATTTACTGAAACATTTTAGGGGGAGACATTTCCCTCATTCCCTCCCCGTGGATCTGTGACTGATTCGGGTCACCTCTAGCTTCACAGGCACCACATTCAGAGCAAAAATCAATCTTCCTTACGCTTAAAAATGCTAAACATTTGCATTTGCAAAAATATGTATATTTTCATTAAACGTGATCGTGATATCATTATAGAAAAAAAACTATAATCAATATTCCAGTTTTGCAATGTTAATTTTTGTTTGCAATTTTCAGAAACATGACACTTTATTCTACATGACACTTTATTAGGATCTAAATGTTTACAGCCGATTTTATTAGGGAAATATCTCATTAATATTGTACTTCTGCAATGTTATATTTTTTCAATTTTCGAGAAAACTGAGATAATTTACAATGGGACTAGCGCCGCTTTCTTCGCTATCCTTTGCTATATTCGAGGAAAATAAATGTAATAGACGCGCTCGGTCGATCAAAGACGGTGCCGTTAACAATGGGACCTACTTTTGTCACCACTGTCGTCGCCACTACCGGTGGGTGATCATCATGATAAGTCAGGAGAGAAAGTGAGCTTAAACATGAATGTGTGCTCCGATTTAAACAAGAGGAAAATATATGACTTTAGCCATGAAACAGATGAGAATTTTAGGAATTTTACGTACCAATAAGTTCACTCTATGAATTGATTCGAAATTTAGACAATAGTGGTGATTTGAAATGTGATAAAACTGTAAAAATCCCATCAATCGCCTTTCACAGAGTTAACTTCTAGTTATTTATTTATAATTAGTGGTATTGAAAAGTAGCCAACACTGATTTTACTATGAAACAAGAAAAATATTTTTATCTAGTAAACATTGTAACAATTGAAGACTATAAATACTAGAGAAAAGTTTGTGGCGGAAAAAATATTCAATATTGTTCTTTCAGAGATCCCTATCATTCGAAGCTCTGAGTCATAATTTCAGGTACCTGGAATTTGCTCTTGGAAGGAAATATCTGATGAATTAGTTAAGGCTGTGTAATAAAAATAGAGAACCGCAATGGCCCTGTGTTGTAGATTCAATAGAAACTTAAAAAGCTAAATCAATGTTAACTGTCAGTGGTAACTGTTAATTTCTAATTTTCTTACTCATGTGTCTGTTTCATATATATATATATATATATATATATATATATATATATAATTAAAGTGCGCATGTGAAGAGCTTCAAACAAAGTAATACAATGTAAGCAATGATAGATATTCAAACAGAACCACGCTAACTGTGCATTAAATTTAAAGTGCTTCGAATGTGTTGTGACGGAGCGCATCATTATTCGCAATGCAAATATACCAAAGAAAGAACAAGCAATATGTGTGAACTGAGGGTGAAAACACACAGCAAACTATCGTGGTTGCATAAAATTTAAAGAAGCGAAAAAAGAGATGAAAGCAATGGTAAGGCCTTTACAATTCCCAAAATTTCAACACAACCCCTCGACGTACGCAACCTTCAGGGAGGCCGCCCCCAGCTGATAACTTTCAAAACATCCCCCCGCTGCCTGAAGTAACCATCCCTTTTCCTTCTTAAATACGAAAAATCCTAATTCAAATTGAAGAACCCAAAGCTCCAATAACGTAAACAGTTCGAATTTTATTAGCACTCTAGTATAAAAAATATTAGCAATAATTGTTACTGAGATAAAAACTATGATTCAATCGTTGGTTCCTCTTCTTATCAATGACTTTTAATGATGATAAAACGAGGTTATTGAACTGAAATGCTAACGGCATAAAACGCCAATAAATTTATTCAATCATATCTTAAATGATAGCAACATAAAAGTTGCCTGTATAACCAAAACCTAACTACTCAAGGTGAAAATTATAAAATTAATTGTTATTCATTATACAGAAACGTTAGATTAACGCACTGCGCTTCAGGAGGAGTGGCAATTTTAATTCACAAAAGTATTAAACCTTTTCAAATAAATATTTCATCGGACAAAGATTTAGAAAGAGTAGCAATTGCATTTTTTATGAATAACGAGGAAATTGTGATTGAATTAACACATAAGTTACATATCTATCGCTTCCTCAAGCTGTTTATTAAAACAATTTCCAGATACATTCGAAAGTTCTCATAGTAGGGGCCCTTATTAGCAGGGACACTGCTTGGTGTTACATTCAACCTCAACACATGGTCGAAAGCTGTTGCGGCGAAACAACAAAATAATTTAGTTATCCTCGCACCCAGTGAATCAACTGATTCCCCTATCAATAATAAAATCATCTGAGATACCTTATATATTATAATCTCTCTAGGAATCAGTCTCCCACTTTATCAACTGGATGTTCCGGTTCTAGATTCGGATCATAACCCATCCCATGAAAAGGGTCCGTGCATGACAACATAAATAAACCAATAAACAAAAACATCAACTGGAATAAATTTCGCGACGTAATGTCCCAAAATCTACAATGTCCATTTTCAATTAAAAATGATACACAATTTGAATTAGAGATAACCAGAATAACCAATGCAATTCATAAAAAATTTAATTAAAGTTATATATCATTCCCTCCAGCACACGGACCATATAAAAATCTAACTAAGTAAACTATTGAATATGAAACACGATAAACGAAATCTGAGAAGGTAATTGCAAATGACTAGAAATACTTCTTCCGAAAGAAAAAATAAACCAACAATTTATAATAATTAAAATCGAATTAGATTATTTAAGATACTATCTTCATTTAAACGGGACAACAATAAAAAACATAAGAGAAAAAACTCCTTTAACATACCAGAGAGGAAATTGTGTACACATAGGTCATGAAAAGCCTGATTACTTCTCCCAAAATTGCGAAAATACCTTTATGCCACGATCGATGTTAAGCTTAATAAAGCCATTGAAGACTATATGATAGACACATAAAACGGTTAGAGAAAACGTCATGGTTGGAGCAACTATTTTGTTGTGAGAAAACGAGCACAAGTGGAAAATGTGAAATATACACATGAAAAGACACGGTATGAACTAAGCGCATGGATATCTAATGATACCCAAAATTTGTTTTCATGTATTTATTCAGGTATTTTAAATGACAGAACTGGTTTCATGTTTTAAAGCAGTTTAATATATACGAGTTCACACCATTCCAAAAGCTCTACCTACCCGTTCTATATGCCGTATTAGACATGCTCGATTACCGCACGTGCCATGTCGATCCGTAACCCCACAGCTCGTCACGTGCGTTGCTTATCACAGCTTTCTACGAGACCTCGCAGACACGCTGCTGCCCATCTCGCGAGTGTCCGGTATGGAAGGGCATTATCTCCAAGAGTATCCACCCCAAGAGAACCCTGGGGCATTATCGGCCATTTCTCCCATGGAGAACGGATGTCTTGGTGTATGAGCCCGGCGCGAAACGGATTATCCTATTGTACTAGATTCCTTTTGCAATGGCGGCAGTCCGGCAACATATTTCATATTGCTCTGTGCTAACAGAGATACTCATAGAGAATTCTGTTCTTGTGAACACACATTAGTACACCGTTTCTGTTACGTGACAAATAAAATTGTGTGATACGATATTTGTTCAAAACAAATAGTTGCCATGACTTCTGCCCAACTGTCGTATTACCGAGTCCCCCAATTAAATTTATTGGCTCATACGAAATAATTACAATTATAGATATTCTCAAAATTAGAAAGGCTCCAGGACGTGACCGAATAACAGCCTTCAAAGTACTATCAAAAAGCTTGATTGCATTTCTAAAACCATATGATTGCGTAGGCTTCCGCGGCCGGAGTTTATGTTGGCGGGGCTATCCGGGACAAGCCGCGTCAATGTCGACGCGGCTTTCTAAAACCAGTGTACAATTCAGTTCTGAGAATTACATATTTTTGAAAATCGTGGAAACACGCCATTGTCCTTCCAATCAGTAAAGAAGGGGAAAATCCAAGGAAATAACGAGCTTACCAATTAGCTTATTATCCTTTTTATCGATAATGTTTGAGAAACTGATTCAAAAAAATACTTACTAAATACCTCATAGAAATAAAGGAACAGCCAGATTAGCAGTTCGGGTTTAGCAAACATTATTGTACAACTTATCGGCACATCCGACTAGTAGAACAAACTGCAAACGGTTTCCATATCAAACATCAAACAACAAAACTGCTTTCAATATAGAGAAAACATTAGATAAAGTTTGGTATACTGGACTAGTATTCAAACTCCATCTGGGAGTAACTTTCTACTTACAGAAAATTGTAAGTAGTCTTATTTCAGTTCGAACGTTTAGAGTTAATGCCAATTCCACACTTTCATAAACTACAATAATAAGACCGGGGGTACCTTAAAGTTATTCATTATCGCCATTTCTTTCAATGTTTATTTCCCAGACATTCCGACATTAGGAGACCCAATCTTACGGTATTCGCACACGATACTGCAATATTCACAACTAACGCAGACATAAATACACTGACAGAAATTACATTAAATTTAATGTGGATTAGTGTAAAACTGTACATTAATTAATATATTAATTTTAACTTGCTTTGTACATTAAAAGACTATATAGGTATTTGTACATTAAATTTAATATTTAAATTAATGCTTAATGCTTAAATTAAAAGCAATGGAGATTGAATGCACGACTGTACAGGAAACGTAATGTACCTTGTAAATTAAAACGAAATTAATGTGTTTGTACATTAAATTTAATTTTTTAAATTAAAATTCACGCAGATTTGATATATAATTAAGGAAGATAGTTTTTCTTTAAAAACTTAGAAAGATTTTATTTCACTATTTTAACAAACGTATAATAAATTTAAAATATAACTTTGATTTGAGCTTTATATTTTATTCTGTACAATAATTCATTTTCTCCACAAAACCATTTAATTTTTTATTGTATTTGAACATTCACTGTTCTCAGTTGTGCTATGTTTCTTGCAACGTTTGCCTGACGTGCGGTCTCATCTGTCTATTTTGGCAGCAGGAAATTCCGAATCATCTCGTTCCCTTGCAGGCAAGACAAAGGGTGACGGGTTTCCCAGCTTACCTATTTCAGGTACCCAAGTATTGGGGGTTCATTCATATTCTGAAGCTCTTGCAGTCTGTGTTCTTACATGTTGGAAAAATAGTAGACATTTCTAAAACTTGTGAAAAATCAAAGAAACGTCATAATATTCTCATACGAAAGCGCTTGAAACTTATTATGTTGTTTTCCTTACAGGTGGTACACATGGATTTGTGAAGGTAAATTGTGATTAATATTAATTAGTATTATTTATTTAATATTATTTTCGTTATTAACATTATTTAATATTATTCACATGAAATGTGAAATTTGATAATCTCCATCTGTTGATGGATATATGCTGGAGATTGCAAGTGACTGAGTAAATATAAGAACCAACCAAACAAATTAAGACAATGCACTTAAATTCAGGAAATGAGTGTGTCATAGTAAGTCTAAAGTAAATAACTGTAATCCTGGGACAAAACGTTCTAACTATTTTGTAAAGGCGTTATTGAAGGTGTGATAATTGCCAGCTATTACTTTTTGGATATACCTACTCTGCAAAATTAGAAACAACCCTCGGATTCATACGAAGGTAAGTTGGAGTTGTATTACTATTATGTAAAAAATTAAAAATAATGTTTCTTTAAATAACGTATTATTATCGATAGAACATTTGAAAAAAAATTTTTACATTACATCCTTAAGAATTTGTTATAAATAGGCTATTGGTCTCAGTTTTAAGTAGCAGTAAAATTGCATTAAAGAAAACATTTTCAAAATGTGTATTGTTAAATACAGAATGGATTGTATCTCTACAAACCAAATAGTATTTCTGATTTTGTGATTTATGAAATGACCAAAGAATGGTAACATTATATAATTACAACATTACCATCTAGTAATAATATTACTAATAGTTTGTTTCTCATTGAATCGATTTTCTTTCTCATTTTTTTCTTATATTGTGTATCTTTCACCTTTTTTACTCAGTTCCTACGTACAAGCAATTGCCTTAGTCTGTTATTTTAATTGTTATTTGTTTAACTGTGTAAAAGGGTAATGCTGAATAAATATTATTTATTAATAATAAAATTATTACTTTCAGGGAAATTATAAAAATAAATTCAAGAGAAGGATATAAAAGGCCTCAAAATGGAGGTGGAAAAAAGTAATTGGCCAAATGACGGACAAAGTACAAGGAAGTCAATATTGTAATAAGTTGCGATTTTTTTCTCAAATGCTGATAGTTTCTTAATTTTGTAGAAAATATTTTTTTGTGTATTAATAAATGTAAAATATTTATTCATTTTTCCAAATTCAATAAATAAATAATATAAATAAATTCTTGGCAAAACTAAGTCAGTAATATTTATCATATAAGTTAATGATTATTGCTCCAAGGACTATATAAGAGTTCTACTGATAGTAGCAACTAAAAGTCATGTCGTGTTAGGAGTAGATGAATTTTCTTTTGAAGGAGAAGTAAAAAGCATAGTCAGAAATTTCTGCATTACTTAGAATGTCAAAGTATATCAAAGTATTTATCATGAACATATCAATGTGTACGTGTACAATGAATTTATTGGACGTGTACATTTAATTTTGTGTACAATAAATTTAAGACACACGAAACGGTAAATTTAATGCACACGTGCAGTAAATTTAATGCACATGTACAGTACATTTAATGTACAAGAACAGTACATTTAATGTACAAGAACAGTAAATTTAATGTGCAAGAACAGTAAATTTAATGTACTTGTGTACATTATCAAAATATTTACTCTTTCTAGACCAAAGTTACCACGTCCACTTGTATTAAATAATACAAGAACTTCATGGCTTTCTCCTGATACACCAGAAAAATCTTAGCATACACCTTAATAGCAAATTAACTTGGAAAATACGTATTCAAGTAATAAAAAAATCCAAATACACAAAACTCCCCCAGTCTTAAATTTGGAATGGAATTTCAATATTTATACCCATTATTAGACCATCAGTTACGTATGCCTGTCCAGTCTGGGATGACACAGCAATAACTCATATTGAGAAACTTCAGAGAGTACATAACAAATTTTTATGGAACTATGCGAATTATGAAAATCAAACACAAATGACATGTGAAATGATTTTGTTATCGATTTAAAAAAATCGAGACAAAATTACATAATTGTTTTGTTCATTCTAAACATATGTTAATTAAATATTAAATTAATTAAAAGCGAATATCATATCAAGCATAATTTGGTTTTGTTATATTGCAATCGACATTCCAATGGGCATGACATGCAGTTGATTTCACGTGCGATAAATATCTATTTTATGCCTGACAAATGAAGATTTCACACAGAAAGAGGCTGAAACATAAAATGATGAAATTATGACGTAATTGACTTTTAAACATAGTTAAATTTCTTTGTCATTATTGTCACCAAATGCAGTTTCGTACATAGCCGGGAGTAGTAAAATATTTTACAAATAATCATGCAAGATTGATCATTATATCATCATGGAGTAGTAGATAAGTAACATTAAAACTACTTCAATTCTGCTATAGAACAACGATTTGGCAATTACACTACGTACTTCCGGGAACTATAACGTCATTTGAACTCATTTTTAATGTCCTCAACTTTTATCCTCCAATCTAATAAACATAAGCGACGGGTAATATACAGACTAGTTAATTGACTGATCAAGCTATTACAAAATACCACAAGGAAAATTCTAATATCATATTTTTTTGTGAAAATTAACTATTCCATGACTTTTTTACACATATTTATAGGTAATTGTTTATTCTAAACAATGTCAATAAAGATAATTCTACTGTTTTAACTCACGAATCACATGCCATAACCAAGAACAATTATTTCGTCATCGGCTGATCCTGATGTGACTCCGATGTTCCGGGGTCATATTCGCGTAAGTGAACTACACACAGGTTACGTGTTGTCCCGATAAGTGGAAACGCGCAGTATTTGAGAAGCCAATTCATAGCGGCCCCATAGAGAAAGAACATTTGATGTCTCCCGAAGTCGAACCAAACGTTGCAAGTCTGTGAAGTTTTGAGCTTACAAGTATTTTTGCGGAAAAGGGAACATATCTCTAATCTTTATCTCATCTGCAGGTAGTTTAGATCAAGAACAGAATATGAAGGATTCTTAATTTCTTTGTGCAGTAAAAAACGTTAGAAGAATTATAAAATGATGCATTGAAAATTATCATGCAACCTTCACCAAATAATGTTAGGCGTGATGTATCGTATATTTTATTAATATTTTATCACACCAAGCGACAATTCTCCACCTGCAGTCAGCCATTGGAGTAATGTTACATCATATTTCCACGGAGTGCAATTTTAATCTTTTAAAACCTGGCAAGTTATTGTACGTATCGAAATAAAGTGCGCCAACATGTAGAGAATGGGTGACATCCCTTTATTTGACTTACACCCCATTGTGATGGTTACATCCTCATTCCGGGAACCATTAAATTATTACATGAACGGAAATCAATAAAAATGTCCTTTAATTAAAAAATGTCTTCCTAAGGGTTTTAGGAACACACCTTTTCCGCCACTCCTCAATTAAAGGTTTCAAAATGAAATTGAATTCTAACTGGACAGAGCAAGGCCGCGGAATATCATTGACGGGGTGGCCTTGTCAGCGGTACTGACGAGCCTGAGGGTCAGGAGGTGAACGAAAGCTACTCTTTAGAACGACATGTTGCGTCGCCTCAGCCCTGTTGTGCCCCACTTTCGGCCCTGAACCCCCTTCCCCGCCGCCGATTCCCTCCGCTAGACCCCGTCCCGCTTCATCCTGCCAACCCCGCCCTGCCCCGCCTACCCAACCCTACCGTACCCCGGGCACGCCCCCTCCGCGGAAGTGTGGCTCTTGGTTCGGTGTCCTTGCAACGCGTCGCCCGCTATAAAGGGGAAGGGCCCTCGTAAACGGGACGCGAGGACGTAAAGAGTCCCCATTAACGTGGAAGGGATCGGGCGCGTACACGCGGAGGCGAAGCGCGCTCCAAGTGGCAGCCAGCAGCCCGCTCCGGCTAACTCTCCCGCTCCCGCTCCCGCTCCCGCTCCCGCTCCCGCTCCCGCTCCCGCTCCCGCTCCCGCTCCCGCACCCGCTCCCACTTCCAGTTCCGATCGCACACCTGCCACCGCAGCCGCACCCGCTTCCGCTCCAACACCCGCTTCCTCTCCCGCACCCGCTTCCTCTTCTACACCAGCACCCGCTCCCACTTCCAGTTCCGATCCATCAGCAACAACTGCACCCCAGCAACCTGCACCCGCTCCCGTATTCTCTTCCAAACACACTCCCGCTGCCGCTCGTACTACCAGTTCCGATCGCACACTTGCAGCCGCCCCCGCTTCCTCTCCCACACTCGCACGCGCTTCCATTTCCTATCGGACACCTGCAACCGCGCTCGCTACCGCTTCCTCTCCCACACCCTCTACCTCTCCCACAACCGCTCCCGCTTCCTCTCCTACACCAGCTCCCGCTCCCTCTCCCAGTTCCGATTCCACACTTGCATCCTCTTCCACTTCCTTTCCGACACCCTCTTCCTCACTCACAACCGCTCCCGCTTCTTCCCCCACACCATTAGTCGCTCCCACTTGCAGTTCCGATTCCACACTTGCACCCGCACGTTTTCCTCTCCCACATCCGCACCCGCTCCCACTTCCGGTTCCGATCGCACACCTGCAACCGCACCCACTACCGTTTCGTTTGTTACACCCGTTCCCATTTCCAGTTCCGATCCCTCACTTGGACCCGCCACCGTTCCTTCTCCCGCACACACTCTCACATCCTTTCCTATACCCGCATCCGTTCCCCCTTCTTCTTCCTCGTCTTCTCCCGCTCCCCCTCTCGCGGCCTCTTTCAATTCCACATCCTCTCCCATGTTCGCACACGCTCCCACTATCACTTCTTCTCCCATGCCTGCACCTGCACCCACTTCCTCTTCTTTTTCCGCAACCGCTCCCCATTCCTCTCCCACACCCGCTTCCGCTTCTTCTCTCACACCCGTTCCCTTTCCTGCTTCTGCTCCCGCTCTTTCCTCCACCACACACTGCCCCTACACGGACATGGCTCTCACTGTGGCATGCCGTGCCTGTTTGCTTGGCAGTTGGAGCGTTTGATCTCAGTGATTGAAACGAAGTTTTTCTGAACCGCGTACAAAGTCACGAACACTTGCAACAAGTGGCGAATGTCCTCGGCTAGCTAGTAAAGCTAAAAGCCTAGGGAACAATGACTATTTATTAACCAATCTGTAATTTTTGTCCAAACTGGCTTAAGGGTGAGAACATATTCTCTTGCATTACTGATATTTACACTTACAACACATGCCGTAGAAATCACAGATATCAGTTGGCAGCATGAACAGCTCACCTCAAGATATCCACATAAAATATATGTGGGTAACTTTACCAAAACCTAAATCGTTACTAAAACTTGCAACAGTCTTTTAAGCATTTCTTGTTTTATCCAAGGAAAAATTGAAGAGAAAATTGTAGCCATTTCTAAGGAAATACACGTTTAAAAAAATAAAAATTACATAGTTACCTCTTTTATAGCACCCTTTCGTGGTCTTGTACCGTTTATATTCAATTATTCTAAGACTGTTATTGATATTTCTGTTTTTAAACCTTTAGTCCAGAATAATTTTATACACTTATATTTAAAAATAACACTGTAAAATAAATGTGGACTACAAATCTAAATTCAAAACGGGCAGACGGACGGACGAACGGGCAGACGGACGAACGGGCAGACGGACGAACGGGCAGACGGATTAACGGGCAGACGGACGANNNGACTGACGAACGGGCAGACGGACGAACGGGCTGACGGACGAACGGGCAGACGGACGAACGGGCAGACGGACGAACGGGCAGACGGACGAACGGGCAGACGGACGAACGGGCAGACAGTCGTCTTGCCGTCAAACGTTTTCCGGTAATAAGGAACCACAAAACGTATTCTAACTACACGTGTTAAAGGAAGTAATTTGCTATGTATAGGAACAAGATGTATTCAGTTTTTTCTTACCAGGGCATGGCAATAAGAGTTTTTCTGCCGAATTTCGTCGTTTTCCTGGATACGATTACAACATTTTCTAACAAAGTAAAAGAGAGAAAGTGAAAATAAAAGTTATTTATTTTGAAAATGATGTATAATGCATTAGTTTACATTAGTATTGTGTATTTATTAAAATATTTAATATACCTTTACCAAGAAATGTACTTCAGCTTCTGAGGTTAATGACCCCATCTCGATAAGGTTTTCGGCCAGTTTTCCAGATCCATTGAGTAAATGGTGAGATGGCCCCTTGTTTTTTTGAACATACATGTCATGTATACACACGTTATATTAAGTTCTCATTTTGCTTGTTTTGATACGAGCAGGGCTGGGGTATGGGTTACTATTTTGTTAGCAATACTAAGAAATCAAATCTGTAGTTCGTTTACAGATGCAAAAAAGTTTTATATAACTTTGGAGCGAAAATATCTTCATTTAAAATGTTGCTCACCCTGCTTTGTTGGAACTTTCACTCAAAGTGCGCAGGTGGTACTTCTCCGCCATACGTCATTCAGTTTTTTCTGTTAATTGACAAATATCAATCAAATCTAATAATCAGTAAACCACTTACTTAAATGAGTGTTCCTGGCCAAAATTTTCCAAACTCCTTTACAGCATTACAACACTTTTTCTTTACTACGCATGTACGTAGTAGATAAAGTAAAATCCAATCATAAAATTAGAAAGTAAATCAGTCAGTAAATTTTTTGGTGGATCAAAATTTGCGGCAGGCTTTGTTACGTTCCATCCGCATTTTCGACCTTCAATTAGTCGTTATATTTTCATTATAATTTATTATGTACCACTCCGGTAGCCAGTGTCCGTCTTCATTTCTTTCAGCATGGACGCCGTGCAAAATTTAACGAAAGCGATTGAGAGTAAAATTGCGTAACGTCAATCAACCTGCTGTCAGCCAACGCGTCAGATACACGCGCCCGCGTGATGAATAAATAAAAAGCTACGATCAGGATAATTTTGTTTAGTTTTGTTTGTTATTGACACACAGACACATGGGAGGCAACGCTTACTGTTGCTAAGAGTATTAGTCACAGTTTAATAACTTTGAGGCAGACCTTAGTTTTCCGCCCAGACGCTGCAAGATGGCTCTGATAATGATCGCTAAGCGATCGAAAAGATCTTACGTTAAAATATATACAAGTATTTGATACAAGACAACACCTTTTATTTATTTAATTAGTGATAGTTCTTTTTCCTCTGCAGTGTATTGAGAGCAATGATGTCACAGTGTCAATTACATTGTGGTAGGATCTTCGAATAATAATTTGAACTCACGTGAATATAAATGTGACGCGGAAAAAATTATAGTATTTGTTTACGATTTGTAGATTACCTGTATGTTTGGTTGCCATAAAAATATTTATTTATAAGTTGTTATAATTGCCGTACATTCCCCATTCCTAAAATAAATAATATAATTATTTTACACAAAAATTGGGTTGTATTCTAAGACTACCTAGGAAGCTATATTTCTCTCAGGAGATATACACACGTGTATTACTTTTATTATATTACTATTTTATAACTCTCAAATAATGGAGTAAAAATATACATAAATATTCAATAAAAGTTTTTAGGCATTGATAGAGATTTTCCGATACATCTAGATCCTAGTTTTACACACGTTTTCGATTATACCATACGCAAAAACTCGATTTACTGGAGACACTTTGTTCCCTACCGACGACAATGATAACGTATCACAACCTTGAATTTCACGTCCTCACGACTCTATTATGCATCTTATTCGAAGATAATTTGTTTTTTCCACAGTCCCGCACACAATATCAATATATTTTGAATTCATTTAAATTCTGGCCTGTCATATTAATGAGAACATGTGATTAAAGAAGTGTTACAAGGCAATTACCGAGTTTCTAACGACGTTTCAAAGCGTACTACTTTCGCTGCTAACAAAGTGAGAATACGTCCCGTTGGTAAGCAAATACGTTTGAATTTGTATTGCAGGCTAACGAGGTTGCTGGAAAGAATACGGAAAGCTGTGTATCGACAGCTGTGCTCCGACGTGCTGGGAGTAATGACTACAGGAAAGGGGCCTCGGCGAGGAGAGGGGTGGCAGCGGAAGTGGAGAACTTACGTCTCCATTGCTCTTTGGGTCTATAATTAAATTATAATCAGTTCAGTTACAGCCCTTCGAAAAACAACATTCCTTGCATTTTCAATTGGTGGCAGAGCTGCAGGGTGTACATTATATTCAGGAGGGCACTTGCACTTGCAAGACGTTGCCAAACGAACGAGGTGCAAACGGCCCCTTAGTATGCAAGCACCCTGCAGTCCCTTAGTATGCATCTGTATCGCAGACGAACGCCGTCCCCGGACGAGCAAAGGGAGGAGGAGTGGGCATTGACGGTGGCGCGCCGGCAGCGGCGGCGCGCACAGCAGGGAGGGGCTGGTCGGGGGAGGCCGGTGGCGGTCGGTCGATGGCGCGGCGGTCGCGTCGCTGAACTGGGAAGTGTCGTCAGCGGAACGGTTCTGGCCTCCGCATAATGCGCGAAGGGCAGTCTTATTAATGTGCCGCGCGTCCGCGCCATCTGGCGGAGCGTCGAGCTGCTCTGAATCCTCCCTCCGTTCCGCCGCCGCCGCCGCCCGCCCACGTGCTCCCAGAGCAGGCGTCTGGCGGATGTCGCGACAAGTTCACCAAGCGCATGGTGGCGTGGAAGATCTCAGCACCCCCTTCCGCAGAGGTTTTATTCTCTAACACCATGTCACCGCTTAAGATTGATCGACGGATTACGTCGTGTTCCCGGGCGCTTCAGCGGCTAAGGTCATTAGTCCTCTGTGTGTACTGCATGTTCTTGTCACGGCAGGTGGCGGTGTTCTTCCACCGCTGGGCGGAGAGATCCGGCGCAGGACTACACGTCGGCTTCCTGGATTTCCTCATCCACGTACCTCTCACCAGTAGGGACGAGCTCTAAGCTCCCGACTGATCTCTCGAAATGTGTGGTAGTGTAGTGCAAGGAAAAGGTCGGAAAGATCGCGCGCGTTCCGTGGCCCGTTTGTTAGGGTACTGCTTCGGAATTCGCCGGGTATCGATCGGAGAAACCAAGCATAACTACTGATCAGGGCAGCCGGCTGCTAGATCTAGACAGCGGCTGAATTCGACCGAGCTATCTCGCTGCCACCATCGGGACTCCAAGCCTAGGCCTTTCGTTGAAAGGCAATGAAGAGACATCAGTTGATTATCTGTGACACCTCGGCCGGTACTAGTGCCTAAGCCTTAAGACTGTACCTGCAATACATGAATGATTTATTGGATGGATGGTTATAGCGAAAAGATTTGAATGATTCTACATGAGAACAATAAGGGACTGCAATACGTTGCGTTCGAAACCCTTTTCTCATGGTGTTAAAAGATTTAGAAGTAAATTAACTAATGATATTTGTAACTAATGAATTAGTAAAAAATGGTTATTAAAATTGATTATATTATTGTCAATTTTATTGTTATTATTACTATTAAAATCATTGCTTTACTGAATACACAATAAAATATAATACTATTCATTGCAGTATTTTTATTAAAGTGTGGTGACGTGAAGTGTAGCGCAATAGAGAAGTATAAAGAGAAGTGCAAGTTTTATGATGTGAAATGAAGTGGATTGCAGTGTTCTTAAAAAGTCGTGAATTTATTAGTTAAACATATCTGTAAAGGTTAGATATAAAAAATGTAGAATAAATCCTATAATTGTTATCATTATTATTTAAAGTTACGTTGTATTAATATTCCTAATTTTAATATTTGTAAACTCTAGTGTCCTGCCACCAGGTTGCATAAACCTATCTGCAGAAATAATACATATCTGTCTATGAGCAAATCATACTTTTTCTCAGAGACTATTTCTTATTAATTGTTCCGACCTCAACTAAGCCAAAAGCGCTTCCATTCTCAGAGCCGATTGGTAGTCTTAAATTTCGAACCCAATCATTCTATCGACATAGAAAGACGTTTTTCACGACCAAGGCTATTTGACAATTTTGTCACATAAGAAGCTTTTCACCACCTATTTAATCATTTAACAGCAATGACCACTGAGGTCTAACGACAGTAGGTCTTTATGAGGTCCGCTTGAATGATTGATTCTTTAAATGACGTAGTTGACAAAAGTGCTCATCTACGATGTGAAGGATTGTCACTCCCTCATTTAGTGATCCCGCCAGATCGGTGGCGGCTCTGCCACAGCTCCCTGGCATTTTGAGATACGAACAGGCATGGCCCGCTAATGAAGGTTGTTTAGAAAGTACTGAAATTTTCGGATCATACAACTCTAGAATATTAGCTTACGCAACCGGTAGAAATTATATGAGGAATCTGTAAAATGTGTCGATAGTCTCCAATAAGTGACGTGTTCACTCTTCTTCGGCAGGTTCTTCTTCGATTTATTATTCTTTATTTTTTGTCTAGATCCGATAGTTTAGCCCTCGTAAAAATCCCACTGTATAAGCAATTTAGCGATGTATGTCGATATTTGTTGCACTTCTAGATTGTACTTCCCTTTTTAATAACCACAGAGTAACCATTGGCGAGAAAAAAAGCTTTCAGGAATTTGCGACGAACGATAAAACCGGAACCCGGAGAGAGAAGTCATGGAATATATGGATGTCTACATGCATTAAGAGCAGCGGTGTGCGCTCGTGCGTGTGTGCGCATGTGTTAGTGCGTGTGTGTGTGTGCGTGCGTGTGTGCGTGCGTTTGTGCGTGTGTACGGTCGTGTGCGTGTGTGCGTGTGTGCGTGCGTGCGTGTGTGTGTTTGTGTGGGGATGCGTACATGCGTGCTTGTTTGAATCCCCTTGTCTGGATGCGTGCTTCTGCTTACGTGTGTGCGTAGGTATATTCGTGTGCGTGTTTGTGCATGTGGGCGCGCAGGTGTTCAATTTTGTGTGCGTGCGTGTGCGAGTGTGTGCACGCATGAATACTTGAGAAAGAACCCCCTCTGAGTCAGTGTTGGTTAATGAAATTAAATACATTTTCTAATTTTTTGAGATACAAATTAACATTTTTTTTCTAACATCTGCTTTATTTGCAATTTGTTCTACTCGAACATTCGGCAAATACAATT